>CM052545.1:62036680-62245453 GCA_028533065.1 Trachops cirrhosus | reverse complement strand
GCAGACCTCTGGTTCTCATTACTTGGAATATTTTTTGCCATTCTCTTCTGGCTTGGAGCGTTTCTGATGAGAAGTCAGCTGCTAGCCTAATTGGGGCTCCCTTGTACGTTACTTCCTGTTTCTCCCTTGCTGCCTTTAAGATTCTCTCTTTGTCTTGAAATTTTGCCATTTTAATTATGATGTGTCTTGAAGTGGGCCTGTACCCAAAAGAATTGAAAGCAGGTACATGCATAGGTGTTTGTTTCCCATGTTCATAGCAGCACTATTCACAACAGCCAAAGGTGGACACAACCCAAATATCCATTGACAGATGAGAGGATAAACAAAATCAAATATATATATATATATATATATATATTTATATTTATATTTTCAGCCTTAAAAAAGAAGGAAATTCTGACATGCTACAGCATAGAGGAAACTGAAAGACATTATTATGCGAAGTAAAATAAGCCAGGCACAAGAGGATAAATACTGTGTGATTCCACTTATATGAGGTTCATAGTCAAATTTATAGCGACAGAGGGTGGAATGGCAGCTGTCAGGGGCTGGGGGGAGGGGAGGAATGGGGTTAGTGTTTACTGGGTAGGAAGCGTCTGTTTGGGAAGATGAAGTTCTGGACGGATGGCAGTGATGGCTGCACAGCGGTATGGATGTGATTAGAGCTGCTGAGCTGCAACATTAAAAAACTGTTAAGATAGTGCATATTTTACCACAACAAAAACTAGATAGTTGTAAATAATTATTGACAGTACCAGAGAGAAGCTCTGACAAGAAGTGCCGCTGCTGAGCCCAGGAAGGGAGCTCTGAGCGTAGAGGGCTCTAGAAGCCGTCCTGAGGGGTGGAGAAGGCCCCGTGTGACCTTGGAGGTAACAATAGGATCAGAACCGCCAGGCAAACAGCCTGACATGTCGAAGCTGGCACATTGGAGGGTGCTCCTGCCAGCCAGAGCGCTGGCACATCTGGCTGACTGTTTGCCCCACAACGCCCTGGTCCGGCTGTTTTGTGAACTCAGTGCAGCATTGCTGGCGGGTCGTGGAGACAGGGAGGCTTCAGAGGAGGCGACTCGGTCAGCGGAAGGGCGGGATTTCCCACGTGGGCTTTAGTCTGTGGAGAGAGAGGTTGGCACCACAGTCCCAATAGGACAGCCAGGGCCCGCTGCCCACAGGACACTTCAGAATCACAGTTGAATTCCTCCACATGATGGGGCCGTGCCCAGACCACAGGGAGTGCCTCCAAGTGGGGCAAGGGTGGGGTGACCTGTCGCCAGATCTCACTGTGGCCACAGAGGCCCTGCTGACCATGTGGGGCCTGTGACAGACCCAGCAGCAGGGGCCCTAGGGAAGCACCCTGTACTCGGGATGCACTGTGGGCAGCTCATGCTTCCTGTCTGGGGCAGGATGCTGGGAACTGTGTAGTCAGGTGTTTTGTTCTTAGTGTTCATTTTGGAATGGGAAGGCATGGTGTTAACTCTTTTACCAGCAGGGACAGGGTTCCCAGAAAAGCTTCCTTCTAACACCTGGACTTTTGGGGCCAGCCCCTGGCCGGTCAGCTCAGGCCACTCTGCCTGCCTGGTCCTGGGGAATCAGCTCTTCCATCTCCACTGCCCCACCCAAGGCTGGTCTTTTAAGCAGCCAGCTGCCTCTCTGGGCCTTCACTAGAGGATCCGGAGTCTGGTATGTGATGTGTGAATGGTGGCCTGGAAAGGCTTACGAACATTTTTGAGCTGAGAAAAGAATGTTCCCAGTCGGCAGGTGGATGTAGGAGGCATTAACCCAGAATAATCTTTCCTGCTCTGATGGTTTCATTATAAATCTATGGAGATGTGGGAGTTCCTTGGTGTTAGTGATATTATCCTTAGCTTCTGCGCAGAGGGGAAGGTGGGGGTGAAGGCTCCATGCTAAGGAGGAACAGGATTTGCCTATAAAAGTTTTTTTTGGGGGGGGTTCCTTGGGATCTCATTCTCTCCCCCACACCCCCATGCTATTGATGGAGAACAGCCAACCTATCTCTGGCTCTTTAGGAACTGTGGGAATCTCCCACCCAACCCACGGGTGGGATAAAAAAGGGAGGCTGTGCAGAGACAGAGGGGAGAGGAGGCAGAAAAGAAATGAATGGTGAACAGACATATCCTAGTGTTCTGATCAAAGCAAGATAGTCTGGGAGTGGGGGGACCAAGAGACCTTCTAGGTCAATGGTTCCCAAAGTGGGGCCTCAGGATGCATCAGCATCCCCTGGGAACTTGTTAGCAATGCGAGTTATTGGGTGCCACCTCAGACCCACCGAATCAGAACTTGCATTTTAACGAGAACCTCCAGGTGACTCATGTGCACCTTGAAGTTTGCGAAGCACTGAATGGGCCATACTTCCTGGTCTATTCACAGCCCAGAGCTGTGAAGTGGCTTGTCTGTGATCCCACAGGTGGTTCACGTCAAAGGTGGGACTTTCTACCTGCTGTATAGGTGAGATGGGTAGAGTTAGTCCCTGACTCTTGGTACTAAGGATGTGAGGTGCCTAAGTATACCCATTTGTGTTTTGTGTCTTGGGGACAGAAGTTTTGTGTGAGCTATTATCATAGAAAGATGGTGGAATTGTGAAGGTGGGGACCTGCCCGGAGTTAACACATAGAGCTGAATACCCTAAATGCTCTGGGCTTGGTTCTGATCACCAACTTGCCATCTGGTTGCTGGCATTTCAAAATATACTTTGTTCTGTCATCATCATCGTCGTCATTGTCATCCTCACAGCACTGACTGTTTATCAAGCATTTACTGGGATCTATGCCCTGTACTTATTAACATGCAGGTTTTCTCACTTGTCACCCCAACCACATACTCATTTAAAGCTGAGGAAACTGGGGCCCAGAAAGGGGAGTAATGTGCTCACAGTCACTCATTGAGATGATAGAACCGATGGAACTTGGACCCAGGCCTGTGTGGATCCACCATTGCGCTGGGGAGGCGAGGTAAAACCGTAGTGCATTTTGTATTTGTGACACTGTCCACATTTTATGGTTCTGGGGCAGAAGTTATCCTGATAATTGCCAAATCTGTTTAGTTCTTATTACCATATGTTAAAGTATATCAAGACACTTTATAGTATAAATGCTAGTGTCTTATCAGTTTAAGTTTCCATATGCATTTTAATTATATTTTAATTATAAAGACTGAAATGGAAATCTATATATCTCAGCCAGTTGAGAGAAAAGAATTCCTAAGTGCTCAAATAAGTGTTATTTATGCTGTTGCCAATAAATAAATAAATAGGTGAAGGACATGTGGGCACTATCTCCTTAGTTATGATTGTTTGCAGATTTTACATTTGAAGCAAAAGAGGAAGTCAGAGTGGGAAGGAGGTCTGTGTAAACAGGGGGACCCAGTGGATTAGATCTGTGGCTCATTCAGCTGGGAATGGGCCATAGATGTCCAGGGCTTGCTGGCTTCTCCCAGCTTCCCACAGGCTGGAGTCACTTTGGTGACTGATTGTTGCATTTTTAGCTCCTGGTGGGAGGTGGTTGGCATACTGTGGTCCATGGGCAAAATCCAGCCAGTCAGCTGTGTTTGCAAGTAAAGTTTTATCAGAACACAGCCACACTCACTTGTTTACATTCTGTCTGTGGCTGCTTTCACACTGAGTTGTGAATGGCTGAGTTGAGTTCTGAGACAGTAACTGTATGTCCTGAAGCCAACAATGTTTACTATCTGGTCCTTTACATTAAAAAGTTTGTCAAACCCTTGCCTAATCTTATCTTCTGGGTGTTCTCTAAGTTTTCTTTATGCTGTGTGTCATAAATGCTTGAAACTCATTCATACATTGGTTAATTTGTTTGTCAAACATGGTTTGATCATAGCGTTAAGAAATCTTAGCTCAAGAGGCTGTGGGCTCATAAGAAAAAAGATTTGATCAAAGACTGTGAGCTTATTAATAAACATTTGGTGAACTTGCTATGGTCAGTGTTCTTAGCTGCAAATAACAGCATCTACTAACTCAAGCAGAAAGGAGTTTGTTTGTTAATAATTTAGATAACTCTCAGAATTGTTGGGAGGACTGAAGAAAAAACTTAAGGTGGGGACTTTCAGGAACAAAATTCCAAAACCATCCTCAAAACAAGCCACCAAGGGACCTGCTGCCTCTGCTACAGTCAGGAAGTTGCAGAACAAGGTATTAGAGCCATCTCTGCCAGCTCTAGACCACTGCCTCCCACACAGTCCAACCTATGAAACAGTGCCATACCCTGCCACAGCCCCCGCTGACTCATATGAAGTGCAAATCACACACAGAGGCTAGCTGCAAGGGAGTCTGGAAAGGGATTCCAACTCTCCAGCCCCTGGATTTTGACCAGACAATCTGGCAGCTACACAGCCATTACCTCTGTTGTTTTGCCTGGAAAGATAAATATAAAGTGTTCAAGTCCTGTACTTATGTATTAAGGTTTGAAAACTTAAGACATCATTCAGTAAATGTAGCAAATGAGTCTGGCCCAGAATACCCAAGTGAGCAGGAATACGTACTGTGGAAGTTTTTCTCAGACCCATCTCCCAGTCCCACCTATTTATCTTTTTTTTCTATCAGTTTTATTGGTCAGATATCTAGAATTCATTATATAAATCTTTCAAACTAGGTTTTACAAGAATAGTTTACAATTCAGTTCTGATTGCACAAATACTTGACACAGGAATCCATTTTTACAAATACATGTGTTTTCTTATGAGAATAGTTTAATAAAGAAAATAAGTCTCTGTACTTCTTACAGAAAAATGTATGCAGTTTTTCCCTCCATTCAATCATCATTTTAGGTTTCCTGTCATAGGGTGTCCATCTCATCCAATAAACCAAATTACATTTGCTGCTGCTTTTCCTTTTCAACTACTGTTGAGATTCACACTGCTAGGAATTTTTAGGCTTCTTTTCTAATCTTTCCCGACCTGAAAGAATTCATGTATTTAGGCTAGGAGAGATCCTTTAAACAACACTCCTTCTAAATGTAACTTGCATCAGGCTAATCACTATGCTTGGTGAATGACCTTTTTTCACTTCTCACTTAGGCAACAGCAGCTAGTAGTTTTACTGCCTCTGTATCAAGCAGAAGGGATAAATCCTCACATTCCTAAGTTCCTAAATTGAAAAAATGAGACCCTAGAAACAAGAGTTAAATAGACATATTAAGAAAGCTAAAACACATTTGCTATTGATTAGAGTAGAGAACACTTTTAAGTTCATGGTCTCTCCCAGGTTGAAGAAGACATAAAAGAAATAAAGTATAAGGATATGGCAGTAATTTTATAAAATATGGAAAAATTGAAAAAGGTTAATCACAGGTCAGTGGTGGGTCATATTCAAAGTGCCAGAAGATACAGACTTTGTGGTTAGCTGAACTCAATATCTGACCTTCGTTTTAATACTGTGGCTTTGAAATAACTTAACCAATGCTCACCTGCCCAAAGCACATAACCATTTAGGCCGGGAGAACTTTACAGAACACTGAGCACGTTTACCTGAAGAGACAGGACCCACAAGGGACAACGTTTGGCATTCATTCCATTCCTTCACTGTTACTGCAAACTGTGTGCACTTGGCAAAGCTTGTCTTACTTTTCAGGTAGCAAGAACTAAAACCAAGAGACTAGCATCATGTTCCTGAGTACTCAGCTCCAATTATCCAATGCTCTTTAAAAGATTCTGTAACCAAGCCCTTGTCCGACAAGAGCTTTAACAGTACGTGGGGACTATAATATGTCCCATTTCTCTTCTCTTTTATTTCTCTTGATTTCTTTCTTACTCCAGTGTAACAAAGGCTACAAGTTTTTACCAAAATAGTTCAGCAGTAATTGGAAATGAGTTATCTTGCATTACTGAAAATGTTCCGTCACATTATAATGGGTCACATTTGCATACTAACTAGGAGATGGTCAAAAGTGTCTACTGCAGTGATTTTGCAGATTCAGCATTGTCGATGTATCCATCATTGTTCTTGTCTCTTAAAACACCATCTGTTAAGTTCATTAGCTCCTCTTCACTTGTCGGTGGTGCCTGTTCATAGCTTCCTCCTTGTGGACATGAGTGATAGCTGTGGATAGTGCTAGGCTGTTAGGCAAGTTATTGCCGTCATAATCATGCACTTTGAAATAATGGAGTTGCAGTTGTTGTGGGGACATCTCCGCCTCTGGCTTGTTGATGACACCTTCTAGATGTTCCATGATATGCTTTTGGTTGTGCACTGTGTTCTTACCCACATCCATGCTGCAGGGATGGGAGGAGCCAGCTTCCTTGCCTCCCTCTCCCCTGGGCTCCTGGGCCCTGGCACCTGGGGCACAAATGGCCCAGAGCAAGTCACCTAGGAATGGGGCTCTGAGCAGCCACAGAGATCTCACAGTCTCTGGTACCCTCGCTGCCCCTCCCCGATCCTATTTCTTTCAAAGCTCTAGAGCCACCACCTTCAGGTAGAGAGAGGTAGAAGTCTGTCCTCTGTGCTCTCAGAACACTGTATCTAACCACTGTCCAAGAAGTTATGATATTCTTCTTCATATGATAATTATGTGTTTGCTTGTTTTTTCTTCCATTTTTAAACTTTTTAAAAAAATAAGAGAACATTGTTGATATAGTACCTTTGATATACCTTTCATTCTGTTCTGTTCCACTAAACTCTCTTCTTCCCAGAGACGAATAGTATAGCTGATGTAGCTTCCCATATTTTCAACTTTTACTGCATATGTGTGTCTATGAACTGTACAGAGTGTTGTATATGAGTTAATGAGTTTATCTACAAGGCTGTCACACCAGATGTATTATTTTGCAATTGCTGTGTTTTTGAGATGGGTCCATGTTGCTTCATCAGGCTCTACTTCATTCATTTTCAGGGTCATATGATATGACATTGTATAAACAAGCTGCAATTCATTTGTCCATTTCCTGCTAGTGGCCATTCAGCCTGTTGCCCCAGTTTTTTCCTGTAAACATTGCTGCAATCAGCAGCTTTGTCTATCCTTCCTGGGGTTATATGTGAGATTTCTCGAGAGTAGACACCAAGAACCAGAATTGTTTGGCTGTTTCCACCACTACTAGATTGGATGATTTCTCCAATTCCCACCAGTTCTATATGGGAGCTTTCATTTTCCCAATGTTAGCTAACACTTGATATTATCAGACGTGTATATTTTTGCCAGTCCAATGGGCATATAGTTTAAATTTGCATCTGCATTGTTTTAATTTGCATCTGTCTGATTATTAGTGAGGTTGAGCGTCTTTTCCTATGTGTGTTGGCCATACAGGTTTCCTTTCTGTCACATGAATATTTGTGTGTGTGTGTGTGTGTGTGTTCTATTGGGTTGTCTTTTTCTTGTTTATTTGTTGGAGTTCTTTATATATTCTAGTTACAATGCTTTGTTGTATGTGGTACCATTATTTTCTCCTAGTCTGTCATTGTCATTTTTCCCTCTGTCCTTTGTGTCCTCTGACCTGGTTTTGCTTCGTGCAGATGCTTGAATAAAGGCAGAATGATGCTTCTCCACTAGATGCCGGCCAACTCAGAGTGCCAGCTTCTATTTCACTGAGAAAACCCCAAACCCCGTTAGCTGCTGCCCCTGGAGGTGGGAAGAGCAGAACTCATCTTCCTTCCTCCCACCTCCTCCATCTTCCTGGACCTTTCATTTCCTAGGGCTGCTGGAAGACCCACCCAGTCTGGGGGGCTCAGAACAGCAGAAGTTTGTTTTCCCGCAGTCAGGGGGCCGGAGGTCCAAAATCCACACATTGGCAGGGTTGGTTTTTACTGGAGGCTCGTAGGGAGAATTCGGTCCCTGCCTCCCTCTGAGTGTCTGTGGGGTGCTGGCAAGCCTTGGAGATGCCCGGTTCCAGTCTCTGCTTCCATCTTCGCATGGTCTTCCCTTCTGTGTGCCGCTGGGTCTTCTTTCCAGTTTCTTGTAAGAACGCCCATCACTGGATTTAGGGCCCACCCTAAATCCAGGGTGATCTCATATCAAGAGCCTTAATTTAATTACATCTGCAAAGACCCCGTTTCTAAATAAGGTCACATTCACAGGCTGTGGGAATTAAGACATGGACATGTATTCTGGGGGCTATTCAACCTACTGCATTAGGCAAATTCCTCAGATCCCAGAGAAGAATGAGGCTAAAAGCAGGGCATGTGTGGGGAGGGGGTTTGGGTGCAGTGCTGGGGGGCCTAGGGGAGGAAGAGTACATTCTGAGAGAGGGGGTGTGTTCTGTGAGGTGTCATTCATTCCCCTGGAGAAGAACAGCCATACGGGTTGGGCATGTAGTTTGTCAGAATCCCAGAAAACAGGCAGTGGCTCCCAACCTGTCTCGCTGCCATGGAGCTTAGCTGGTGACTGTACCCCTGCAAAGTGGGCCGAGAAGGGGTCAAGGGTGGGCTACTCTGTCCATTAACAGATATTGAACTTTACAGATTCTGCCAGTTTTAAAGGTAAGTAAAGGGAAAACAAATGGACCTCTAGGGAAAACAGAGCAGAATGGAGGAAAAGATGGACACTTACCACATTTGCATCTGTGTCCATCTCCCTCCTCAGACTGTGGAGCACCTGAGGGCAGCTTTTGTGTTTCCAAACCCCATCGGTGGGGGCTTGTGCACGGGGCTCAGGGCATCCTCCTTGTGGGGGGAAGTGTGGAGGGGCAGTGCTCAGCCGGGCTGCGTCTGAAGGCTCTGCCCCCCAATCCTCCTGGCCCTCGGGTCTGCCTCCACTCCTCTGCCTTCCTCCAGCACAGGCTTCCTAAGGGTGGGGACTGTGACACGTGGCAGGGTCCAGTGAAAGTAGGGAGATGAAGAATGGGTGAACTCGTGCTCGTCCAGGTGGACCAGAAGGTGTGTTGACACTGATTCTGGAAGTGCAAGGCCTTAGAGAAAATCTTTCGAGTTTCGGGTGGGAGAGTAGGAGATGGAGGCAGTTCTTCGAGTGCTGCGAAGATCCACTCTGTTGGTGTCAGCTTAGCACGTGTCCCCAGGGTCGGGCTGGGGTGTGCAGGTGTCCTGCTGACCATGAAAGTTTCCTTCTCAGTGATCAAGTCATGGAAAGAGCCCCATCTCTGCGCTGAAACGGAGTCTTGTCTGCAGACGTGCGTGGAGCTGGACTGATCCCGGCTGAGATGTGGAGAAGGATTTGATGAAAACTGGAAGGCTCCCACTCCAGTGTGCCAGAGCTCATTTAAACACCAGCTTTGCCGGCATACTAGGAGGCCTCAGAAGGAGAGAAGGCAGGCAGGAACGAGCTCTTTGCACTGACTCATCTTCCCCCCCAGGGCCTGTGATACATGGCGCTGATGTTTTCTGAGGCCTCAGCCTCCGGAGACAACAGACAGGCTGTGGTGAGGTCCCTGGGGGTTCTGGGGCAGCCCTGGATGGACTTGCTGCTCTTGACGGCCCCGTGTGTGATGGGGGAGAGCCTGAGAGGCTAAAGAGTGAGGTCCTTGCTGCCTGCTAGGCCTCAGAGGAAGGGATCTCACATCTCCCTCTCTGTGAACAGTTGGAGAATTTTCCTCTCATAAACAAAACAAACATGAGCTGATAGGGTGGAGGCCCCAGAGACAGGCTGGGTGGCCCTTTCTTCAATGTCTTTGCGTTTGTTTCTCCAGGGGGTAGAATGCGGAAGCTTCTTAGAAGTCCGGAAAGCCGCCTGTGGGTCTCATCAACTTACTTGGTTAACCGGTGCTGGCGAGGGCTCTGTTGTTCTTGGAGAAGAGGCCTGTGAGCTTTTCAGATCCCTCTGAACACAGGCAAGTGGCTCAGCAGAGCCCCGAACCCAGGACGATGGAGCAGGTGCTTCATGGCGAGGGCAGCCAGTGTGGTATTGTGGGCAGAGCCCTCGTGGGGTCAGGAAGCAGCCTCCAGTTTTGACCCACCCCTCCCACCAACTCCCTGGGTGGCCTTTGCAAGTCCTCACTTCACTGGGCCTTTGCTGCCCTGTCTTTGGCTCCAGAAAGTCAAGCTGGGTGATTCCCGGAGACTCAACTAGCTGTTTGATTCCATGAACCATTTGAAGGAAGTGCTGTGATGGTGGGGGCTTTCTCCCGAGGCCCCTCCCCTCCCGTCCCCTTTCTCTTCCACAATCTCACTGACTTAGCCTGGTTTTGTTTCCAAAGCTGAAGTCCCAGGCCTTTCTGTGGAGCCGAGGAAGATGGGGCTTGCCTCAGCTTGACAATCGGGGCCAGAGAACACTGCCATCCATCACGTTCTCATTGTCACTTTAGAAGGTCCCAGAAGGTCAGCTTCCAATTGCCTCTCAGTACAGAGTCTTGTTTGTATTCTTGGGGACTGCCCTTTCACAGAGCTCATGGAAAGACACCCCTTGTCCTCCCCAGAAGAGGTGATGACAAATGTATTATTTTGAAGGTCGACCAGAAGTAGAAGGAATGCTATATTGAAGTCCAAGTATGGGATATAAATATTTTTTAAGCATTGAGCACATCCTATTTATTTTCTTTATCATTGACTGACTGTATTTTGTCCAGTTTCAGGAAGGATTTGTGGTTGAGGTACAAGGGGTGGCTTTTGATATGAAAATGTGTATTGTGACTTCCTGAATGGGTGTGGGGGGCGGGCAGAGATGGGCCCCATTGGGTGGAGGAGGGGCCTCTGTGCAGGTCCTGCCTGGCTGGGAGCGACACTGGGGAAGCTGGGAGGCCTGAAAGGGTGCTTTTAGGAAAGTCTGGATCAGACATGATGTTATAGGAAAAAATGCAGCGTCTAAGGAAACAGCGCATGAATAGAGAGAAAGCCGAGAGACGGGGCAGGGAGGCCGAGAGGACATAAAACAGATTGTCATCGAGAGCTAGGAAGAGGGGCCGGGCCACTGATGGGAGGGAAAATGGCAGAGGTTCTCTGCTTCCCCAGGGAAGGCTGAGCATGCGGGTGGAGCAGATGCAGAAGGGCTGTTGAGGCCAAGAGCTGGGCCTGTGCATTTCTGAGGCATGAAGACAGCAGAGCCCCAAGACAGGGCCACTGGCTTTAGGGCCGTGCCAGCAGGAGAAGCATGTGTCCTCTCACCCTGACCCCCAAACCTTTGGGGTGGGGGACAGGGTCCACAGCAGGGGGAAGCAGTCATCTTGCATAGGACATGCTCTAGAAAGGACTGAGAGGCATGGAATCTGCCCCCCTTTGTCCCCTCCATGTTGCAAGTGAGAGAGGCAATACTCTGTCACAGGCTGCAGGCGGTTTCCAGCAGTGCTGGGGAGTGCGGGCGGTGCTGCCAGCTTCCGGCCCAGGCCTGCCGCTGGCCAAGTGACCCCTGTGCCTCAGTTTCCTCTGCTGTAGAAGAGGGTTGATATCAGTGCCCACCTCCAAGAGGTGTGAGGATTAATTAATTATTTTTTAATGCCAATATTTTATTTGTAGCCCAAACAGAGTTTATCTTTAACCTTCCCAGCTTTAAAGAAGCAAATGTATCAATAATAGTTTGATGTACCCTACTGAGTTTACCTCCTTTTCAAATCAGAGTATTACCGGCTTTGACATTTTCTCATGAACCAGTGATGCATGCACAATTTTAAACTTTCTTTGATTACTTAACTGTTCTTTACTAGACAGCCCTGTGACTTGATTTAAAAAAATAAAGTAAAATCAAGGGAACTTTCTAATTTATCTTGGGATTATATAGTAAATAAAATTTGTGAATCAGGTTTAGATCAAAACAGCTGCCTGGTCAGGGTGGGCTTCCAGTAGGCTGGCGGAGGCCTGAGCTGCTTTACTGAGCTGTGTTTCTCTGGGGGGCTCCACAGGCCCTGGGGGCAGCAGGGAGTGAACACCCTGGTGGCATTGGTGAGGGGGGCATTAACAGCCTTCACAGGGCCACTGGCGAAGGTGTTCATTCAACAGCAGTGTTGGTTTTGATTGTCCTGAACTTGGAGCGACTTGTCAGGACTCTGGCACACAGTGGCAGGTACCTGATCAACACCAGGTTCCTTCTGGAGCTCCCGCTGGTTTGCAGCTCCACGTCCTTGTCCTCCCCGTCCTCCCCGTCCTCGCTCACCCGCGCTGCAGGCCAGACCGGGAACAGGGGGTTCACTCTCCTCTCTGTGTTTCACTTCTTCGGGAACTGCCGGACCGGACCGTTCCCCAAAGTGGCGGCGCCATTTTACATTCCCACCAGGAAAGCACGGGGTTCCACTTTCTCCACGTCCTCGCCAGCACTTGTTAGTGTTTGCCTCTTCTGATTCTAGACATTCGGGTAGGTGTGCATCGGTGTCTTACCGTGGTTTTGTTGTGCGTTTCCCTGATGGCGAGTGGTGTTGAGCCTATTTTCATGTGCATATTGGCCATATGTATATCTTCCTTGGAGAAATGTCTGTTCAGATCTTTTGTTTGTTTAAATTGGTAAGTTAGTTCTTAGGAGTGCTTGGAGGAAGGCCTTGCACTCCGAAGTGCTATGTAAATTGCTGTTAGGGGAGTCCCCAGGACTTGGCATGCCTGACTTCTCACCTACCTGTGCTAAGGATTTGGGGGTGGGGGGCAGTGCTGCATAAATGACCAAGTGTGCAGAAGCTGATGGTTTTGTATTTTCCCTCTTGAGGAGAGGCTGGAACACTTGCCACCCCACCAGACTTTCAGGGGGATTTCCCCAAGTCCTTATGGTGGGGCACGAACCTGCCCATACCTGATGCTTTGGGTGACGACTTCAGTGCCACACAGGATTTAGATTCTGTTCACCCACAAGCCCCTGAGAGGTTGCCGGCAGTGTTGGTGGGGGCCAAATGGAGACGTCCCAAGTCCTGCCCCCCTCCTCATGTCACAGCAGCTTCCTCTGGTGCTGCGGTTTTCACGGCACTTACATCGTCCCCGTGTTGTTTCATACCAGCTGATTGCTGCTCAGGGGGCTGTTTGGCTCAGTACAAGCTTTCCTTTTCAGTTGCTTTTTGCTTAAAAATACTCAGGTTTTTCCAAGAGTCAATTAGTCCTTGGTGATGAGTGATCAAAGGTTTGGTTCGACCTCAGAAGTTCAAGTACAGCAGATCCTAAACTAACGAGCATCGTTTTGTTCAGTGTCATTAAAGCACCGACTAGAAAAAACCCATCGGTGCCTAGGCTGCTGTGAGCAGAGTGGACGAGTTCTGCCCACGTCTGCACGGTTTTCTCCGGGGACTCTGGCTACTTGCCGCCTCCCAAAGCTGTGCGTGTGCAGAGAATTGGCGTGAATTGGCACGTTTCGGTTGTCCCAGGAAGTGTATGAGGCTACGTGTGTGAGTGGCCCTGAAGCGGAAGGGCGTTCTGTCCAGGGTGGGTCCCACTTTGTGCCCTGGGCTGCTGGGATGGGCACCGGGCACCTGGGACCCTGAACAGGGATAAGCAGGTTGGAAAAATAATGACCTGACTTGTTTTTATTAACATTTCTTGAATGTATATATAGCTCACATTTATTTCAGTGCTTAACATTAGAAGTGTTGTGAGTCTTTATTTAGAAGTTGGGTTATGTGTTTGTAACCAGGAACATGCTGTAGGAACTTACCTCTTGTATTTATCAATTAGCCTGTGGTAAAATTGGCTTTGTTATACATTGTTGTGCTTAAACTCGAAGTTTCCAAGTACCTACCTACGTTAAGTGAGGACATCTTTGGATCTCCCTGGATGCCTGTTATGAGCCTCAGGACAAGAGATAATTAAGGACCTGGAGGATTAAACTGCCAGGCTGTATGTCATCCTGCCTGGTGAGTGGCGGGACTAGGAAGGAGGTCAGCCCTGTTTCAATACAGGGCCATGAAGGACAAGGGAAAGTTAGGGTGCAAGGGTCCAAGTGGACACCTTGGACAGGTAGCTGGATGTCATAATTAAAATTCCCCTGAGGGATGAACTGGTTATTCAAGAACTGGGTCCCCACAGCCAGCTTGTTAATGACAGCTGGTGATAAAACTCCTGTCTCCTCCCGAGAGATGGTTTTCTCCTTGTTTTCCTAGTGGCCGTTTATATTCGGGCTCTAGTTCCCTGTGGCCTTCTTTCACTTCTTTCCCCTTGAACTTCCTGGGGCTGCTCCCTCTCTGGCTGTGCAGGTGTGTGGGGAGCGGGGTTAATTTCTCCTCCTGGCAATGGTGCCTCACTCATCCCACTTTTGATTTCCTCCCCCATCTTCTCCGTTAGTCAGTGCCTGCTCAAAGCCTGCTTCCTCTGTGCTTTCCCTGCTCAGTTCAGGCACTACTTTTCTCTCTGGGACCTCGCGGCGTTCCTTTGCGTACCTATGATTATCACTATTCTGGCGCTGGGATCCTTTGTGCTTGCTTGCTCACCAGCACCTCCGAGGCTCTGTCACCTTCCCACCCTCTCCCCACACCTCTGAGAAACGTGGTCTGCAGCCTCCCGCAACTGGTCAGCAACCCCAGGGTCCAGCCCAGGTTGGCAACTCTGGTCAGTAACGCGTTCGTCCCTGGACACAGAACAGCTGCCCTTCCACTGCCACAGAACGCTGCTCTCTTCACAGCCCCGGTCTTTTCCTCACCCTGCCTCCAGTGATGGCGCTCACTTCCTTAAGCCAGTCCTCCTGTCACCATTCCCAGAGCTCTCAGTGTCTCAGCGACACATCCCACAATTGGTCAGTGACCCTCCTCTTGATGTGGGAAAGCTGGACTATGACCTGGTTGGTGCCCAGGGTATATTATCTTTCTCAGTTGGGTGCAATTTGGGGATCTACGAAGTTAGTTTCAGAATTATACTTTTTTTTAGCAGCAATCCCCCCACACACACCTGGAAGCCGCCCTCAAGTTTGACTCATAACTAGCTAATGGTGAGTTGGATGGGAAGTTTCGGGGCTTGGGTAGCATTTTAATTTCCCAGTGATCCCCCTGACTAGATGACCCCAAGCAGGGTTGGGTCTCATGGAGTGTGGCTTACCCAGGTATGGGCAGGTTGTAGGCATAGCTCCAAGCTCCCTGCACTGGTGCTTTTGTTCTGATTAAACTTTTTTGTTGTTTTATTTCTCATGTTACTGAATCAATGCCTGTTAGTTGTAGAAAAATTAGAAAGTAATAGACTAGGGCGGACAAAAGGAAAATGCAGGTAACAGTTCATCCCACCCACCAGAGTGATGGTGTTAACCCCCAGAGTATCCATTGCCTTGTAGACCTTTTTGCACGCGTGTGTGTTTCTGTTGCGCATGCAGTCACCCTGCTCTTTATTTAATATATCTTTGTCATCTTTCTGTCTTATCGAATAGCCTTCTAACCTGTGGTGCTGTGTGACTGTGTAGCATTGTGTCTCTGGATGGACCACGGCACAATTAATCAGGCATTGAGACTTGCATGTTCGGGCTGTTTTCAGATCTGCTGCATGCTAAGCTTTGCTGTGTTGAGGGTCCTTCCACGTGGCATTCCCAGTGCTCCCTAAGGATACATTCCTAGACCTGGGACTGCCAGGTCAAAGAGTAAGCACGTGGTTAAGACTTCTGCTACATGTTTCATTATTGCTCTCCCCAAAATGTGTGTCCCTGTTTCTTTAAATGTATTGGGCATTAGTTGCTCTAAAAAATATTGGCCAACTTGGAAGACAAAAATGGTATTCAGTTGTTTTAATTTGTATGTCTTTGAAAACTAACAAGGAAGAGTGAACATTTTTGTAAATTTATGTTTTGTGTATTGCATATTGGGGTATTTATACATTTTTCTAGTAAGAGTTCATTTTTTTCCTTAATGCACTGCTTGTATATTAAAGATGGTAACTTTTTGTCCATCTTTTACCTTACAAATAGTTCTCTCAGGTTGTTATGGATTTTATTGTTATTTCAATTTTAAAATTTGTGGTGTTTTTTGATGTAGAAAGTTTAAAATTGTCATGTGTCCAGATACATGTTTTAGGATCTTTGCTTTTGGTGCTGTCCTGTAGAAAGGCCTTCTCAACCCCAGGATTATAGAAATAATTCTATACTTACTTACTATAATTCTTTACTTACATTTTCTTCTAGTAATTTTTGCAGTTTTGCTTTTCAGTCTGTCAGGACAGTCGTGGCAGAAGGCATGGAAGCAGATGGAAATGTTATACTTCCCGAGTGGTAAACCAGCTGCCTTAGCACCAGTTGTTACTCATTCCGTCCTTTTCTTCCCAGTTTCCCCTCACTTTATGAAATAAGTAGGTCTCACTTTAGACCTTCTGTTTGATTACATTCTCTCTCTATTCTTATGCTGAGTTCACCCTGTTTTGATCCTTGTGGCCAATGGCACATTTTAAGGCTCTGGGGAAGCTCTGCGGACGGCACCACTGCACGCGGAAAGCCAGGGATTGCTGGCCTTGTTGTCCCGTCTCTGTGTGAGTTGCGATCACTGTCTTCTTCCCTAGTGACCTTAAGTCTTCTGTATTTTTTGAAGCTTTTCTTCAGGGATCCTGAGTACAGTGACTGTCACTTGAACCAGTGAGTGCTGAGGTCTGTTATTAAATGTTTGGCTTGTCCCCTGCCACAGTGCCTGGTGCCCAGGAAAGGCAGGTCTGTGTCAGCCCAGATCCCTCAGTTGCACCACCATGTCATAATCACACCTGTTTTTCTTAAAAACCAGCAGCCCCACTCTGCTGACTCAAGTTCTTTGACTGTTAGACGCTTTTCTTCCCAGTTGGGTGTGCCCGGCACAGTCCTTGCTCTTTCCTTCCTGGGCGGGGGTGGTCGTGAGGAGGTGGGAGTTCAGCGTGGAAATGTGGTGGAGGACATGAAGCCCCTCCCGCACTCCCATTGCAGGGCTATTGCCGGAACAGTCTGGCAGACAGACGTGTCCTCCCGGAGCTCTCCCTGCTCCACCTTCTCTCTGATTCCACTTCCTGAACTAGAGGGAGCGTGTGGGTGGGAAGCCTGCTGGGTGGTCTGCCCAGACTTCCACAGGATCCTTGGCCACACCCAGGGCCCAAGGTAGGCCTGGGCCACCCTCAGACCACACTCAGCCATGCTGTCTCTGCCAGCAATGCCTTTGGTGATAGTGACGATGAGGAAGAGCTGCTGGTGACCAGGCAGTAGTCGATGATGCAGTGGAAACCCTGCAAAGGTGTTCTGTTCACAGATTAGAGTTTAATTACTGAGCACCTACCTGCTTGTGCACTACGTGATGTTGTGGGAGGTTAAAAGGAACTGTGTTTTCAGTGCTTGCCCTCATTCTGTTAGCCAAGGCCACAGTCAGGTGGCCGAGCTTCCCACTCCCAGCCCCTGGGGTCTGCCTGCCTCAGTCTGAGCCCTGACTCTGCCGCCACTATGACACTTGGACAAATGCCTTAACTTTTCCTCAGTTTCCTCGTTTGTCAAATGGGCTGCTTCCCAGGGTTGTTGTGAGGATTAATGAGCTAGTATATTTGAACATTTCCCAGTGCCTGACGCGTGCTGTGTGTTTGCAGTTATCATTGTTTCTGTTGTATACATGCACATCTCTCCTATACTTCAAGAGGGCCTTCTGTCCTTTTTTGTCTTCCACCGCTGGGGTACCCAGTAAATATCTGTTACTGAGAACACCACTGTGCAGTATTACTATCCCTCACTGTGCCGGGCTCTCTGTCACATCACCTGATCTAATCTTCAGAAAGCCCTTAAATTAGCTGTTGTGTTAGTTTTACAGATGAGAAACCCACAGCTCAGGGAGGCTAAGTAACTTGCCAGAGGCTGTCCAGCCAACAAGTGGCAGCGCCGGAAGTCTCCCCGCCGCGCCCCCACAGCCTGACCCCAAAGGAGAATCAGGATGAGGATGTGTGAAGAATGGGGTGGGAACAAGGAAGACACATTTGAAAGAGAACAATAGAGCATATAAGGAATGTAATAGGTTCTATTAATGTGGGTGATACAGAACCAAAGGGCTAATGGGTAGTCCCTCGTGGATTTCATGACATTCGGTTTCTGAAGGAAATGAAAACACACTTTGCACATAAAAGAGCTTAGACACTCAGTTGGACCTCCAGGGGTGCTCTGCCTGCCCACTCTGGCTTGCTGGGCTCTGGGCCCTGGAGCTATGAGGGAATGTTCCAGGGAGGAGGAGGGCTTAGGGGTCTGACTCCAATGACTGGTAGGAGGTCTGTGGTTAAGAATCTGGTGGGAGCCCCAGGAGGTCAGCACACACAGGGGAGCATCCAGCCACATTGGGAGTCGCCTTGAGAGCATCCCACTCTGGGCCACAGGTACCAGCTGGAGGGTGCTGGTGTCCAGGCAGTGGGGAGCCAGGTTGGGTGTTTATGTGAGGTGCTAATGGGCTCATTTTCACGTGGGGGACAGGCTGTGCAGCAGGTTAACCTGTGTCCCATTACATCCTTAAGAAGGACCTGGGGAAGGCAGCCATGGGTGGAGCAAGTGAGAGGAGGAAGACTGGGGGGATAGGAGCAGAGAGGAAGGCAGGGCCTGGGTGGCAGGGGGCAGGGAAGAGGAAAGGGAAAATGAGGGTGGGTGCGGAGCTGAGGTGTGAGATGATCCTGTCTACATCTTCAGAAGATCAGCCCGGCTGCTCTGTAGGAGGCAGGGGAGGACTCGGGGGTTTCAGGTCAGAAGTGATGGAGGCTTTGGTGTAGGTGGGATGATGGAGAGAAGCGGGCACATTTGGGATCCTTGTGGGAGTGGTGCCCCAGAACTTGGTGGGCTACTTGTGGGAACAACTGTGAGGAAATGACCCTGGGTCCTTCTCAAGTGGTTGCATGACTCTGAAGCTTGGCACCACTTGTTGGAGGATGGGGCTGTGGTGAAGAGTGAGAGCAATGGCTTCTGTGTGCCCAGTGTGTGGCTCTGGGGATCCTGGTGTAGGCTGGAGAGTGGGACGTTCAGAGGGGCAGCAGATGCAAAGGAGAAGGGACCTGGCTGTACTGCCTAATTTCCCTGGGCGTACTCAGCCTCTGTTGGGCAGGCACACTTGGCCTTGAAAACCACTTTGGGCTCAGGGGGGTGAAGAGGCAAGTACCACATACCTGCAGCCCAGCCCTGGGGAACGGTGGAAAGTCTCCTGAGAAAACATGCTATCATCAATGATTTTATTAATGAGACATGAATGGCTTGGCGGTGGAGTTAATCTTCCTAGAAATCAAGAAAAAAAATTCAAGTTCATCTGAGGGTACCTAGGCTCTCATGGCCTCTGTGGTCTGGGACTGAGAACTTCGGATCCAATCCTCCCCTCTCCAGAACCGTCCTGTGGTTTACCAGTGGAATGGGAGGGCACTGAAGGCTGGGCCATGAACGTGATGCTTCTGGCAGTCAGCCCTGGACCGAGGGGACCAGCTGGAGGGAGGTGGAGGTGGAGGTGACTCCCTAGCTTGACATCTTGAATTGCTCCCTGTCCCCAGTGGAGGGAATGCCCCGCATTTTCTCCCACTCCCCCCACCTTGCTTCACAGTCTGTTTAGACTGACGTTCTTCACCTAAACCTAAGGCTGCACTTGGGTGTTTTCCTCAGATTCAGTTCTTAGAAGGAGGAAGAACCCAGGGTCCTTGACATAGCTGTTCCTTTGGTATATCACCCAGGGAGTCCTCTTACCTGTCCCTCAAGGCCGGTACAATGTTGCATCTCTGCCCTGTTTGAAGGGCTGCCTGGATGAATTTCACCTAAACCGAGTGCAGAGTCGTGACCAAAATCAGAACCTTCCTGGAATTTCCAGGCACTGAGAGAACAGAAAGAAATGGTCCCTAGAGCTAAAAAAAAAAGCAAACAAACAAAGCCCCTCAGTTGACGTTTATCCGAGGTGCTATGGAACAGAAGAAAGAGAATTTAGAAATGAACCAAGGGGCCTGCCTCCCCGTCTTGGACGCTGCCCTGAGTGACTGGGCCAGGGCCTCCTTTCTTCGCTTGCAAAGTCAGGGGCTGGCTCTCATCTGCAGGCCCCTTTCGGCAGTAACACTATCCCATGCAGCGCTCACTTTCATTACTTAGTCCAGCAAAAAAGCGAGGGCCGAGATTAACACCCTCAGTTACGTCTTTGCAGAGCTCAGACCTGAGGAAATTGAAAAACACTCCAGCCAGCATGGAACTGGGTTTACAGGGCGTTCATTGGAGACACCAATGGGCCTCATTAAAAGGCACTTTATCTGGAAGGCCCGGGAGAGCCAGTCCTTGCGGAGGGAAGAGCAGCGTCAGAAATGGAGGCGGACGCACCGAGAGGCCTGATGCAGTGGAAAGAATGCCGAACTGTGAGTTTCAGCTGCTCTGACTGCTGCCACTCATTAGGTACTTTCCTCTCCCTGATGGCTTTTCCTCTCTGGGAGGAAACAGTCCCTTCAAACGCCAGTACCCTGAGTGACCTAGTGAGTTTCCTCAAGTCTGAGATTCTTTGGAGTCTAAGGTTTGCACCTATGTTAAAAGGAAAAAGTTAATGAAATCAGGAATGCCCCCAAATCATGGGCCACCAGCATCCGCACTCCCTCCCCCACCACCCCGATTCTCTGCTGCCTCTCTGAGATGTCAATGCCTGTGTTTTCTATGACATTCTCTTTAACGCTGCAGGTGTAGATGCTCATTTGCAGCCAGTGACTAGCAAGCCACCCTGGCTGCCTGGCTGACATTGGTTCCAGAAATGGCAAAATGTAGAAGACTGTGTATCTGAGGGTGGATGAAGTCGTGGTTAACAAAAAGAGTTTGAAAGCTGTGGCCTCACTGGGCCAGCCATTGTGTCTACGCCTCCTGAAGTCAGCTGGCTGCTTGGGCGTAGGCTGTAGAAGAAGGTGGCTTGTTTGAGAGCAGGCTGTTGGTGTGCTGGTGCTCAGAATCTCTGGGAGTTATGTCTTTGTCCCTGAAAGCCATCAAGGGCTTGCTCCGACACCCATGATGGAAGTCTGGTGACTCCTGGGTCCGGCTGGTCGCTGTCTGTCTGTCCTGCTCTCTACCTTGATGTAAGTTAGCTTGCAAGTTTGGGTTTCTCACCTGAAGGAGGCAGGCAATGGGGTGGGAAGGGCAGAGCCTTGGGGTGGATCAGACATGGGTTTCCTCCCAGCTCTGTCATTTCCACAGGTCAGGTTTTCATGTGCTTGTCCCCTCAGCTCTAAGACGGAGGTAATCCTGAGGACTAAGCGAGGTGGCAGGGAGACCCTCCTCCTCCTCTTTCCTAGGTGCTGGGAGAGGTGATCAGAAGCTAAGCAGGTGGCTCAGAGACTGTCCTTCAGGAGTTTCTGATCTTGTTTGGCAAACTCTCTTTCTCCAGAGCTGCAACTGGTTAGGCAGCTGTCCAGGAGGGGACAGCTCTCACTGGCTATCCCTCAAACTCAACCACCTAAGGCCTACTCTACCTGCACCCCCAGACCTGCTCCCACTCTGGGTTTCCCCTTCAGTCCCTGGCATCTCTTGGACCCTAAATGACTGAGAGCATTCCCCTTCTTCACATGCTGGTGACCCCAGGTCTGCCTAGCACCCCTCCAGTGGGTGACCTCCTCCCTGCTGCCCCCAACACTGATTCTGGCCCCAAGCCCACACATGGATGGCCTCCAAGCTCCACACTATCCCACCCAAGTTTGTAAGGCTTTGTGTCATGGTGTTTGTCCTTACCTATCATCAGCACTGTATCCCAGTTACCTCTCTGACACTCAGCATCCCATCCTCCTTTCCTGCATTCTTTTTCAGCATAACATTTATTGTCCTGCATGCCATATGACTTCTTTTCTGTCCTGTTGTCTGCCATCAGTTACTGGCCACAGGGATTTTATCTGTTTGTTCACTGCTGACTCTCTTATACCGGGCAGAGTGCCTGGCATGTGGCTTTCAATAAATATTTGCTGAATGAATGAATGGATGAATGAATAAAGTACATTTGCCCCATTTTTAAATGGTCCATTTTGACCTCCCCACTAGACTCTGGCCTCCTAGAGGGCAGGAGGGCCATGTCCCTTTTGTCTTTGTTTTGGCCATAACATTTCCTTGGTTCCTTTTCAATGAATGAATGTGGTCTCTGCCTCTGTCTGCATTGTCTCTAAATAGAAGTCTTTGAGCATGCCCCTTTGGTCTATAAAGACTGGCTTTGGGGGTGGTTTCTCTATAGCACCCACTCATCCCTTTAGCACCTGCCCATGGACCCTGTTTCATCCTCTCCCCAAGCTCCTCATGCTCACACTTGGGGCTCAGTATTTTCTCACTCTGTCCACTAACAAGCCATGCGCTTTCACAAACACTATGCAGTCCCACTTCCAAGCCTTTGCTCCTGCCGTCCCACCCACCAGAAGCACCCTTGCCCTTGGCCTCCTGGAAACTCCAGTGCATCCCTCACTTGCTTTGAACCCTTCTTCCCTGTGCACACCCTGAATGTCCCCCCCAGCAGGGGTACGCTCCCTAGAGCATGTCTACCTTCTGCACTAGTATGTGTGTTTTTCAAGGCAGCTACTAAATCCTGTGCTCCTTGGTGCCCCATGGACCTAGCACACTTTCTGGCATGTGGCTGATCTTATCAGGTGAATCATCAAGGGGATGAATGGCAGGTCCACATGGATACTGCCAAGCTCCATTCGACTGAGGGTCGGAATAAGTGTGGGCCAGCCAGACTCCTGGAGTATTTAAATGCCACTGGTTAAGGTCGTGGCCAAATCCCTGCACAGATTATAAACGATAACAGCCTGTACGAGTTCTCTCTCCCCTGGAACTGCTGACCACATTCACACCCAGAGCCATGCCAGCTTCTTGAGCCCTGGGCGACTATTTTGTCCCTTTCCTGTCCCCTCCAGGGGCCTCCAGAGGGGAAGTCTGTGGCTACCCCTGGGATAGTCAGAGGGACACAGCATGGTCTGGAGGCCTCTGGGAAGGCAGATGTAAAGCACTGAGCTGGTAGCATCAGGTGTAACTCCTCCCCTGACCTGTCCTTCAGAGAGGTAGTCTGGCTGCAGACCTCGCTCACTGGGCCTATTGAGCCATGGCCAGGAGGTCAGCTGCCCACCCGAGGATGAGCTGCAGAGAGCTAGGCAGCCCAGCACAGACAGAGCCATCTCCCTTGTGTCCTGGCGTTCAGCTGTGCCTGAGCCTGGGCCTTAGGTCTACCCAGCAGTTTTTGTTTAGACCTGTAGTGAGCATGGGGTGTGTGAGCTGGGGCCCTTGCTTCATTCTTGGTAGAACTGAGAAGCAAGTGGACCGGGTGTGGCCTTCCACACTGTAAAAGGGCCTTTCCTCGTGAATCGTGAATGAATGGGTGAGAGCCCCACGAATCACAGAAATGGAGATCTCCCCCAAATACAGACCCCTTTGTTCTGGGGCTGATGATAGCCCTCGGAT
The DNA here is from genome assembly GCA_028533065.1 of Trachops cirrhosus. Taxonomy (NCBI): domain Eukaryota; kingdom Metazoa; phylum Chordata; class Mammalia; order Chiroptera; family Phyllostomidae; genus Trachops; species Trachops cirrhosus. Next base: position 62,222,331 of record CM052545.1, on the reverse strand, counting down.
GACTGTGGGGTTTTTTTTGCCAGTTTCTCCTTAGTGGTAACTGGGTGTACCACTGCCCCCCAAGTTTTTAGCACTTCTGGCGTTGCAGCCACTGCTTCCTCTCCCTGTCTCTCTGGATCTTATGTGAATAACAAGGCTGGTTTTATAATTCGGAGTGGGGGGTGGTTCTTACTCCTTGTGTGTTAAAAATCACCTGGGGAGCTTTTAAAAAACCTCCCAGCCAGGAGCTTACTTGGACTAATCAATCAGATTAATCAATTCCTTTTTGGGAGTGGGGAAACCGTGTTTTTTTCTTTTTAAAGCTTTCCAGGAGAGTGCACTATGCAGCAAGAGTGGGGAATGGTCAGACTGGATGCTCACGCCACTGTTAGACCCAGCTGGTCCTCGTGGCAGCCCTGGGCTTCGGGTGCCCCTCAGCGTGCAGCTGCTCATGCTCACTGCCTGGCCAGACGGCCCAGGTTCTAGTGAGTGTGCGGACACAGCCCCTGCATTACCGCAGCTCACAGTTTAAGCCTGAGGCCTGGGGTTTTCTGCCTGGTGGTTGCTTGCTGGGTGTTTACAGACCCGAAATGAGCCTCGTCAGGACCACTCAGTACTGGGCCCTGGGAGTGGGGGCACCCTCCTCTCCACTCCCACTCCTTCAGCTGAAGTCTTCGTCTTTGCCCACCTTTGCCAGGTCTTTGCATCTCCCCCCCCGTCACTTCTGATCTGGTATTTCTGCACCATCAGAGGGTCACCAGCCTGTGGAAAGTGTGTGACAGCTGCTGTCTGGGTCTGAGAGTGCCCTGCTCCCAGCACACCTTTACCTACCTCTGTGCCTGCTCTAGCTGCCACTGCCCCGCCCCTCACCACGCAGCCTTCCTGCCAACCAGACGGTGCTGCTGTCATTCTCCTATGAGGCTGCTTCTCGCCTCTGAACCTTTGCACATCCTGCCCCCTGATCTTGGAAGACTCAGTTTGTCTCCTGCTCCTGGCAGTATTCGTTCATTAGCCACTCCCAGGGTCAACTACTCGGTGGTTTGTGATCATCAGACTCTTGCCTGACCCCTGGAGCAGCGAGCTGGGTAAGTCCCATGTTCCCTGGAGCCCATCGAGTTCCTCCCGAGGTACAAAGGCCCCTGGCACTGGTGGGTGCCGACGGTTCATGGAGCCCATTCTTTCTGTAGAGACCAGATGGACCTCTGGCACCATTGTGCCACCCACAGATTGAGGTTCTGGAGCAGCTGCAGCAGAGTCCTTGCCCTTAGACCACCCCTGGGCAATCTGGTTTGGCTTTTAGAGCCCACAGGGCAATGGACCAACTTTCTTCTGGGTGACTAGAGTTCCAGCCCTGGGCCTACCTGTGCCAGGCTGAGTGTCCGTGAGTGTTGATGGAGCCCTGGCCACACTCAGAGTGTACTCCCCGCCGAAGTGTGTTCTGGGTCACAGCCCCACGCTGACGCCTGTGCACTCACACCCGACACCTGTGTCCTCGCTTCCTGCTGCAAACTCTCAGCCCATTTCCCCATATGTTCCTGGTGCTCTGCACTATCTGCTTTCTAGAACCTTTCTGGAGTCAGTCCCCAGTGAGGAGAAGCTGTCATAGGCCATGCATGGAAGGGGCAGCTTTCCATGAAAGGAGTGGCAGGAAGTTTTCTAGCCCTGGGCCAGCAGCCAGGGTCTGTGGACTGAGTGCTCGTTCCGTTCTTCAGTCTCCCAAACCAAACCGACATCTACTTTATTCTGAAACACTCACAAGAACAACCACACAGTTAAGGGGATGGTATAGTGAATGCCTCTGTGTCCAAACCCAGCTTTATCAGATTGCTACTTATGCATTTTTTCTTCATCCTCTCTTTTTTAAAAAAGAAATTGGCCTTTAAGAAACCCCATCCTCCTCCCCACCTCAGCCTTGCAACGTGGGAACATGCAGTGTGGAGACAGAGAAAGGATGTGGGAACCATGGGCAGACCCTGCCCTCTGCCCACCCCAACCATGCTCCTCACGGAAGTTAGGGTTCTTCTGCAGTGGGACGCCTATCCCTGCAACCTCTGCTGCCCTGCTTCTCACTTGTGGGTGGAAAGTGGGTGGAGTGAGGGCAGTGGGAGGGCCCATCTCCGTAGTACCCAAAATGGAGTGTATGTGGATGGTAAAAAAGCAATCAAGTTACTCCTCATTCAGGCAGACTCTCTGCTTCTGGGGAGAGAGGCTAAGGATCCACACTCCCGTGCTATTCTGTGTTCTGTCTCTGCCGGGAAAGCCTCCTCCCCGCCCCTGTGTGCCCATCTTCCATCTAGTCCTCAAGGCCTGGCTTAGGTCACACCTCTTCTGTGAACATTTCTCTGCCGGCTCCATCAGCAAGTTCTCTGCGTTTTCTAAACCCTCCGCACACATTGTCCGTGCCTGGACTTTGAGGTCCACCCATGCTTTGTGCGTCCCTCCCACCAGACTGTAAATTCCCAGAGGCCCGGGGCTAAGTCCCCTCTTTATCTTTTTACACACCCCCATTCCCTTGCACAGGCTGGTGGGAATGAAGATTTAGAAAATTATTTATTTATTTATTTATTTATTTATTTATTTATTTTAACAGAGAGAGAAAGAGACAGACAGACAGACTTGGATTTGTTTTCCACGTACTTATGCCTTCATTGGTGGATTCTGGTGTGTGCCCTCACCAGAGATGAAACTCACAACCTTTGGCATGAAGCTCTAACCAGCTAAGCTACCTGGCCAGAGCAGGGGCATGAAGATTTGTTGAATGAATGAATGAATGAATGAACGAACCCATAGAATACCCTATTGCTGGGGCAGGCATGTTTTACTAGTAAGAGTTGGGGGCGTTTGGAGTGTCCTGGGCTGGACCTGGAGCTTTCCCCAGGTCTGGCTCCGAGAAGGAGATGGGTGTTTCAGGATGCTCAGGCCAGAGGCTGTTTGCTCAGGGCGGGCCACATGGAAGTCCTGCTAGTCCCGTCATGGCGAACAGTGAGCAACAGGCCGGGCTCCATGTCCCCTCCCCCTGCCAGCCTCCCTCGCTCCCCACAGTGAGACCAACGGCCTCCAGAAGCCGCAAGGCCTGCTGGTTTGCAGGAATCCCGGTGTGTTTTTTTCCCCAGCGAGTGACTTTAAATTGTCTTTAAAATGATTGCTCAACTTGAAAACCCCTGCCGGCGGTGTCTGCGGTGGTTTGGATCCTGCTCCGCATTTCATTCCTTTCCCCAAATTGTTCATTATTTCATTTGCATAAATTTTAGTGGTGAGATATTGCCCCAGGCCTAGGAAGCTCAAATAGACCTCTAATGGGGCAGGCAGAGATGAGGGGCAGGACTCAGTCTGGCCAAGGCGTGTGTGCCTGCGATTTTCTCAGCTCTGTCCTCTCCAAGAGCTCCTGCAAGAGCGGCTGCAAGGAAGACAAGAACGCACTCTTTCCAGGAGGCTCATGACCTCCTGCCCGTCCCTGGTCTTGACCCATCCCCCGCTTTCTGCATGTTGTCATCAAGGTCCCTGTCCAGGTGGGAGACAGAGCCAGACAGACCCTAGCTCCCACCTGCGGTCTGGCATCCCTTCCCCATCAGTCAATCCATCCGCACCGACTTATTGAGCATCACTGGGGTACTGACAGCCAGGCGCTGGGTGCCGCAGTGGGCAGATGGAGAATCGAAAGACACAAGGAGATAAGACTGTTCTGCGGGGGCCAGTGTGGACAAGACAAGGCAGCTGTGTTAGGTACCAGGCCAGGGGTACAGGCAGTCAGAGCCTTGGCCGGGGGTGGGTGGGAGCGGAGGGGGCTAGGGATGGGCTGAGGGGGAGAGAACCTCACCTGAAGGCTGAAGATGGGGAATTGAAGAAGGTAATGGAGGTTGGCCAGGAGCTCTCTGGGGCTGAGCTTCCCACAGGAGTGCCCCAGGCCAGCCTTCCACAGTAAGCAGACTGTCAGGGCCGTAGCCCCTCAGGGGTGCCTGAGTGTGCTGTTTCTTGACAGCGCATGTGGTGGAGGAGGCAGACGGCTGCTCTGAGTCACATCGGTGGTGCCCTGGAGGAGGGCTTAGTCAGGGTCTTGGAGGGAGAGGGGGTGGGCGGGCGGGGCTGGAGCACAGGCTACAGTGGGGGGTAGTTGTGGGGGCGACACAGGGACTGGAGGGTGTGAGGGGCCTTGAAAGCCCAGCTGGGGAATCTAGATGTGTCCTTCAGGTTCAGTGGAGCCAGGGCAGGTTTCTGATCAGACAAGGGGCCTGATAAAAGAGAGAGACACTTGAGACCTTTCGATTGGGCTGTGGTATGGGTGCAGGAGGAAGGAATTGGGGGCAGAAACCCAGACCTGACGCCACATGGGTAGGAAGCGGACACAGTGAGGGCAGAAGGAGCTCCCAGCTGGTAGCCCCTATTTCTCAGACCTGGCACTGGCCACCTGCCCTTACAGGCCTCCCTTGAAGTAGTGTGGAGGAAACTGATTTTCACCACACACTGGCTGCAGGTGAGGCTGTGGCAAGGACAGACTTGGCCTTCACCTGGCCGGGTCCAGATTTCAGTTCTGAGAGAAATGACTTCCTCTCTCTCCAGCAACTCTGTCAACCCCTTGTCTCTTGGTGTCTGTCAAGAACTTCTGTGGGCCCAGCATGCCTCTGTGTCTGGTAACACAGCAGGGGAGAGGTAAGACAAGGCCCTTGTCCTCAAGGAGCACCCTCACCACACTTAGTGGAATTTACATTAAATGTTTTTGGACCATGACACATAGTAAAAATACATTTACCGTGATGAATCATGACTTAGTAATCTATCTATCCATCCATCCAAAGTAAAATTTTAATGAACCCTTACTGTGCGTGGTTCACCCTGTTTGCTTCTGTTTTTTTAAATGCTGCCCCACAATCCACTCGGCCATCTCAGGACTCGCTAAAGGGTTGTCACCTTCGCTTTGTTAAGTGCTGACCACACTGGAGAGGGGAAGACAACACCCCTTCACCAGGTGGCAGGCAGTCCAGGAGAGCTGCGTGCTGCTGCTGAAACCTCGCCCAGCAGCGTGCTACGGTTTGTGGAAGCGGGTGATCGCTGGGAGCCGTGATAGAGACCAGGAGCTGTGCAGGGATGGTGGCATTGCCCCTAGCTGAATGTCCGCACCCCCACCTCTGGCACACACTGGAATGGCTACCCTGCCTCCAAAAACAACAGAAGCAAACTATAGGATGAAATTTCAAAAATAAACAAAAACATAAACTTAAAAAATAAAATAGCAGTGCAGCCCTGTGCTGGCAGGAAAGAAGGCATGTGCTGCGGCCCACAGAGTGAAAGTGGACTGGCTTGGGATGTGAGCGTCTATGTCAGACCCTTGTGACCTGCAGCCTTAGCTCTGGGGGCCTCGGGACCAGAGACAAAGGCAAGCAGTCTAATGGGGTGGCCACTGAACACTTAAGCCCTGATGGTTCCGCTCTCCGTGTCCAGGGCCATAAGAAACAGACCAGCCTCTTGGACCTTCTCACTGGACAGACGGGAAAGGTGGTCTGTAGAGCTCCTGCTGTGAGCCAGTTCTTGGGTGTGGTCAGAGCCCAAATTCACGACCCCCGTGCAGCTCAAGGATGCCTCCGACTAGGACTGGGGAAAGAGTAGAGGGATCTGGGAGAGATTTGGGGGTGTAAAAGTAAACAGTGCTTGGTGATGGATTAGATACCAGGATAGAGGGAGTTGGAGGTGACAGAGGCGGCGTCTACATTTCCAGCTTGCACTTACGGGTAGATGGGAGCATCCTGGCCTGGATTTGGGAGGGACCGTCATGACTTTGATCTCAGACCACATTAAGTTTGAAGTGCCTTTGAGAAGTCTGAGCTGGATACATGTGTCAGAAGCTTAAAGCAGATTTCTGGACTGGAGATACTGGGTGAGATTATCCAGGGAGTTAGACAAGTGATAGGAGAGAAGGCCCACGTTCTCCTGCAAGAACTCTGGCTTTGATCGAGGGCAAGCGTGGAAGGAAGACAGGGCTGTAGGAAGAACACCAGGTGCGGGGGCTGCTAGGAATGTCGCAGGAAGCGAGATTGCAGAGGAGATGAGGCGAATGCTCTCCACACTGCCCGGATAGCTAATAGGGCCGGTTAGATTTGCAGCACCGTGGTGTGGATGACCTGAGCGTGGCCATTCCAGTGGAATCCTGGCACAGAGAAGGCAGAGGTAGGTAGAAGGAGAGTGAGTGGAGGGGGGGCAATGGAGAAGCTGAGCTGGGAAGGCCAGGGGAGAGGGTGGCTGGGGCGAGATGGAGGCTGGAGGGAGGGCTTTCAAAGAGGAGTGATTTGAACATAACTTCCAGGAGAACTGGAGGACGAAGGGGGACGAAAGGAAGAGGCTGAGTACCTGAGTGAGAAGGGTGAGGGGATGGTTTATTTTTCCTGAAGGGGTGGCAAGAGAGGGGACTGGCTCTATGCAGGGGGAGGCAGGAGGGTGCCAGCCCCGATGAGGGTGGCTTCCAGCTTGGGAGCAGCAGGTTGTAGGGGCTCTTGTTCAATGACTTCTGTTTTCTCTGAGACATAGAAGGTGAGGCTGCAAACTGCAACTGTGGCGATGAGGAGGGAGACCATGGGGCTGGAGGTTGGAAGGGGGTGGGGAGTATTGAAATAGGGAATTGTTCCAGTTCCAACGAGTGGGAGAAAGTTGACAAGTCTTAAGGACTCATTCATTTGTTCATTCATTCATTCACTTGCAAATATTACTTACTGTGTCCCAGCCCCTATGGTCTAGGCCCTGGAGGGTATATCAGTGAACGAAAAGATCAAAAAAAAAAAAAAACCCCTGCTCATATGGAGCTTACATTCTACATGAGGGAGTCAGAGTAAGTAAACAAATATGTAAAGTATGCATATGCTATGATATAATAAACAAAATATGTAAAGGATGTGCTGCTGTTAAGATGATAAATGCTGTGGAGGAGGGGGTGGGGGGCTGAGGTGGTGAGGGCTCAGAGCAGGCCTCACTAGGGAGGGACCTCTGAGCTAAGGCCTGAAGGCAAGGAGGGAGTGAGGTAGGGCTGGGGAGACTCTCTGGTGGTGGATTGGGGGAAGTGTCCACCTCCCCGTGGTGTGACTCCTCCAGAGGGGCTGGCTGTTTGGCCAGGAATAGGGAAGAGGGAGAAGGTCAAGGTGATAAAGGGACACATGCCCAAGGGCCTGGGGCTTGACTGACTTGTTCTGTTGGATGCGGGTGTGACCCAGCACCCTATGAGGGTGGCAGGCTGAGGAGTGGAGAGAAAGCAGAGGTGTGGCCAGGTAACTGGGTCAGGGGGAGGAGCCTGGGCCATAGGTTGGGGAAGAGATCCCCTGGAAGCTGTTTCCTTTGGCAGGGATGGGAGGGGTGCAGGGATAGGCTCTAAGGCTCTGCTCCACCAGTGCCCCCACCTGCAGCAGAGGCCTCTGGAGGGAACCCAGCCAGCTGCTGCTTGTCCCATGTGGGTCTCACCCTGTCTCTTGAATGTCTTCTGTGCGTCACCGCCCGAGTTCAACTCCTCCTCCTTTCAGTGCTGGAATCCTGTGTCAGTGAAGAGTATGGAGAGCTGGGAGATGGCCGTCTGGGGCTAAGTAGCATCAGCCTCAATGGGGAAACCTGGCGACCACCACTTCAGCTGCTCAGAGAGGTTTTCCCCCTTCTGTACTGTTCTGACTCTGCTCTGATGGTTTAGGTTCTGGGAAAGAAAGGTTGTTATACTGAGAGCCCTTTAGAACTCCGGTGCCAGCTGTGCCAGGTGAGTGTCAAACTGCCAGGTGGGCTGCCCCTGCTCCCCCAGGGACGGAGGCCCGCAGACATCAAGGCTCTCCCCTGAGGTGACCCCTGCGTCATGTTCCCCTGGCAGAGTGTCCTGAGTGGATTGCTGCCTGCTTTTGGGTCTGTCACCCTGTGAGGAACCCGTCCAGGGCACAGACCACCTCAGCCCTGTGTCGCCAGCATCCAGTAGACCTTCCTCAGGTGCCTGGAACAGTGTTGTCAGAATGGTACTTCAGGTACTGGTCCCCTGTGTCCGCTGCTATTGACAGGTGGGCACCATGGTTGTCCTCATTCCCAGATAGGGAAACTGAGGCACAGAGAGGTTAACTAACCTGCCCAAAGTCAAGTTCACTGTGTTAGTATTTGACAGACCCTACTGAACCCTCATTCACCCAGCTCCTGGCCTACCTTCTGTGCTATGTTTTACTAGCCTTGTCTCATCTGATACAGGGGTGCTTATAATTACTGTTTCTTTCGAGACTGGGAGAGGTCAGATCGCACAGGTGGAAGGTTCTAACAGGCCCCGATCCCCCTCTTGGCATTTCCTACTACTGCCTCAGTGGCGTTTGCTGATGAAACAGACCAGCAAATGGATGAAACCAAGTCCCCGCTGGGCCTAATGAATCCTGCTGTTACAGCTTGTTTGCATTTGTTAAGTTAATTCTTTTTCCAGACAGAACCACAGCCCAGTGTCCCTGCCTCCTTCCCACTGTTCCATGCCCCTGGGGGCCCTAGCATCTGCCCCAGGCTGTCTCAGTATCCTAGCTCTGGGCCTAGGGACAAGAAGGGGCTAGCTGGCCAGAAGAAAGGCTGACCATGAGGACAGTGGAGCCTGGCTGGGCTCCCTGCTCCCTGGCTGGGGCAGGCGCACAAAATGAAATCTGAACTCTGGAGGGAAGTTTACTGCACAATAAAGGGAGAATGGCCCGCTTTGGGGACAATTAAAGCCATATTACTGTGGAATTACAGAGGACGCCTAGGGAATTAACCAAATCCAAAGCAGCCAAAAGTACCAGGGCCAAGAAATGTGGGGCGTTCACATGTGGGTTCCCCCTTGCCCCCCCCACTTGTACAAGGAACCTGTCTGGTCCCCAAAGCCCCTAATTTTAGGGCAAGAAAAGACATTTTCAAAGACTTTACCTGAGGGAAACTGTTATCATAAAACAACCCCTGCCCAGCCTAGCTTGTGCCTTAAACAGTTCTGTTCTGGTTCCATAGCCAACCAAGTCCCCAGTGGAGGGCCAGGGGAGGGCTGACCCCGCCATGTGCAGCCAGGAGAGGAGGAACCGGCCAGGACTCCGAGCCGGGTCCAGTCTGGTCCCTGCTGAGAGCTGTGTGGGCACAGCCAGCAGCCTTGGCAGCCTTAGGGTCCTCACCTGTGAACCGGGTGTGACAGAGCCTTCCTCACCCACTGGGGCGACTACATTGCGAAGATGCAGCATCTGACAGTAGGCCCCTGCTGCCTTGACCTTTTTAACTTTATGGCCTCCTTTGGTGAGAATCCTGTCAAGCTGTGCAGTATAGGGTGTTTGCAGAGCAAATGTGTTTGCACTATCTCTCTACTTGTGTCTCCCGAGGAAAGGAAAGGGGTGGGATTTGGGGTTTCTGCAGGCACAGGTAGGGTGGCTTCCGCTGTCTAGAATTGGGAGGCCCCTTGGGAGGCCTCCACACTGTTTCACGCCCATTCTCCCCTTGTCTCCACAGCTTACCTTGGGGGGCAGTGGTGGGTGTTTCACAATGGGCAAGCTGAGGATGTTTAGCAAGGTGCAGAGTGGGACACTCATGATCCCTGCATCAGGGGAGGTTGCGAAGTGTAAATGTGACCCTAGGCATCTGGTGCTTATCTCGGTGCATGGAGATGGTGGCAGGTGGGTCACCTGTCACAGCTGTGGGGTGGCTAAAGTGGGTTGAGACGGCCAGGTATAAGCTATTCCAACTCTCAGCACTGCCCTCACCGCCTGCCTCAGCCCTCTGCTTCCCACTGCCTGCATACCTCAGCCTTCCGGCTGTGCCTGGGCTTGGCTCTCTCTTCTTTCTCAGAACCCCCAGAGGTTCCTGAGCACACAGCTCTCTTCGTGCATTTCTGCCATAGAGCTTTGAGACCTTGAAAGACTGGCTAGTTTTTGAACGAACGCCACCCCACCCCTGCCACATCCCCACCGCTGTCGCTGTCAGTGCTGTGGCAGCACTGACTCTTGGCTGCGAGGATGGTGGCTGTGGTCCCCCAGCCCTGCTCTCTCGCTCTAGCTGATGGCTTAGGACATGACTCCAGAAGGACCACTTGGTTCATTTTCTGCAAATAAATCCCCCACATTTGCCCGCAGGTAAGTTCCTCTCCTGTCTTCTTCCAACACACACAGCCCCTGCCCTGAGGACTGAGGGTCACTTACAGACAGGAAGACTTCCCAGGAGACCCTTCACAGACTCAAGTGTAAGAACATTAACGAGGCCAGTCTTGGTCTACAGCCTGTAAGGTTCTCAGAGCCCAGAGATGAAACAGTGTCTCCTCGAAGGCTCTCGGCGACGGAAGGGGCTGCATCAGTCTGGTTTGTCCTGTGTCCCTCCGCTCAGATGCCTGCAGGAGCAGGCTCCCAGGTGGCCCACTCTATTCCTGCTCAGCTGGCACCTGTCTTTCCCTGTCACTTTCTCAATGCTGCGGCAAGCCACCTGCATTCTTCAGTGATAGGATGATGTTTAACTAACTGTAATCTCATAAACACTTCACTGATATCTACATAAATTGTATCTACTGGTTTGGTTAAACTAGCTGGATTCAGAATTGGGGTTCAGAGTCCAATCAATTTTCACCATGAAGCACGTCCTGATGAAAATGGCCTTTTTTGGGTAAAGATTTTGGGCCAATCCGGTCATAACTGGCTTCCTCTTCCTGTTTCTGCCTAAACAGTAGCTTGATTCCACCTGGGGTCTGCATGTGGGATTGAGTTATTCTGGGGGCTACTGGGGCCCCTAAGAGCCTGTTGGGGACAGTGAGGCGACCTCTCTGCTCGGCACGGACGGTGGAGTGTGTGGCCAGGAGAGCACTCCTGGGGTCCTTAGGTGGACAGGTCTTTCCCTTCTCTCGCCTTTCCATGTGGCCTCAGACAGAATTCTGTTCTCCTGCAGCAGCTGGAGAAAGGAAGGTGACTGAGGACGGACAAGAGGACACTGGCTTGGACCTAGAGAGTCAGCGCTTGGGGTTCAGAAAGGCCCAAACAGGCCTCTTCCCTGCTGGTCCTGTTGAATTGAGGGCCCTCGTAACATCTTCTGGGGCTTTCAGGTGCTGAGAAGATTAGCGTTCCCTTTAATTAAAAATTGTCCTGTAAAATCACATATCATAGGCAAAGCACATGTTGACCGGGATCTACAAGGTGCTGGAGATAGGATAGCCAAGCAGAACTTGGGCAGACTTTTAGTGAAAATGTTGGTCGAAATTCCAATTTAACTGGGTGTCCTGTCTCCCTCGTGGCTAACTCTGGCAACCCCAGTTGGCAAGTGACCTAGGAGAATGAGCGGGCATGTGGGTGCTCACCTGGAGTGGTCCAGGGGATACTGGTTGCAGCCTGTCCCCATTCATGAGAAGAACCTCGGACTGTTGGGCTAACCTGGCTCTGTGTGTGGTGTCGCATTTCTGGAGCAGTTTAGGCTGCAGGTGAGACTGGTCTCTGAGCTGAAAAGCCCAAGTCAAAGTTAAATGAAAAATTGAATTAGATAACTAGGCAAGCGGAGAGGGATGCTGCCGTGAGATGGGGGTGACGGGAATGGGAACGGTGTCCTGGGAGTCACATGCTTTCCTGCCTGGGGTCAGGGGCACAGAATCAACGGCAGGTCATCAAGCCGCCCTTGCCGTCAGCCTCTCCCACTCCTGCTGGAGTCCGGCCTTGCCTCTCTAGCCTGGCCTGTGCCAGACTCAATGATGGGACCCCTCACAGATGGGAAATGACTCCAGGGAGGCAAGGGCCGGCTTGGCCGGTGTGGCTGGCAAATCAGCGCTCATAGGTCTATTTCATAAAGCACAGGGACCGTGTACACCACCTCCATGTAAAACGGTTAGAAGGAAGCCTCGTGCTGCCAGACAGGCATCTGGACAGGGCTGAGCAAGCCACGGGTGAAGTGCATTTCATGGCAGTGCGAGCCATGGGGGTAGCTTTGCTCAGATTTCTTGTACTTGGAAAATTCTAGGCCTTCCAAAATGGATTCCAACAGCCATGGAGGTTTATCAAACTTCTCTCTGCCTATGGCCATGCCAGCCTTGCCTCACTGTGTTGGAGCTCTGGGAGAGCCCTGAGTTAGGAGCACCCCCTAACTCATGCCAGATCCTAGGCAAGGTCGCTTTGCCTGTTGGGCCTCATTTTTCTCCTCTCTTCTGCGACAAGAGGGTCAACTTCGACACCTTGGAAGCCTGCCCCAACCCCAAGAGCCTGCTTCTGTCCTTGGAGGATACCATGCCCTCCCTCTGTTTGGGTGATGGACGCTGGGTGTGATGGGAGGGGGCAGGGTTGTTCCTATGGGGTCCTATTATAAGGAAGAAGCAAGACCCTATGTCTGTATCTCTCTGTGGAAACCAATCCTCTGAAGGGCAAGAGAGTTTATACCTGGTAGTCAGTAGACAGCCACCGAAAGTTCCAGAACAGGGCAGTGACAAGGTGAGAAGAATGCTTGAAGAAGGCCTAGGGATGGAGGAGATTGGAGTTGGGAATGCCACACAGTGGGCCCGGCCAAAGTCCCCAGGGAGGTGACAGGGCAGGGCCACTCTCCCCCGGCTGCCTGGGGGAGGCCCTCAGGGGCAGGACTGCTCCGCTTACACAGGCCTCTTCACACGGCATTTCCTCCGCAGAGCCAGGATGTTTGTGCAGCAGGAGCCCCGAGTTATTCCTCCACAGTGAGAGGCCTGGGAGACGTTAGGAGGGGATTGTTTCACAGCCTGGGTGTGGGGTGTGGGGCGGGGGTGGGGGGCGGTGGTGCAGCAGCCAAAAAAAGGGCAGGGGAAAGAAAAGGCTGAGATGTTTACAGAGAAAAAAGTCAGTGGAAAATATGATGGTGAGGTCAAGCCGATGCAGGGGGATGGCCTCCATGCCGTCAACGGGGGAGGGGCCGTCGCCCCACACAGTGGGAGAGAAAGCCGCCAGGCTGTGGCTGTGCTTTGGGGAGAGTGGTGGCTCCCTGCTACTTTTAATCCTCCCTGTGGCCCTGATCCCAGTTCCGAGAATGGACTGTACGTAGCATTATCAGCCGCTCTGGTCTCCCAGCCCAGATGGAGTTCACCTTCTACCTGCTTGAAGGAGGCAAGACGCACAGACCCCAGATACATCCCCCAGTCCTTTCTCCAGAAGCCCCAGAGGGCCTGGCTGGGCCTGGGCTCTTCTGTCTGACATCTTGACAAAGGGGCCAGGCCTTTCCCAAGCCCCACAGGTGTGAAGAGCTTGTTACCCTTGTGTTTGTTCAGCCCTCTTAGTGGCCTGAAGGACTGTTGACAGAGGGCCCCTTTGTGTGGGACTCAGCTAAAGCTCTCTAAGCCCTCAACAAACACAGGCCACTTATCTCCGGGACTTTATCGGGAACCATCTGAAGCCCGCCAGGGCCAGGGAACTCGGCCTCCCTGACTCATGCCTGCTGGGGGCTGGTTTGCCAAAACGCTTCCTAGTTTTTGTTTTTATTTTTTTAATTCATTTTCCCCACCACCTCGATCCACCTCTTGTGGATTCTATTTCTGATACCAGAGATAAAGCACAGGTGCGGTCTGGGGTCAGGGACTTTGTGTTCAAGTTGGAGTTTTTAAAAACGAGGTTGCGGCTTTGCGGGCCTCTGTCTCCCAGAGGAGGCGCCGTCAGAGGGGTCAGTGGGCTCCCCGCTTCGAGATCTCGGCTTCAGGAGCTCCCAGGCCCAGTGGATGCTCCTGGCTGCCAACTGCCCTCTTGGAAATCCTTTCCGCAAGGTTTTCCTGGGGAACCCCACATGCCTAAAAAGGGGACTACTTTATTCTCCTTCAGAATGGTTTCCTCTGCCCAGTACCCTAGAGAAGATCCTTGCCACACCCTGTCCTTCTGGAAGACCCAGGTGGTCACCAGTTCTGTCAGCTACTTTCCTTCTGAGGCTGCTTCTCTGCTGCAGGGCCCCACCACCTTCACTCAGAGTGATCGGAAGCCTGCGAGATGCTCTGTCAGGGCCACGATATCATCATGCCCCATCTCTGTTTCACCCAGGCTGGTGGTGATCTTAGTGCTCAGCCCTGTCACCTGCCTACATGGTCCCACCCCTATGGCGTGTTCACACCTGGAGCACCCTCCACCGAACTCCCAGGTACCCCCTCCACACACAGAGCTTCTCTGCTGATGTGAACCTGACCCCTTCCTCCCAGGAGTTTCGTTGTCCTGCAGCTACAGACTTTTAGGCCTGAAAAGAACTGAGATCATCAGACCTGATGTTCTCATTTTTCAGATGAGACTCTGGAGGCTCAGGGAGGCCTGTGGGCTTTCCAGGGTCGCACGCGTGGGTGGGGTGCAGGGCCAGGACTGGCGCCCAGGCCCCAGGTCTCCCAAATCAGGTCCTTGCTGCTTTGCATGCCATTTGATCATTACGTACTGGTAATTACATCACATGGGCTCCGAGGTCCTTGTCTTCAGACACCTTTTCTCTCTTCTGCATTATCAGTGGTCATTGTCACCAAAGTGTGGCCCCTCGACCAGGAGGCTCAGCCTCACCTGGGAATGTTAGCAGTGCAGAGTCCCCGGCCCCCCTACAACCTGCAGATCAGAGGCTGCTGGGGGTGGGCCCAGCTGTCTGTGGTTCGGTAGGCATCCTGGTGATTCTGTGCGCCGAGTCTGAGAACCATCATGTGTCGGGGTCTGGGGATGGAGTTAATGGCTACCTGAATTGAACACCAGAGCTGGAGAGGAAGAGGGGCGGGCAGAGTTTCCAGAGAGCGAAGCGCAGGGGTGCCAACCCTGTGGCGGCTGTGCTTCTGTAATCAGAGGGGTTCTGTGTGTGTTTGTCCAACAAGAAACGAACAAACAGTCGGGCAGAAGCAGGTCCTGTTGGGGATGTCGTGGTGGCCCCATCTCATGTCCTGAGGTGCTGTATCTTTCCTCATGTGCTCTGTGGGGCCCCCTCAAGTCCTGCAGGACATCCTGGCTGTGGCAAGGTGACGCTTTTCAACAGTCGATTTAACATTAACATTGACACAAGCACCCCTCAAATGTGTACAAACCCTAGAGTCTTGACTAGAACCAAACTGCCCCTGGCTGATGCTCCTGGTCTCTTCGTGGTTGCCCTGTCTCTTTAGCTCACCCTGCCAGGCCACTGCTGCATTGAATCTGACTGGGCGATGTCCCCAGCGACAAGCATTAAGCCCTGTGTTTGGTGGTAGGGGTGGGCCTGGGAGTGAGGTGTCAGTGGCAGCAGCATTAACCAGACTTTTATCACACCAGGTATCTCCAAAGACTGTGGGGCAGGGACCACATCTGTCCTGCTCACTGTTATATCCCCAGTACCTCACCTAGTGTCTGGAACATAGTAGGTGCTCAATAAATATTTGTTGACTGAATAGATAAATCATGAGCTACCAGATTTGCCATTTGTAAAGTGCACTTTGTTTGTTTTGCAAATGTATCCACATGTACGATTATTTCTCTTATGCCTGGCTCACCTGCAGACACGAAAGGGTCCAGGCCCTGGAAATACTTGGGCCACTCCTGCCTCAGCCCCTCTCCTAAAGGAGTCCTTTGAGAGCCCAGCTCAGAGTGTCCCCAGGTGCTGGTGGGAGCCAGGTGTGTGGGGAGCAGTGACTGATTAGACTGGTCATTTCAGGAGAAGCTGAAAACTGGGCTTAGAGTAGACCCCACTGGGTCTCTTAAAATTCATTATAAACAAGGGTCAAACAATTTCTGAATAAATAGTATACCAAATAGAGTAACTAAGTAGTAAATAAAAGGAAGTAAGGACTAACCCAAACTTTCAAAAATAACTCTCAAATAGTTTTATTATCCTGAAACTATTGTTTAAGGAGACGTTCCTTTTAAAACCAGACCTCTGCCCGCTGTGCTGACGCAGACTCCGCTCTGCAAACTCTCCCATTCACCTTCCTGGGGACTCTCTCCCCACACAGTCCTTTGCAGTCCAGTTCTGATTCCGATTCTGACAACCAGCAGCACTAATATCCCTTGGGCGCTGGCTGGAAGTGAGGACTCCTGGGCCCCAGCCCGGAGCTCCTGAATCAGGATCTGCTTTGCACCGGGTGCCAGGGCGACCTTGTGCGCACTGCAGTTGCAGCAGGACTGGAAGACTGTTCTGTCTGAGCTCCAAGTCTCTTCTCTGGCCCTGTCCTCACCACCTCGTCCCCGGCTGAGCAAAGAGGAACAGCCCCTCCAGATGTCAACTCCGAGAGCACTCAGCCTGGTTGGAAGCTCAGATGTGCTGTGTGGCTCTGGAGGCACTGTGTGCGTCCCTTCTGAGGTAGGAGTGCTCTGAGGGCAGGCCTGGGTTCACCTGCCCGCCTGCTGCTGCCGCCTCTGCACTCTGCACCAGCCTGTGGTCCTCTAAAAGGCTACAGTCAGCATTCACATTCATTGAAGTTGAAAACTTTTCACTTCCTGGGGCTGCATTCAAAGCTGCCAGCCTTGCAGCGAAGGGGGACAAAAATTCACATACCCTGGGGGTGGGGGTGTCAGGGCTTCTCAAACTTGGCACTATTGACATTTTGGGCCAGATGACTCTGTGGTGGGGGACTGCTTCATGCACGTTTAGCAGATCCTTGGTCTCTGTCCCCCCCATGTCGGGAGCACCTCCTCCCCTGGTTGTGATACAGGAGAGTGAGTGTAATACTGCCAGATGTTTGCTGGAGGGGACATTCGCCCCCAGGTGAGAACCACCACTACACTCCTCTCTGCCCCCTCCACCCGGAAGTTGTGAGCACTGTGTGGTGAACAGATCTCATGGTCCTTGCTCAGCAGGCCCAGGTAAAATGAGCAAAAGAGCCAGTGAGAGAAGCAGCACCCACCCCAACCCTGCAAGTGCTCATCGAGCCCCATCTCCTCTGTGGCCTAGACCTGTGGAAATGGGTGCTAATCATGGCAGGTCTGAGCTGTGATTACTGGGGGCATGGGGAGATCCAGGACTGGGGACCAGTTTCTTGCATGCAAAACTCCCAGCCTGTGGATGGTGCGTATGTGGGCCAGTTACTTTGGACAGTTCGGCTGCAGATATGTCAGTCCAAAATTCCCTGATATGCTGCAGAAATGGCATGGGACAGCCCTCTCTGAAGAACTACCCTGGAAGGGAGGGGGGAATGCTGGGGTGATCCTGTGTGCTCAAAGGGCGATCAGGGTCCCTGGGCCAAGCACAGAGCCTCTGAGGAGGCTCGTCACCAATGACCTGCCTGTTCCACTGAAAGCCCCTGAGCCACGTGAAGTTCAGGGGAGCCAGGCCCAGATACCCTGAGAGACAGGGCTGGGGTATAGCTTGACTATATGTACCCACTGGATTCTTTCTGGGCCTGGGATAGCCCTGGTGGGTGGGGGGTTAGTTTGCCAGGGTCCTTCAGGAGAGAGCCAACACCTGTGTTTGGTAAACTCACCAAACCAATGGATGCAGTCAGTACCTATTGTGTGCAAGGGTCTTCGGAGGAGTCCAGGGCATCCTAGATGTGGGTTCTTCTCCTTAAAGTACTGCAGTCTACTTGGACAGCAGAAGCTACATTGATGAGTTAGAGTAGCAATACAAGTTTTAAATACTTCAAAGCAACAGTAAAAGAAACGTCACATGTCACAGGACTATGCCTTGTCAGGGTGTAATCTAGGCAGACCACAGAATCTTTCCTCCATCCTGCCTATCTACCTACTACCCCCACCTCCACTCACCCACCCATTCATTCATTCATTCAACTGCCCATTTACCCATCCACCTGCTCATCCATCCAACCACTTTCCCATTCATTATCCATCTATCTATCCACCTACCCATCCACCCATTTTCTACCTATCCATCTACACTCATCCACCCACCTACCATTTCCCCACTCACCCATCCGTCATCCATCTGTCTATCCACCCATCCATCCATTCATCCACTCACCCATTTATCATCCATTCATCTGTCCACCCACCCACCCATCTGTCATCCATCATCCATCCATCCCTTCACATTCTCTCTGATTTACTCTTTCCCTCTCTCATTTGTGCAACAAGAACATGCTGAGCTCTGCTCTGGGCTGAAGAGTATAAGGGCAAACACTGTTTCTGGGCTCCAGGAACCCACAGAGCTGAGGAGAGCATTTGTGCCTCTTTATCTAAGAGCTTGCTGCTGGGAGTGCTCGCCTGTCCCTCCACCCTCCACCAGAAGGGGTGCCCTGGACAGCTGAGAGGACACTGTCCATCCTGGTCTCCCTCACGGCTTACCACATAGGGCTCCAGCATGAGCTGGAGCACCTCACTGTGTGTTAAATTGAACTGGCCTGGGGTTGGTGAGGGTTTGGACAGTCCAGGCTGGTGAGAGATGTTTGGAAAGGCTTAAGGAATGGTGGTGACCAGCATATGTTAAAATAGGACTGAGGAGAACTTTTCATGGGAGAAGAAAATAGATCCTCATCTCTTGGGCCCCATTTCCTGTCAGGTTTCTGGGTAAGAAGTGTGTGGGGGGTTCTCTTCCTCTTCCCTCCTGCCCCATGTTATGCCCCTGGGTCTGAAATGCAGCCACACGTGATGTATCCTTGGTGATCCCCACATGGCAGTTGAGTGGGGCATAGAGCTGGGGTCCAAACCAGGCCGGCTCTCTCTGGGTGGCTGGGGGAGCCCTGGACAGGGCAGCCCATGCAGGTTCCTCAGAAGTTGTGCTGCCCTGCCCCCCTTCTCCCAGGACTGACCTCTCTGTTCTCACAAATCTGCCCTTTCCTTCCCGCCTTGAAATCTGATAATGAAACTAATACCCAATATTGTTGCCTCCAAGAGAGGCAGGAGATAAACAGGAAGGCACAAGGGATTAAGGTGTCTTTCTTGAGAAAGGGGCTGGGGATGGGCTGGGAGTTGGGTGATATCTTTGTGTGGAGCCGAGGGATCCAGATGTGAGCGGCTTTGCCCGATGCATTTTTCCATTTGTGCAGAGAAAATAAAACAAAGAGAAAAGAAAACAAGCTGTAAAATACTTTGCAGAAGGTTGAGCGTGGGCAATTGCCACTTGATGTCCCCTGACAGCTCCAAGAGCAGCGGGGAGGAAGGGAGCCCTGCCTTTTGATGTTCAGCCTCTGAGTGTTCTTTTGTGTGACCAGTTGTTTGGGAAGAACCTTTTGTAGGTGTAAGGTGCATATGGAAGAGAGATACCAGCCCAGGGTTTTCCTTGGGGTGGGGATGGGGGCTGAGCTCCCAGGAAGGGCTTAGAGGCTGGGATGATCCTGTTGGGGGGATGGGAGACAGCTGGAGCCATCCTTAGAGAAGAGGACAGAGGATTAGCATCTGCCTCCAAGAAGGACCAAGAAGACACTGCTGCTGAGGACTTGCCCAGTACAAGAGAGGCCTGCGAAAGTGAGGCCTGGCTGGTCCATCCAGATCCCTGTCCCTGGGCAGGTATATCAGGCCCTGTGACTTCTATGCTAGTAGGAAAGACCCGATTCCAGGCTGTACTCTAGGTCCAGCTGCTCTTCCTTCCAGCGATGTGGTCCATTCTTCTGGGACAGTGGAAGAGGAGCCGAAGACCTGGGTTCCAGTCCTGGGCCCCCACTTACTGGCTTGGTGGTCCTGGGCTGGTAGGTCACTTAACCACTCTGAGTGGCTCCCAGTCATCCTGGACTGGCTGAGTTCAAAGGGGCGATGAACTTGTGTATGCACCACAGTCTCTAGTGCTGGTGGGCTGCAGCTTCTTCCTTTGTACTTAGTTGAGCTCAGCCCCAAGGGCTGGAGGTGCTGAGGGATGCTTGTATAGCTCTCAGGAGTCATGTTCTGGCCTAAGTTGGGGTCCAGCTGCTTCCAGACTTAAGGTGTGAGCTGAGTCTTCTGTCTCCCCACAGAACCTCTGCTAAAGCACTTATCCATCTCTATTTGTAAATTGAGTGACTAAATGCAGTGCGTGATTTGGGGGAGTGAGTTTAGGGAGAATATTTAAAGAAGGTAATAACATTACAGAAAAATTAAAAGGGCAAATATTCATTTAAAACCACAAAAGTAATATATAGTTAAGAAACTGGTAAAAATATTTGCAGCTTGTATAGTAGAAAAGACAAACGATTTTTAATCCATTATATTTAAGAGCACCAGACATTGTGGGGAAAAAAAACAACACCTTGTTTGAAAACTGGGCAAATGGCACGAACAGGCAATGCACAAAAAATGAAATATAAAGAGAAAAACAAACATGGGGAAATGTCCAGCCTCACTGGTAATCAAAGACATGCAAATTAAAGTCATGTGTGCATGTTTTCCAGACAAATTGGCAAAGATTAAAAAAAAAGAATGCTGATACCAAAAGCATATTGTTATTCTTTTCAAGGGTGTGTTGAAATAGGATCTCTCAGATCCTGATGATGAGAGTGTAAGCCAGGACAGCCTTCCTCTTGGGGAATTTGGCAGTTTGGATCCCTAGTTAAAACATGTAGACCCACCCTGGCTGGTGTGGCTCTGTTGGTTGGAGCATCGTCCCATACACCAAAAGGTTGGGAGTTTGATTCCTGGTCAGGGCACATACCTAGGTTGTGGGTTCCATCCCCAGTTGGGGTGTGTATGGAGGCAACCAATCAATGTTTCTGTTTCTTTCTCTCCCTTTCTCTCTCCCTCCCTTCCTCTCTTCCTTACTCTCTAAAATAAATGAACACATTTAAAAAAATTGAAAACATGAAGACCCAAAATTTAACTACCAATTCTGTTGTGAGAAATTTGCAGTACGACAGTTATCAAAGCAGAGTATAAATTCGTGAGTTCAAAGGTGGGTATCGATGTGTTGTTTATAATTGTGAAAGACTGGAAACAACCTAACTACCCAACACGGGAATGCCCTGCTTTTGCATGCATCTACTGCAGATCCGAGCAGCTTGCTACACGTCTGTGCACCAGGCAGTAGACGACCTTCCAAAATTATGAAGAATGTTAGCTGACACTGAAACACAGTCACCATGATGAGGAACTAGGCCATGAGCCTGAGATGCACACGTGCCATCATTGTCTGTGAGAAAGGATTGAACTGCTCCACAGCTGAGCCAATGCTGATTAAAGCAGCAAGGATGGACCCCAGCCATCGGAAATCTGAGTGCAGTTTTTTTCCTTTCTGCTTTGGTGTTTCAAGTGTCTGGCATTAAACATGTATTTCCTTAGAAATTACATAAAATGTGATTTAAAACAAGCTTAGCACAAAAGCAAATCATGTCACAGGGTGAGCATGACTGGACTAGAGTTACCCTGGAGTTAGAGACCTAAGGTAGACTGCAGGCCTCAGCTTCCCAGCGAGCCTTGGGAGGAGGGCTGTGTGGGGGCTGGGCTGGGTGCCTGAGCCAGGCTGGTGGGGGGTGAAAATGGGCGTGAAAGTGACCCTGTGACCAAGACCTGGAGGGTGAGAAGGATGCAGGCAGATGAGGAGGGGCCTTGGGAGAAGAGGGTCCTAGGCGGCAAGGGACAGCATAAGCAAAGTCATGGAGGGGCAGACAGGGGGTCCTCACACAGGGCGTACTCTGGAGACTGAAAAAGTTTGCTGCCGCTGAAGTATAAGAGCAAAAGGAGGAGGCAGCGTCCAGTATCCAGAGCCCTGGAGGCCATGTGAAATGATGTTGACTTTATCCGGAGGAAAACCACTGGCTGTGGAAAGATGTCCATAGGTGAAGGGCATCCTCGGGTTGACACCTGTGTTGGTTACAGTGTTCATTCAGAGCAGCTTGGAGGGCTCAGCTCAGGAGATGGGGTCTCAGGCTGGGCAGCATGGAGAGGAATGACTGAACTTGGAGCAGACCCTAAGCGCAGACCCCGAAGCGGAAACTGGAAATGGGGACTTGGGAGTCAGGAGCACAGAGGCAGTCCTGAGGCCGTGAGGGGGGAACAAGGCCCACCTGGAGGGCATCAGAACAGAGGGGAAATGGTGCTGGTTGCTGAAGAGCGTGTAGGGAATAGGGAGAAGGAGCCGGCAGAAGGGAGTCTGAGATCAAGATGCTGGCAGGGACAGTTTCTCCTGAAGCCTCTCTCCCCGACTGGCAGATGGCCACCTTCTCCCTGTGTCCTCACGTGTCTTTCCTCTGTGTGTGTGTCCCCCGATCTCACTGTGTGTCCAAGTTTCCTCTTCTGCAGGCACCGGTCAGGTTGGGTGAGGGCCCCCTTAACAGCCTCATTTTAACTTAATCGCCCCTTTCAAGGCCCTATCTCCAAACACAGTCACATTCCGAGGACCTGGGGTTAGGGCAGCACATGAATGGGGGGCACGGTTCAGCCCCTAGCAAGCAGGATGTGGGCAAAAGGAGGATGCCAGATCCACCTTCCCACTCTGCGGTGTGTACCATGGAGGGAAATGAAATTTCCACCTGGGAGGGAGCAGGAGTCTCGGCCATGGTTCATGTAGGGCCATGTGGTGCATAAGCCTACAGATACATGTAGGGGAGCCCAAGAGCAGCTCTCCCTGGCCTGCAGGAAGGAGGGGATTAGGGGGCAGGGTCTCCCTAGGCTCCCCCACTGCACCCCTGCCTGACAACTCTCCCTACCTCCTCACAGCCTGCAGCTGCAACCTGCATGCCCGGCGCTGCCGCTTCAACATGGAGCTCTACAAGCTGTCAGGTCGCAAGAGCGGGGGTGTCTGCCTCAATTGCCGCCACAACACGGCCGGCCGCCACTGCCACTACTGCAAGGAGGGCTACTACCGAGACATGGGCAAGCCCATCACCCACCGGAAGGCCTGCAAAGGTAGGC
The DNA here is from genome assembly GCA_028533065.1 of Trachops cirrhosus. NCBI lineage: Eukaryota > Metazoa > Chordata > Mammalia > Chiroptera > Phyllostomidae > Trachops > Trachops cirrhosus. The sequence continues at coordinate 62,199,754 of CM052545.1, read as the reverse complement.
GGTGGGGGCGGAGCCTTGGCCACACCAGCTTCCCTCTCTTTGCTTAGCACTTCTTTTCTCTTTTTTTTTCTGATGCTCACACAAGTGCATGCACGGCCCCCCTGGTATTCGGTGGTGTAGACTGAAACAAAGGGGCGATGGAGAAATGACTCCAAGGAGAAGAAAGGAGAAGGTGTGATCTCTGCAAGGTTGCAGGATGCCCGGCCGGACGCCCCGCCCCCTCCCAGCTGCCTGTCCCTACGCACAGGTGTGCTGCATACCACAGGGCGGGGGTCATGTTCACCAGGCTTACTGTGGCACAAAGGGCTCTATTTTACCAAAACCAGGCAGACGGATTTCTTTGGATGTGTGCACACACCTCCCCCCACCCTGCAATGGTCGCACAGACACAGACCCTGCCCGCCGCTGGCTTCAGGAGCAGGGTCTCAGAAGGAACATTTAATCCACCTGCAAATAGCTTTACTTCTTGGGACAGAAAATTAAAGGGAGCCGGAAGACTCTATTTTTGTTCACTAGAGCAAGCACTAATGTTTGAACCTTCTGCTGTTTTCTCCCACTAACAAACATGAAGCACCGGTGAGATGACTCGGAGGAGCTGATGAAATGCCAGGGAATTTAGTAGTGTTGGGGCAGAAGTGGGACCTCCCATCCCACGTTGGCATTTCGGAGAATCAGGGCTCTTCGGGTGCAGAATTTGGGGTCTGGAGCCAGGGCTCGCTGTGAGCGTGGCTTCCCAAGATGATGTCTCTGAGGGGTCTTGGGCCACAGTCCAGCACAGACAGGGTTGTGACACTTGAGAGACCAAAACTGTGGTGGACTCAGGCCCAAATGATGAGCTACAGTAGAGGAATACGTCTGTGGCCACTACTTAGCCTTTGGATGAAGCCAAAGTATCATCATCCTAACAGGAAATCCACCAGATGTTGGGCACTTGTGCATAGGACCAACAAAAGGAAAAGCCAGGGCTTCTCGTTCAGGAATTACGAGGAATTTCAAAATGGCAACAGCAGAGCTTCAGCCAAGCACGTGTCCTTATGAGCACGGGGCCCATGAAGCCAGCCTTGCTTGAATGGAACGCTTTGCTCCCAACAAACAACTTCCCAGTCTGCATCTTCTGGGAGAAATTCCTCTGATTCCAAACGAACAGGTGGTTCTAAGCAAGCTCTCCTTTCAGATCTGTGGACTTCAGGCTGCCTCTGGTGGTTGTCAAGGGAAATTTAAGCATAAAGGTAGTTGGGCTATTTCCACATCAAAAACAACTCATCCAGGTGAGAATCTTCCAGGAGACTGAATAGGGACTGAGAAGGGTGGCCTGGGCAAGGGATCCAAGAAACGCCTACAGTGGCAGGCAGGCGTGAGCAGAGCCGTGACCAGGGACAGAGGGCTTTGGGTTTTCAGAGGACATAACTGGAAGGTGTCCAGATCCCTCACCTAGCCCAAGTGTTTGTTATGTTTCATTTACAGAAGAAATCGAAGCCAGGGTTTTGTAAACAACTGCTTGCACATAGGTTTCCTGGAGATTTGGCCAAGAAATGTTAACCACAAAAGTGGCCACTCAGCTGGATAAATGGAGAAATCTGCTGGTGGGTGAGAAGGTCCGGGCTCTGTGTGGAAGGGCAGTGGCCACGTACTGTCATGTCAGTTTCTGCTGTCACAGGAAAGGCCTGTCCCCGGGAGAGACAGGAAGGATCAGGGCTTTGGCCATCTTGCTGTTTGCTGCCCCTCCCTCTCCTCTGTTGCCAGGGTGGGGGGCAGGGTAAGGGCCCCTTGTGGCCTCTTGCTTCAGTGAGTGAGATGTTCAGAAGCCACAGGATTCTGGGAACCTGCAGATTGTCCTCTGGGGCTCTGCCACTCTGGTTAAAAGGTGTGGGGACACCAGCTTACAGGAGGACCAGGGTGTGGTCCTGTCTTACTATTTCAGATGCATGTCCAGCCTTAGTGGCTGTGTCCTGCCTCTTAGCCCTGGACAGCAGCTGCCCCCAGCCTTGGTGGGAGCACTGGGAGAAGACCCCACAGAAGAGGAGAAATGTGTGTGTGGATTCTGCTCAGAGGGATGCCTGTGTATCCTTCTGGGGCAATGTGACAGGAAAGGGTGGGACTCTCAGTGCCTCCTGATCCTTGAGGAAAAACTGCTTCCAGGATCCTGCCACCTGATTGGCAAAGGAAAACACTGTCTGACCGGTCCTAACACTGATTGTTGAGAAAAAGCATTACCTGAGGGGCTCTGCTTCATGATTGGTGAAAAAAGACACTGCCTAAAAGAACTGCTGTCTGAGTGGCCAGCAAGAAAAGGTGGCCTGCAAGGTCTTGTCATTTCACTGGTGAGGAAGGGCACCTCTTGAAAGTTCCAGATCTCTCCCCTCTGCTCTGCTTTTCCTGGTGTCACCCCCTTCAGGGATGTGAGAACTTTCAGTCCTCAGTTCCCTCACAGGACACTTCTCACCAAGGAGAGACCCTGAAATCTTGCCAGGAGCCAGCTGCAGTTCAGTTGCTGCCTGGGGGATGTGTACCCTTGAGATCTGGAGACGGGGGTCTCTTTATCACCTCCTCCATGGAGTCTACTGTCTTGTCTTTCTTTGCAGGGCTGGATGGTTTCAGGAAATGATTCCTTTGGTGGGAGCATTTGGTCCAGTCTTTTGATCTCTGATGGTTTACTCTTAGAGGTTTCCAAACTCTTGTTTGGAGGAGCTACCCCCAAGGCCCTGGCCTCCTGGGGTTAACCTCAGGGAGGCCCAGCATAGCCCTCAGGTGAGGGCCGCACTCCTCTGCCCTATTTCAGATGCATTTCATAGGGGAACCGTGACAACGGGCCTCGGCTCTTGACTCAGGTTGGCAGTTGACCTGAGGAAGGTTAGCAATGACATGGGGGCCCCCTTTTTACTCCCTGACTTCCCAGGGCCCAGGGGAAGCCCGGCAGGGGGCTGAGGCCACCCATACACTCCTGGAGACTGGCTGACTCCTAGCCTTGTTCAGTTTAGAGCAGGGGTGGACCCAGACAAGAACCATTTGGAGCAATGGCATTAGATTCCAAGTGTTATTATGCAGTCCCCTATTTGGAAGTTTCGTAGCAACAAATTTGTTGGATTCTTTCTCCTCTCCCGTGGGTTAGAACCAGCCTGGGGCTGGCAGGGCTGGTGCGCACAAAGGGCTGTAATAAACATGCCCAGGGAACAGGCGGCTGCACTCTCCGGCTATTCAGCGCGATTTCACAGCGCTGGGAAGGCCTCATTACGGCGTGGGCTGTTGTCCTATACAAAGTCAGATGAGATGAATTTCTCTCTTTTCTCCTCAGAATAGTTTGTGAATGATACTCGTCTTGGAATCTGTCAAAGATAGGCGGTTTTGTTTACCATTTGTCTTCTTTATGGACTGGGGGGCGCTTGCTCTTTGGAGCCAGCAAAGAAGACATTGCCACTTAACCCTTTCAGCAGTGCCTCCATTTAAATGATATTAATTTATCATCTTCCCAAACCATCTGTGATAGATAAAGACATTCCAGGAGCCTCGCGTGAACCGAATTGCGATGAGAATGAAGAAATTAACCACCGCATCTAGCATCCCTGCACAAAGGGCTCTCGTTCCATCTCACTGAGCAGCCTGTTCCTCTTACTCATTGCCCTGCCCCCTTCAAGTCCACAGTCAACGTGGCTGAATGCAGGCTGCCAAGAAGGTGCGAGGCCTGCGACAGTCCCCACCCCTCACCGTCTTGGCCACTGCACACACTTGCTGCTCTTATCCACCGCATTTCTTCAGGCAGCTAGGCCGGGGTTCGGGGAGGAAGCCAGCACTTTGGGCCTTCCCCTGCGGCTCCCTGCTCCCTCGGTGCTGCTTGCTGTTTCTTTCCCGCTCCCGATTCTTTTTCTTCACATCTGGGTATCCTCAGTACAGCAGGTTCCCAAATATTCATTTTGTTCAATGTCATTTTGTCATGTTGATGATCTGTCCCAGGAACTGAACTTGCTTTTATCAATTAGCCTATGGTAAAATGGTTTCATTGTGCATATTTTGCTTCATGTCACAGAAGTTACTGACAATGTCTGTACCTTTGTCTCTAACTTGTCATGGAGGTTCTTGCCCTTGGCTGCACTTCAGAACCACCTGGAGATTCAAGAATACTGATGCCTGAGTCCTACCGCCAGAGATTCTGGTTTAATGTATGGGTCTGGATGAGACTCAGGTCCTAGGAACCTGAAAAGCCTCTGAGGGTGGGTCCAATGTGTAGCCAAGGGCTGAGAACCAGGGCAGTGGAAGAGTAAGAAATGAGGACGGTCAGCTGTTCTTGGCTCGGGAAAGGTGGCCTGGGCCCCAGGGTTTATTCTTTTGAGGGGAGCGACTCACTATCAATGAATTGAAGGCTTTCTTTTTTATGGCTTTCTTGATGAAAACTGGGTGGAAGGGGTGTGTATTTAAAAGTTTTTAAAGGTTTAAGTCTTGACAGGCAAGGCTAGGGGCTTAGCTAGTGCAGCTTGCTGTTCCAGCATCCAGTTGAAAGCACGGTGGACTTGGCTGCTAGACGGCGTGCCTGTGTACGTGTGGGTGTGCCTAGATCCGATCGCTGGAGTGTTTAGTCAGGGCAGAGCTAGGAACCTGGGACTGTACCCCTTTTAGACTCCAAGGTGGTGTCCACAAGCCCACAAAAGCCTAAAAGCGTCAAGAGTGCCCCTTCACTTTGTGGGTCTCTTGTCACACTTCCATTTCCTGTTGTCATTTCTGGGGTGTAGGGAAAAGGGTCGGTCACCTTAGGCAGGAAAGGTACTCCGTGGCTGGAGCAGCTCCCAGCTCAGAGGGCGGAGGCCGCAGAGGCCCAAGGAGTGGACTCTGTTAGGGCGCAGTGAAGGCTGGTGTCCCTGGGGAGAGAGGAAGTCAGGAGACAAGAGAATCCCCATGGAAGTTCAATGCTCAGCTCCAGCTGTGGCCTCTGTGGGTACATCCTTTTCCTGTTCCCCTGGGATTTGGAAGGGGGTGGGACTCAGAAATCTGATCTCCAGATTTGGCTCTAGGGTGAAAGCCTGTAGGACATCAGACAAGTCACATGACCTCTAGACCTCCGTCTCCTCATCAGTGAGTCTTTCAGATGTATGGTCTCTTGAGTCTCGTCCAGCTTTGACATTACCCATTCCATGTGTTCTTTTTAAATAGTGAAAATTTTATCAGCCCCTGACACAACAGGACTGTGTCTTATATCAGGGAAGTTTGTGACCTGAGACCTTTGACAAGCCAGCAGAAATCAGGCGGAGGTGGACTTATTCCAAGGTCCTTACAGAGGAAGAGTCCCTGCTCTGTGCCTGGACCCACACGGTGCCCTCCTGGCTCCAGAGCTGGGTCTTCAGGCCCAGCTCTTTGTCTCAGTCCCCTGGGCATCCTTGGCCACTTTCTTCACCTTTCCGGTGCCAGTCCCCTGTCTCTGAAGCCAGCTTTCTTCCCAGTTCCTGGGTCTGGAGCAGAAGAGCCACCGGATCTTGAGCCCCCTCTGTTCACGGAGGGCAAGCCACTTGGGAAACAGCTGTTGCCAGGAGAGCAGCAGGTGTGCCCTGGCCAACAGCCTTGGGATGAACAGCTTTTAAAAGCAGCGATCTTGGACTTAATCAGGATCCATCCCTGGTTCAAGTTCCATCCCTGGGGAAGGTGTGTATTCTTTGATGCTTCGGTTTCCCCATCTGAAAGTGGGGTTAGTAGTAGTTCCTCCCTCCAAGGATTATGGTGTAGATCAAATGAAATGATGTAGAGGAGGTTCCTGGCACGTGGTGTCACTCCATACCTGTTAGCTGGTAGGATTATTTGTACAATTAGAGCGCTGGTGGCAAACACAAGGCCCGTGGGCCGAATCTGGCCCTCCACCTTGTTTTATCCAGCCCAGCACCTTGTTCTACCTGGTGGCAGTGCCAAGCTCTTGCTTAACTGTTAAGGAGTAGTTACATCTATACAGTCCTAAAATTACATTCGGCCCTTTGAAGGTAACTGTGAGGCTAATGTGGCCCCTGGTGAAAATGAGTTTGACACCCCTGACTTAGAGGAAAACAGAATAACCAGAAGGCCCTGCCATTGCCAGCCTGCGCACACAGCAGACAGTTCCCTTGGCTCCCCAGTTGCCTTGGTTCTCTCAGTGAGCAGCAGCGCTCCGGAGAGCCAGGCCCCTCTCGCTTTAAGGGCTCAGCCCCACCGTGGACTTTGAGACTGATTCCACAGGACTAGGCAAGGCCCCGGGATGTGTCCTTATGCCTTCAAATACTCTGGATAAAGGATTCACACACTTTGGGAGCAAAAATCACACACAAGTTGAACAGCAGAGATGAGTGTCCGGCAGCTGCTTGTGGAGGCCCTGTGCAGAGATGTGGGGACAGGCTGCGTGTCTGTGAGTGTGGTTGTGGAAGTGCTGCTAAGAGAGATCCGGCCCCTGCCCGGCGGCCTGCCTGGGGCCTGTGCGTGTAGACTTACTCCCCCTCACCACCCCCCCCTTTGGGAACCCTCTGTAGGAGCTGTGCCTTTTCCCTCAGCTGTAAATCAGGTGCAGGAAGACTATAGTTAACTAGATCAGGAGAGTCAAATAACCCAGTTTGGGATTATGGGGCTCCCCTCCCCTTCCACTTCCTGCTGTCTGCACCTTGATCCGAGAGTGGCAGGGGAAAGGAGAGGTCCTGCAATTTGAAACATTTATTCTTTTGTGCCTCGTTAGCGACTGCTGGGAGAAAGAAAAGCGTAGCTTCAGAGGAGGTTGACACAGACAGCTGAGATGAAGTTTGTGGATTATCTGTGGATTTTACTGTGTCCGCTCCCTCATTGGAACAGAGAAGTCAGAAGCGGGGAGTGCTCCTAGTCAGGTCATTCTGGGATGTGACAGGATGATCTTCCCCGCTTGCTCCTCCTTCTTCCCTCCAGTTCACGGGGTGAATCCAATAACCTCCTCCCCCCCTCCCCACAGAGAAGGTGGCAAATCCAGCCTGAGTTTGTTCCTTGATTCTGCAAGTATTTATTGAGCACCTGCTGTAAGCAGTAACTGGGGTTACAGTGGTGGCCAACAGCCCATGTGTTTCCTCGGAGCTTGCCCTCTGGGGGAGAGTTGATGATAAACAAAGGAGAAAAAAAAGTAAGAGTATTATAAATTGTGCTGAGTTACACGAAGGAAATAAGGATAGGGGAAAGAGAGAGTACACGTCAAGGGTACCACTCTGCAAGGTGGTGGGGGCAGGGGACCTCTCTGAGGACTGAAGGTTTGAGACAAGACCTGGGGTGTGAGGGGCAACTAGCCGTGGGGAAGCTGAGGAAAGAGCAGCGCCCGTGTCTGGAAGCAGGAAAGGGCTGGTGGGCCTGTGGTCAGAGGGGGCACGAGGGGGGCAGGGTTTGCCCTCAGGCTGTGGCACACTCCTGCTTTCTCTGTGACCACTGTCGAGGTGCAAGGCCAGTCTTACCCGGAGCACAGAAGGGTCTCCCCCTAACCCAGTGCCATGGGTAGATGCCTTGCAGTGACCTGCAGGCCCAGAGTCCCAGGCAGCCTCCAGGGGGACCCCAGGGAGCAGCTGCACTTGCTGACAGCCATGTCCTAGGATTCAGGGCAAGGCGGCTCCTCAGCCTGACTCCTCTGCACTTGGGAGGCCTTGGGAGGACCAGAAAGGGCATCTCCCCCCTGACCGGGCTGGGAAGGGGCTGCCTCCCACACCTGGTAGCCGTTTGGGTACTTCCTTCTTAAAGGACAGGAAGGACATCACATCAGGTTAGGGCCCACCCCAATGACTTTATCTCTGTGGCCTCTTTAAAGACCTTATCTTGAAACATAGCCATGCTCTGAGGTGTTGGGGTTAGGACCTGAAACATCTGAATGCTGGCAGGGCACGTGATTCAGTCCATAACTCACGCTGGGCCCAAAGCTGCCCTTCACACCCGGCAGGCGGCCTGGGTGGCAGCCATTGGTGACATCAAAGCAAGGATGGGTGCTGTGGCTGTTCCCTCTCCTACCCTCCAGCCTGGAGCTACTCCAGGGGGTCTGAGCCCCACGCCAGCTCCCCCTCACACGTCCTGAGATCACTGCCATTTGAAGGTCCTGCAAGACCCCTGGAGCCGGGTCTTCAGGGAAAATAGCCAGACCTCCTGATAGGAGCCCGGATGGATTCCCAGGGGTCACGCTGTGAACTGCAGTGAGGGGCCAGCCCGAGGCATGCATGCCCCCTGAAGGGGCTGGTGGGCCCTCAGGGGTCCAGGACAGAGGGCAAAAGGAGCTTCTCAAGACCAGCAGCCTGGGGGCAGGACTGTGCCTTCTGGGTTGGTTCTGCCAAGGCTCTTGGAACCCCTGGGTGTACTCCTCCCTGCTGACAGGGAAACCTAGTCTCAGCGAGGCAACCTGGCACTACTTGTAGACAGTGGTATTGGGCAGGGCAGTTGGTGGGTGTGGACGGAAGGCCTGATGTGACCAGCAGTGAGAGTGAGCACTTCCCCTGCCCCCTTGGCCAGGACACTGCCATGAGCTGTAGCAGTGGGGTGCTGGGCCCTGGTCTGGCCACCACACTCAGCCCTGGGAGCCATATAGATACCAAGCCTTGGGCTGTTAAGTTGGAAGTGACTTTAGTGCGAGTGTAGACCTCTGTCCTTACAGGTGAGCTGCCTGGGGCTGAGAGCAAGCGAGGCACTAACCCAGGGTCACAGTATTACTAACAAGACAGGCCCAGACCTGGGCCCCCTGGTGCCCACCTAAAATCGTCTGTGTGTCCTGAGCTCTTGACCCTCTCTGGTGGCCCAGAGCAAGGACCGTCGGGCTTTTCCTCTGCACCTGGAGGCCCTCCAGCCTGCCCAGTTCCTGAGAAACCTAATGCTGCTGCCTTCTCAGGGCCCTTGGCTTCCGCCTGCTCTCACCCTCCTCATGGTAGGAAACCCCTGGGGTGGATCGTTTCCCATGACCAGGTGCTGCCTGCTCCGTGCAAACAAGGTGACCTGCCGTGGAAGGGATTGACCTCTGCTGAAAAAGGTGGCCGACTTCCAGGGAAATGGGAGCCGCCAGTGGGCTTCCTGTGGTGGAAGATGCTTGGAGCCAGACTGAGTTCCCAGAATCAGGGAGGCTCTCTTGGTCCCCTCACCAGACCCCCTGCAAAGGGGAAGACCTCCACTCAGCTGCAGTCCCCATTCCCTTGTTCCCCTCTGCTCAGCCCCACCCCGCCCACTGTGCGAGTGTGAGTCTGCACTCACGTGTGTTCCCCCGTGTGTGTCTGTGTGTGCTCGTGTTGAAGAAGTGCAGCAGGGTCCCTTGGCCATTCTCTCCCTGAGGGTCAGGTCCCTGGCATCAGGTGGGTGGCTCAGACCCCCTTATGTTGACACTGCTTGCTGGGTGCCCTTGTCCCAAGCTGTAGAAGAGCCCACTGTGGGCTGCTGTCATCTCTCAGTTCTCCCACACTCCTCTGCACAGAGGGATAATTCAGACTTTCCTTATAAATAGGATTTGGGGGAAGTCCTTACTTTGAATGCAATGCCATTCTGCCTGTTAGGATTGTATTTGACTGTGCTTTACAAAACCTGTCCAGCAATGGTTTCAACAGGTTTAAGTATGAATGTCTGTTTACAGAATAAGAAGGGGGTCACATCCTGAGAAGGCGAGGACTCCATGACGCCCTCAGAGATTGAACCTCTGCCACCCCCACGTGGCCTCCTTCTGCCTGTAGGCTTTTTTTTTTGTTTGTTTTTGTTTTTTAGATTTTACTTATTTTTTAGAGAGAGGGGAAGGAAGAGAGGAAGAGAGGGAAAGAAACATCAATGTGTGAGAGAAACATTGATCGCTTGCCTCGTGCATGCCCCCAACCAGGGGGTCTGGCCCACACCCCAAGCATGTCCCCTGACCTGGAATCAAATAGGCAACCTTTCGGTTTGCGGGACAACACCCAGCCTCAGTGGTCAGGACTGCCTGCAGTTTTCCCTGCCAGTCTGCAGACTCATCCTATGTGTGGTCATGCCAATGTCATAGGCGGTATAAGGACCGGAGCTGACAGCTGTCTGAGAGTGTGGACACGCTGAGTCGTTTGCGGTGTCTGGCGGTGGCACTGCATTGGCGGAACTCTCTGCCTCGATGGATGCACACCCTGGAGGGGACCTGACTAGATTTCTGAGCGCCACCTCCCCCCACACCCTCTCTGGGACCCAGATGGCTTCTCTTCTTGGAACACCGATCTGTGGAGAAGCAGTTAGCCTCCTGCTTCCGTTGGACCAGGCCGAGGGGCCAGTTGATCAATCTCTGTATAATCCCAGGAGAAAGATTTGGAAACCAAAATAAAGCACTCCCAACTTTCATCAAAGGGTTGGGAAGTGCCTACTCCCCAGCAGACACAGCTGCCCTACTGCCACAAAGGGTGGCCCTCAGCCCCACCTGACCTCAGCTGGCACAGCTGGAGGCCACCAGCTGCGAGGGGCCTCGGGGGGGGGGGACACGTGGCACTCCCGCTGCTTTCCCACGATAAGGGTGACCTGGACCCATGGTGGTGCCCGTGGGTGACTTCCTCTGTGACCTGTCGGTGAGCAAGTAGCCTTTGGTGACCTCCGTCCAGCGAAGTACAAGGGTCCTGAAGTTAAGGGTGCACAGCTCTGTTCTGTCAGCAGTGAGGGGGACATCCTGGCATCATCTCAGCATTACCAGCAAACGTGCAGAAGCTGGCCAAGGGCTGGTGGCCGGCAGGAGCCCACATCCCACTGGGGCCATGTTGGGAGCTTGGGACAGCAGGAGCCTGTGCTGTGGCCTCTGCTTTATTGTGGCCAACTGAGAGATGCTGCCTGTGCTTGACTGCCCTTCCGGTCCCAGTGTGGGGTTAAGGGGCGGAGGGAAAGGTCAGCAGTACGGTATCTTCAACCATCCCCTCCTCACATCATCCGTAAGTTACACCAAGGCCAAGTCTCTTCTTACTGCGTAAAAAAAATCAAAACAACAAAAGCCAAAAACAACTCCACACCAACAGCAAAAACCAAGAAGAAAAGAAAAAACAATGGGGAATGCACTGGAATTTGGGGTAGATATAGGAAGACAAGTCTCTACCAGAAGGATTCTTGCTATCGCCAGGGCCGAGCTGGGGCAGTCCGCCTTCCTCCTGTGGGACCAGCGGCACGAGAACCCCGCAGACAGCCCACCAGCTGCCGGCTTGGCGCCCAGGGCCTTCTGCCCTGGGCCTGTGTCTGTTGCCCTCTTCTCACCTGTCAAGGAGCGCCCACCATCAGGACACCCACCTCTCCAAGAGTTCTGGGAAGCTCTCACATGTCCAGACCCAGCTTCGACAAACAGTTCCTCACATTCCCGTCCTTTCTGCTCTCCCTGCCTGCCCCCTTTCTCTTCCTAATTCTCACCAGCCAGTCCTGGGTGCAAGGCTGGCCAGGAGGGGCCAGGGCTGCATTGGCAGGCTCATGCCAGCACGGAGAGTAGCGCTGACTGGAGGAGCTCTATCTAGTTCAGCTCTTCTAGGAGCTCCACACTCACTTATTTCCTTGGCTTTTATTTTCCTATTTGAGGCAGAAGCACATAGCAGCTTGTGGCACCAATTAAAATTGCTGCAGGATGCCTTCCTGCAGACACCCCCACCCCACTTTCCTTGGGAGGGGAAAGGAGAAGGGGGAGAGGCAGAACATTTCGCCCTTCATCCTGTTGTCCCTTCCCACTCCCACTCTGAGTCCTCTGCCTGGATTCAGGGTGACAGGACCGAGCAGGGGACTCAGGGGTCCTGTATTGGGTGAAGCCGTTCTTGCCCAAGCACCAGGAGTGGGTGGGGACCTTGGTCAGCTCTGGCTGCTGTAACAAAACATCATAGCCTGGGAGATGTAGACAACAGGTGTGTATGTCTCACCATGTGCAGACTGAGAAGTCCAAGATCGAGGTGCCTGCAGGTTCGGTGCATGGTGAAGGCCTGCTTCTGGGGTGGCAGACAGCTGGCTGCCTTCTTACTGTGAGCTTGGGCAGCTCTCTCTCCTTCCTCTCATAAAGGCACCCCTCCCACCATGAGGGCCCTACCCCATGGTTGCATCTAAACCTAATTACCTCCCGAGGGCCCCATCTCCCGACACCATTGTATTGGTGGCTAGGGCTTGAGTTTGGGAGATACAGTCAGTCCACAGCAGTGGGAATGTTCCCCCAGTGTCCTCTGGTCGCTGCACTGCTGGAATTGGGTTCTTGGGTCACAGGGAGGGAGCTTCAGGGTGCAGTGTGACAGAGTGGATGGGCAACCCTAGCTCTCCAGCCCTTTGCAAACCAGGATGGGCATGAGGCGTGCTCTTGCGTGCAGTGGCCTCCGGCTTGAGAATCGGGGCCTCACTTCACTGCCCAGTGTGGCCATTCCCTCTCTGTGAGACCCTGGCAAGGGGCTCCTTCACCTCCCCATCTTTGCATATTTAATCAGGTGTTTAAATAAATGATGACTGTGGCTTTTCTCAGGGCTGTAGTCCTGGGGCTTTGTGATCCAGAAGCCTGAGCCTCAGACACTAAGCTGCACAGGGTGGGCAGGCAGAGCAGGTGCGGGGCAGCAGCTTGGCAGGTCACACCCCCCTGGTGACACCCCCTGACCTGGCAAACCCCAGGGCTCCATCAGGGTCCAAACCCTGTCCCTCCCACCCAGAGTGTCAGCAAGGAAGCTTGGGGGCCAGCTGCTGGCAGGGGAGGAGGAATGAGAAGGCACAAACTTGCCATGTAGAGAGAAGTCTCCCCCTAATTCTGACTCCTCCACTCATGACCAGACCTGGCCTTCCTGCAAACATACTTGAATGTCACCTTCCTCTCTGGCCCTTGGAAGGGCTCCCCGACTTCACTGTGCTGCCGCCAAAACAGTACTTTCAAGTCAGTCCATTGTGATTTTCCTTCCCCATTTCCAAGTAGACAGGTGGCCAGTTATCAGAGTTTCTGGTATGTGTGTGGGCCTGCTCCCCCACCCCTGCTCTTCCCCTGGGGTGGCGTCTGTGGGGCGCCACTGTGTGGGGTGGGACCCGGGGAGGATGTGCACCAGCCCCTTCAGCCCGCTGACCTTCCCATTGTGTGCCCTCCACAGCCTGTGATTGCCACCCCGTGGGTGCTGCTGGCAAAACCTGCAACCAAACCACCGGCCAGTGTCCCTGCAAGGATGGTGTGACCGGCATCACCTGCAACCGCTGCGCCAAAGGCTACCAGCAGAGCCGCTCTCCCATCGCCCCCTGCATAAGTACGTGTGGGCCCCCTGTTCCCTGAGGCTCTGGCTTGGGTGCGGGTGGAGACCCCTTCCAGAGGCTGGTCACTGACTTCCTGTGAGAGTGGTGCTTTCGGATGCCAATCTCTGCGCTCAGTAGGACCCCATGGGAGACCCTCGAGCCCGTGGGGTTCTTGTAGGAGAAGCTAGAGCTCAGCAGAACCAGCCTGTCTGTGGCTGTCTGTCCTGACAAAAAAGCGAGTTTCCTGCTCCTCAGTGGAAGCAAGCCCCCCTCCTAAGTCTGGGTCCTGTTTACATATGCCACCTTGACCTTGGACCTTGGACCTTGGACCTTGGACCTTGGACCTGGGATGGGCCTGTACCCGGGGCCAACACTGCTGTGTGGGAATTCCAATGCTCAGTGCCTCTGGCAAGTTGAGAACAGAAAGGACTGACCACACAGCCTTTGAAGGAAGCCAGGTGGGGCTCCCACGGCCCTTTGGGAGGATGGGAGCACCTCTGAGTGTCCTGAAGGCCCTCTTGGGCCAGCCATTCTCCCTGAGTTGCTGGAACTTGGAGAGGGGGTGAGCAGGGTGGCAGGGGTCACTCAGGGACCTTGACTGAGACGGTGTGGGTATCTTACACCTGGTAGGATCACACAGGTGTTATGAGCAGAGACTTAGCCCTGGGTAGAAGTCAAGCCTGGTTGTGAGCTGGCCATGGCCATGGCCCTGGCCCTGGCCCGGTGATGCCGTGTGCAGGTCTGGTCCACACCCAGCAAGGAGGGCAGAAGAAGGAACCAACCCCAGTGCGCCCGCTGGGTGGACCCTGAGAGGGAGCCTGCTTCTCCAGAGCAGGGTTAGCACTCCTGGCTGGGGAGCTTGGCCCACCACTCAGTTCTATGTGGCTCAGAGTTGTGGGAGTTTTGTGTGTTTGTTTTACATTTTTAAATTGAAACAAAAACAAAAGAATACTGTTTCATGACATAAGAAAATGATATGAAAGTTCAGTGTCCCTAAGTAAAGTTTTATGGGGATGCAGCCATGCCCACTGTTTTTCAACCCAGCACTGAGCTGTTACAACTAAGACCACGTGACCTGCAGAGCCTGAAAGGTTTTCCAACTGGCCCTTTGCTGAAGTCGGCCGTCCCTGCTTTAGGGTCTTGGCGTCTCCCAGCTGTGGGAGGGCACTGGCTTTCTGGTCAGTCACAAGGCCCTTGACAGTCTTAGACACCAGCAAGGTCCCTCACCCCAGCAATCCCTTGGGGTCCTTGGAATGGTCCCCATCGGCCTTGCAGGGAACCCCCTTTCCCCCCACACACTGACACCAGGCAGGAGCTTTAGACACCACACCCACCTGCCCCCACTGGGTGTGGCCTTGGCTTCCAGACACACTGGGCTGTGCCGCTTTCTCACCCAGACATGTCCACAGGTGTTTGCGGGGGTCCCGTGACCACAGGTTACCCACACCCCAGCCTCGGGAAACAGCTCAGTTGCATATTACGGCCACCTGGGGTTATGATGGGGGTGGAAAAAAGAGGTCTTCCTTTTGAAGGGAGTCAGGCTGTCAGTCTCTCAGAAATGGCGGGGACCACCATATTTGGCCGCCCCGGCCAGACCTTGGCCTGCAGCTGATGTTTCTGAGTCAGAGACAGAGACCTTGGGCACTCTCTCTACTGTCCTCTCATGAGGGCAGGGGATGCCTTGGGAGCCTTCCCACCTCCGACCTGGGCACCTGGCTCTCCATCCTGGGACTTCCCTGAACTTTCCTGAGGGCCTGCCACAGGCACCCAGACAGTGCCCAGGGGACTCGTGCCCTGCTTTGTCACAGGTTCGGGAGCCACAGGCCCTCAGCGCATACCTGGTGCCAGGCCTAAGGCCAGTGTGGCTCCATGGCCACTGGCCTCAGCTCCGTCTGTAGACTTGCAGGATTAGGCTGGACCATTCCAACGTTCCCTCTGGAATGTTTCTGCTGGGACCAGGTGGCTCATAAGGACTAAGAGAGTTCCTGGCCTAGGATCTGGCTTCTTAATGGGCTGCTGCAACAGGGCACCTGTGGGCTGTTGCTGGTACAATCCCTTAAGAGCAAGATTTGCCTCCAAATTGAGGGCTGGGGCCTCTGCCCACTCCTTCCTGAAGGTGCTTGTGCCAGGGACTCTCAGGTTTGCCCCAGGCCTGCATGTACACCTCCATCCACCAGGGCTCCAGTCCCCGCTGATCCAGAACATGGGGTTCCTAGGGGGTCTTGTCCCAAATAGTCAGATGGGGGCCAGAGTCGTCTGGGCTTGTGGAAGCTCTGTGACCCCTTGTTCACATGGTCACTCACCAGGGGGTCACTGCCCCTCAGGGACAAGAGGAAGCCGGAGCTGTGATACCTGGCCTTTCCAGACACTGGCTGAACCCTCCCCTTTGCAGAGCACAGGGCTGGAGCCAGAATTCATAGGAGCTAACTGCCATTCGAGGTAGAAATAGAGCAATTCCAATAAAGCGCATGCTTCTGTCAGGCCTCGTGATCTTCAGTACTGTCCTTCTTTCCTGCCCACGGAGACAGTGCTAACTCGTGACTTGTGCCCATGGGACCTCCGGCAGGGGTGCACCCCCCTCCGCATGTGTAAGACACCTCCCAGCCCCCTTATGTGGCACCCCGCTATGGGTACCTTCCCCACCAATGAGTGAGGTCAGAGGTGAGCAGGGCCTAGTCAGCCACATCGCGATCAGCAGGGGGCCCTGGGGAGCCCCTCTCTTGCCATCTCTGGGGCCAAGCAGAAAGTAGGACCAGGGCACAAAGGCACACAGCCTGCCCTGGCTCGGGGGGTGAGGCCAGCTCTCCATGCTGTCTGCCCATCTGCCCTCTCCCCACTCCTGGCCCTTTGTCCCTCCTCCACAATGAGGAGTGTCACCCTCCATGCCACGTGGAGGGATGGCCTCCATGGGAGACCAGGGAGGTGTGCTGAGGCACCCGCGCCGGCGTCTTCCCCCTCCCTCCCAGGCTTCTCTGGAGTGCTGGTGGTGGGGTTGCTGCAGGAAGACTGGGAGGGGTCTACGCTGTGCTCCTTCTTCTCTAAGGTCAAAAATAACATCATCTCACCTGCTTTCTCCTCCTCCCGTCCTGAACCACACAGAGATCCCCGTGGCACCGCCGACCACTGCAGCCAGCAGCGTGGAGGAGCCAGAAGGTAGGCTTTCCCCTTCCTGCTCATTTCTCACTTCGCAGGGGGTGCGGTAGAAAGGGGAGGAGGACTAGAGGGGCCAGAATCCTCTGAACCACCCTCGGGATGCTACTTGGTGGTGAGTGGTACCCCAGGCTGGACTGAGGAGGATGGAGCCACAGGCCACTTTTCTGTGAGGTCCCCTGCGAGAATGAGAGTGGGGTGTGTGAGTGCCTGCAGGCTCACGTCTCTCCCAAGCCCCGGGCTCCTGGAGCTGCTCCTCCTGCTCATCCACCAAAGGTAAGAAGCTGCCTACCGGCCTGACACCAGAAATCAGGGTGGGGGACAGCAATCTGGGATGGGAAGAGAATCACACCTTCACTGTCACTCACCTCCCACTGAAATGGGGCACTTCCCCGGTTGCAAAGGTGGCCCACAAACCACAGCAGGGCCAGCTGCAACCATGACCTGGCCACCTGCAGAAATCACAGCTGTTCTCACATCTCGTCAGCATTGGGGCAGACAGCATGAAATCCTGTGTATGTTCCCTGTGGCTCCATAATTACAGAAGCCACCAGACCTGCTGCTACATCGTGAGTTAGAATCATTAATAAAGAGTGCGTACATTATGGAACTTCTCCGTAAATCTTGTTTTTTGAAAATATTTGGGTAAGCATATTTTAGTATATTAGTTTCCTTTGTAACACCAACGAAAGAATGTCCAGCCTAAGAAAAAGTCTTATAAGAGTTTATTTGAACCAGACTGACAACAAATCGCTGGGAGGCAAAGGTCAGCACTCTGGGGAAGGGCAGCTCTGCAGCGTGTCTTACACGTTAGAATCGCAGGAGGAGCTGCAGCGAGGGCCACCTGAAATCCTTTGGTGGCATTGAGGGGGCTGGAGAAAGCAGATCTGGGAGTCTCTAGGACTGGATAAAAAGTAAGACAGAGAGACACGTACTTCTTTTACGATGGTGGATACAAGCTAGTTAATAATGCACATGCACAGCACGTGGAGGTGAGGAAGGAAAGAACAGTGCGGGCTGTTGCGATCACTAGTGGGGTGAGTGTGTCCTGCGGGGTCTGGAAAAGGGGAGCACTCGGGCCGTTTAAAGGGACATTACCTTAGGTGCAAAAAGCCAGTAGACAGGCTCCCGTATGGTAAGGACCGATCTTTACCGAGGAAGCTGCTGGCCTAGGATGTGACTCCCTGCCACGCCCTGCTTTTTGCTGGGAATCGTGTGTTCATTCGGACCATCCCATGTGGTTATGTTTGGTCTCTGAGTTTGTAAGGCCCACCATGCAGGCCTCCCTGAGCTCTCAGATTTGGTGTGTGGTCTGTTTTTCATCCACAGTAGTCCTATGTATTTTATTTTATTTAAATTTTTTTATCTTCACCAGAGAACATTCTTTTAGAGAGAGAGGGAGGGAGGGAGAGGAGGAGGAAGGGAGAGAGACAGACAGACAGACAATCAATGTGAAAGAAAAGCATTGATTGGTTGCTTTCTCGTACACGTCCCAACAGGGGATTGAACCTGCAACCTGGGTTTGGGCCCTGAAGGGGAGTTGAACCCATGACCTTTCAGACTACAGGATATTGCTCCAACCAACTGAGTCATACCAGCCAGGACCCTATGTATTTTATTTTTGTTTTTAAAGATATTACTGTGAGAAAGGGTTTGTGGATATCACCCAGTTCTTGGCACAAGAAAGGTTACTCGGGGCTCAGAGCGTGGCTGGGCGGGGCGCCCTGCAGAAACCAGGCCAGGCTTGTACCAGTGACCTGATTCTAGGGTCCCACAGGCCCTGTGCACTAGCACTTGGAGCAGGAGTGGGAATGGGGGGAGGAAGAGTGACAGTGGTCCCAGTGGACATCTGTGCTGGCTCTCGGGGACCCCTTTCCTCCTCTCCAGGGAGGCCTGTAGGGAGGTGCGGGGGAGGCTTGCATACCCTTCGGCTGCCTGACTATTTTAGAATAAAGGCTGAAGTTTTTGAGTATTAGCAGCAACTGGGAACTTGAGAGAAAGCAGATTTCAAACTTGCATAAATGCACAGTCTACAAAGAGCCCCAAATAGGAAAGGACAGACACCTTCCAGGGAGTGCTGAGGCTGCACCGGGAAACCTCGAGATATTTTGGTCTTGGGTCGTGGGGTAGAGTCTTTAGTCACCTTTAGTTGAGCTGCAGGGGACGCTTGGAGGAGCAATAGTGCTGGAGGAGGCCACCTCTTGGGTACCTGGGAGGTGGGGTGACAGAAGCCAGCGTGGGGGACGAGGACGTTCTTCCGGGAAAAACACAATTCAAAGGACCGTCCCCAATTCAGCTGTAGGGTAGAGCAGTTTTGAAGCAAGAAGACACTTCCATTTCATGGAGTCTCGACCCTTGCTTCCTTGAATTGGTATCAGTCTCGTCAGAACTCACCTGGACAAGCTCCTTGGGCTGTACACCAGCTCGCCCAGGCCAAGGCAGATCACCATCTCTCTCTTGTCTTCTTCCAGTCTTTACACCTTGACTTCGGATTCCTTGCAGGGGCTTTTGGCTGTTTCACTTGCAAACCAGAAATGGGAACTTGGAAAAAAATTGAGGGGAAAAGTAGAATGATCATGAGATTTCTGTACAGACCACAGGAAGCTGGTATAAAGCATGCGATGGTCCTGGTTCAGCCAGACGTTAGAATCGCAGGAGGAGCAGGGGGCTCCCGAGCGAGTGCTTAGCGACACTTGCAGTCTCCTCCTTGAACAGTCTGGTAGCAGTTCTTGGTTCGTTAATTAAATTTTCTAACTCCCTTCGGGTTTGTTACTGTTTATTTCCTTTCTTCCTTCTGAACCTTTAAAAACATGATTTAAATGGAAGCAAGTAGTAAATAAACCCTTACAAAGCGCTTTGCTCACAGAAGGGGTTAACCCAGCAGGTGCGATGCTTATAGCTTTGACCAGGGCCTTTCTGACCTTCTCTGGTGGTCTGTGGGTGCCCAGGACCTCTGACACTCACATTAGAGAGCTAAGGCCATGCCTGGGCCTCAAGTGCTGGACCCTGGGCCTGCTGCCACACGGCTCGCCTCGTCTCAGTAGGCGGGACAATGCGGGCAGGAGGCCAGGGGGCCCCCTGGGAAGCCAGGCCTGGGAGCGCAGCACTTGCAAGCCTGTCAATTCTTGCAGTGTTTGAATAGGGGAGGCCTCTGTGCCAGGGTGCCTGAGAAAAGCTTATTTACTTTTGCCTGCATAACAGAGGAGAATTAATAAACCGAGAATTTGTCCTGATAGCTGACGGACATAACCTTGCCCTGAACCCATCCCCTTGAAGGGCCAGCTCACTTAGGGAATGCGGTCCACCTGCTGTTGGAGCTGGCTGGAGCCCCATTGTGGGGGGGGAGGCGAGGCCCGCCATGCCCGTGGGAGGTCTGGGGCCAGGGGCCTAGGAGGGGGACTGGCTTGAAGGCAGTAAATAGGGACCACCCACTCTAAACCCACCTACTTCTAGTTGTAGAGACCTCTAACTTCTGGGCTAAAAGAGGGTCCCCTGCCTCCCATTGGCTTTCATCAGCTCTGGTAGTTGTGGGTTGCACATTGTTTGGGTTTGTGGAGGCCCCTGGGTTCAGTGGCTTGAGCCCTAGTTTGGACCAGGGGGTGTGGGATCGATTCTCTACTGGCTGTGAGGCCTTCAACATGCAAAGACTTTTACTTGCTGCCTTCTTCCCCCAGGGGTTAGGGTGATGGCTTTCCTGCCCTGCTTCTCAGGGTAGGAATGACCATCTTTCCTGCTGCGCTGCCCCCCCTGCCCCCATAAGCTGTCTTCCCCTTCAGAAGTGCCTGCCTGCTCCCCTCTGCCTCTGATGCCCAGTTTCTCCCACAGTCCCTTGCAGAGGTCTCCGGGGGCAGAGGCGCTGGTGGGAATACCTGGCTGGCCTGCTGTCTAGCATTTGCCACCTTCCCTGGTGTAAACACTCCCTTGTGGCTGGTTTCAGACACCCCATCTGATGTTGCTGAAGGTAGGGTTGGGAAGAGATGCATATGATTGGCTCTCAGAGCCCCTGTGAGCCGATTCCACCCATAGCACCATAGACTTCCCTGAAAATGGAGTGTAGGCATAGGAACATGGGAATACAGGGGGAGGAAGGACTCCTTTCGGCAGGGCTGCAGGCTGTTGGTCTTTCACTGGATTCCTTTGTGGCAGGGCACTCGGCTCTCTTTTGAGTGGCAGCTAGACTCAGGATGGAGGTGCGAGAGCAAGGAGCCAGCTCCTGGGCTCCCCACCTCTCAGCAGGGCGTTGGGTCCTCTCCCTGGGCCCTGTCTCCCGTGGCACGCACCCCGTTTGGGGCCCTGTGCGGTGCCTTCTGCCACCTGTGGCCCCTGCCTGGGGGTGGGGGGACCTTACCGATGTCACACCTGGTGGCTTCTCAGAGCCTCCATTTTTTCATGGAAGATAATTGGGTTTATACAGACCTGTAACCTGGTTAGCTTGAATTATTCTCAATTTAGACTCCTGTTTTCCAGGATAGGGAAGAGGTGGGTGATTATGGAAAACAAGCCAACGAGACTGGCATGCAGCGTCAGCCAGGTGCTGGGGGGCAGGCTGGGGGGAGGAGAGGACACTGAGCCAGGAGCCGGAGGCCTGAGTTCTGCCTCCTCTTGTCCCTCCTCTGTACAGCAGGGTGATGATGACCCTGCCTCGTAGGGTCGTTCTGGGATGGAAGGGGACGATGAAGCTTTCAATTTCAATAAGTGATGGGCTTATCATAAATGCTCAGTGAAAAACCAATGGCCCTGCATGGAAAACACAAACGCCGGAGGGCATTAGGGTTTGAGCTGAGTGAAGGTCTCTGTCAGCCCCCGGCTGGGAAGGTGGCATTGGCAGTGGGAGGTGTTGGCATGAGGACAAGTGTGCAGAGTGGAAACAGACAGCTCTTGAGGAGACCCTGGCAGGGAACAGGGCGCTGCCCAAGGCCAGGGCAGCTGAGGGAACTATATCATGGCCTTGTCACCACCCTCCCAGCAGCTGATATTAGGCCCTGAACCCACCAGAGAGTTGAAGGCTAGAAATCAATTAAAGGTCAAGGGCTTGACTTCACTTCGTGATAGCCAAAAGGTAGAAACAGCTGAAGCACCTGTCCATGGAAGACTGGATAAACACGTGCCGTATTTGTGCAGTGGCATAGGGTTCAGTCAGGAGAAGGAGCAGGGTGCTGACATGTGCTGCCGCTCCGGTGCACCTCGAGAGCATCACGCTGAGTGAAAGAAGCCAGGTGCAAAGGGCCACAGAGTTTGTGATTCCATTTATGGGGAACGGCCAGAGTAAGCAAATCCGGGCAAGAGTTAGATCAGCAGTTGCCAGGGCCAGGGAGGAAGGAGGAGTGGAGAGTAACCGTTCAGTGGGTGCAGGCTTTCCTTTCGGGGTGACGGTAATGCTCTAGAACTAGGCAGTGGTGATGTGTTGTGCAACACTGGGGATGCACTCAGTGCCAGTGAGTTGAGCTTTTCAAAAACAGCTAAAACGTCAAGTGCTTGAGGTCAGCATCCGAGGGCGAAGTGACTGGCTTGGTGGGTTGGGTGAGTGAGCAGACGCAGCCATGGGGCCAGGGTGCTGGGGCATGGGCGTGCCTCCCTGTCCCCTTGCTCACCAGGAGAGCTTTGAAGGCAGGGGGTGTCTCTCAGCACCTCCCCATCCCGTCTCCAAGCAGGAATACCAGCCAGCACAGGAAATGGCAGACGTCCTCGGTCGCCTTGCAGATGTGTCCCAGTGGCCAGGTGGCCTTGTGTGAAGTGGAAAAGGTCCGGCTGTACAATCTGCAGCATCTTCTGCCTCTCAGGTCATAGGAGTCCCAGGTAAGGGACCCCTCAGCCCTCCTAGCGTAGGAGGAAGGGACCTGTGCGTCCATGGGTGAAGGTGCTGCTGGCTGTAGTGAGGACCGCTGGCCGTGCAGATAACCCAGGCCTCGTGCAAGAAGGAGGTCTGATTGTTGGCCGAGGCCCAGTTTTCAAAGCATGATGTGACACAGGGTGCCAGGCTGTCCAGCATCAGTTGTTCAGGAAATGACCATCAGGTGATTATTATCCTGAGGAAATACTGACCCAGACCCATGATAAAAGAGAAATAGATTATTCTGGCTAAATGAAGGAGAAGAGATGACTTTACATACTGCTTACTCGATGCTATGCTATGCTGTGCTAGTCATTCTCCTTAATTATTAACCATATAAGTGTCTCTTCCACCCACACTCGGTAGGTGAAGCTGTTACCCCATGTTACCGGGGGGAGATGGGCGCAGGCTGGTCAGTGAGCACTGATGCATAGCTGGCGTCGCTGGGGTTCCAGCCAAGGTCTCCTGGCCTCGGAGTCTGCCTGACATGGTCTCTGTGTCATTCTGCCTCTCAGTAGTTATGCTGGTTGGTCAATTCAGGATGATTTTTTAGTATTTCTGACTGTGTGGTAACATTCTACCAAGACAAACTCATGCGTCCACAGGGAACCTGAAACCAAGGTAGAGACCAAGGGCAGCCAGTTAAAAGCCAGTGTGCTTGGCAGGTGCCAGTTAAAGTGGCTCTCGAGAGTGTGGTTGGTTGGCGTGTGGGGCTGGCGTGGCTGTGGCTGTGGGATCTGGGCATGGGAGGACCAGTTAGCAGAGCTCTGTCCCTTTGGTCACAAGAGAGACAGAGAGGGCAGATGAATCAGCTTATACCAGAGAGCCAGGGGCAGGGGGTGGGGGGGGTAATGGTTTCTTCTTTACACATGGGACAACCCTCACATGGTAAAAGCACGCCTGTAGACGATCAGCTGAAAATTGCTAACAATTCTGCAGGGCGGCCATTGCGAAATTAACATACAGAGGTCAGTAATTTACACATCAGCAGCAACTAGTCAGAAAACCGCGCTGTAGTGACTGAGAGGCATGTGATGGGCTGCCTGGCCTGTAGCAGTAAGTGCTCAGTGAATGCACATCATTTTTATGATCATGGAAACAAAATCCCAATTAGAAAAGCAACAAAAATGTCAGGTACACAGAAATATATGTAACAATAAAAGTACAGAATATACATTAAAAGAAAGGATGAAACTTTCCCAGGGAACACTAAAGAAGACCAGAAAAAAATGGAAGGTCTTACCGTGTTTGGGGAGGGCAAAACTTAACATTGTAAAATGTCAATTCTCCTGGAAATTATCTATAAGTTTAGCATAATTATAGTCAAAAATCCCAGTTGGATGGCACATGAGTCTTAAATTCAGCT
Organism: Trachops cirrhosus; assembly: GCA_028533065.1. Classification (NCBI taxonomy): domain Eukaryota; kingdom Metazoa; phylum Chordata; class Mammalia; order Chiroptera; family Phyllostomidae; genus Trachops; species Trachops cirrhosus. The sequence goes on along the minus strand of CM052545.1, from coordinate 62,176,283 downwards.
AAAAAAATAAATGAATGAGAATAGCCAAGAATTATCTTTTAAACCAGAGTAATAAAGAGTGACTTGCTCTACCAGATTTTTAAAATAGTGTGAACAGGACATTTAAATTAGTATGACACTGGCATAGGAATAGGGGTATCACAAAAGCTGAGTAGAAAGTCCAGAAATAGACTCAAATATAAACCTAAGAACATAGTATGATAAAGCTGTGATAAACTGCTGAAAAAAGGATGATCATAAATGGTGCTGGGAAAACTGACTATTTATTTTAAAATAATAAAATTAGATTTCTACTTGATGCTGTAAACCAACATAAATCCCAATGGAAATGTTTTAATGAAACCTTAAAAATTCTAGAATAAAACATATCAGCATCCATGTAATAATCTCGGGGTGAGGGAGGCTTTCTAGGCATGCTGCAAAAGTCAGAAATCATAAAGAGAAAGATTTTAAGCAGACAAAAATGGAAAACTTCTGTACTTCAAAAATCTCTGTTAGCAACATCAAAGCCAAGCTAAAAGCTGAAAGAAATATTTGTAATTGGGTGACCAAAGATTAATATCTTCAATTAATAAGAATGTTTACAATTCAATAAGAAAGAGAGAACTCCTAGTACAAAGTTAGGCTGAGAAAATGGACTAGAAATTTAGGAAATTTAGGGAATTTGTACGAATGGCAATAAGCATCTTAAGTATTACACTCACTAGTAATAAAGAAATAGCATTAGCAAGAATACCATTTGTTTAAAACAAAACAAACATTCAGCTGACTCCATTTAGAGAACAAAAATTCCCAGGGTTAAAGAGCCGGGGAAACAGGCACTCACCTGCTCTGGTGATGGAGGGGTAAATTGGCAGCACCACCTTTGTGAAGGAAGGGTGATTTGACATCTTGTATCAAAATGTATCTCTGACCCTATCATTTCACTTCTAGGAATTTAGGCTGAGGAAATAGTGATGGGTGCCAAGGTTTAGATTCAAGGTTGCTCACTGCAGCATTGTTTATTGTAAAAGAGAAACAACTAAATGTCTTTTGGGAGAGTTTTAGTTACTCAGTTATGGACGATCCATAGAATTATGTTGTAGGAGAAAATAGAAAGATACAATATATTGCCAAAGCAGGTTACTCAACAGATTACAAATGGAGGGTCAGTTTGTGTTGGTGAAAAGACTGGGCTACAGAGTATTTCAAGTAAATTGTTTTATTATGCTCATATGTTTCTGGGGTTCTCAGTCAGTGGCCTTTGTGCCACCACTGGACACTTGGCCATTCCTGGAGACATTTTTGATTGTCACAGCTCAGGGAAGGGTGCTTCTAGCATCCAGTGGGCAGAGGCCAGGGGTGCTGCTGAACATCCTGCAGTGCACAGGACCACCCGCCCACAGCAAAGAACTGCCCGACCCCAAATGCTGGCAGTGCTGAGGCAGAGAGACTCTGTGTATTTATTCAGGAGAAAAGCTGCGTGTTCTTTCGAAAAGTACTAAGGAGAGATACCACTGTGTCCGTAGATAACCAGCTCGTTTGTGGGTTACACATTATCTTCAAAAGGATGTAGCTGAGGGTTTAGAAAGCTGTTTTCTCAAACCAGCAAGCAGTTTCTGTGTGACCCTAGGAAATGCTGTGTTCACACAGGGATGTTTGCCCTTTTCCCTGGTGAAACTTAGCCCAACCTGAAATGAAACTCATCTCAAATTCTGGGTTTTACTACGAATTACTATATTTTAAATTAATTTGACTTAACTGATTGTTAAATGTTTTTATTGTGAAAAATCTCAGAGAAGTGGAGAGAACAGTGGTAGACACCCACCTGTGCCTCCCACCTGGACTCAACAATCAGCGTATTGTTCCATTTGCTTTGACAGGTTATTTTCTGAAACATTTTAAAGAAAAGCTGGCATTATGACATTTCACCCCTAAATCTTTCAGAATATCCACTCTGAAAAACAACATTCTCCTACATCTTCTCCATAGCATCATTACCCCTAACAAAACTACCAGTTCTTTAATGTCACTGGGTACCAGTCCATCTTCAGACTTTCTAAGTTGTCTCCCAAATGCCTTTTGTAGCTGGTGTGCTCAGTAGTTTAATTACTAAGGCAGCGTGCAATGATGTGCCTCGCAAAGCATTGCATTTGGAAGTGCATCTGGGTCCCCAGGCGCGGGCTGCTTTTGAGGATATAATGCACGTGGAGTGGCGTGTCAAATGAAACGTGCTACCCACATGTCACATGTCATCATCGTTAGCCTCATGCCCTTAAAGAGGCAGGGCACCTCCACAGCAGAGGGGACGGGGAAGTGAGACGTCACAGTAAATCCTCGCCACACTTCTCCACAGGAGAGCGGAGGGCGCAGGAGCTGGAAGACATTCAGCAGTGATTTAAGGTGTTCATCAAGGGTCAGAAGGAGGGCTTCCAGATCCTGGCGTGAGGGGAGGCTGTCCTACCCATTTGGGATGGTGTGCGGCATCTCTAGCCTCTGCCCTCAGATGTCCTGACACCAGCCCAGTCCCCTAGAATGCTCCAGGAGAGGAAACCAGAGATGGAGTCAAGGGGACAAGGGCCTGGGAGTGGGACCTGCGCACTCCACCCTCACTGGAGACCAGACTGACCCCATATGTATTAGGTTGGACTGAATGGAATTGCCATTTTATTTGACTGATTGTGGCCCACAAAAAAGGCAATTATGGTCCAACCTACTGCTTACTTCCCCTTGGCCAGGAGACCCTGCTCCAGACAGCCTGCGTGAAGCAGTTTCTCTCTTTCCCTCTTCCTCTCTCTCTGCCTTTCTGCTTGTGTCCTTATCGCCCTCCTCTTTCTTCTCCAACCCTCTCCACTGCCTTCCTTACCCCCTCAGACTCCCTGCCCTCCTCCCCCACCCACTTTCTCCCTGCTTTAAGGGACTGCACAAAGGGCCAGGGCAGAGGTCAGGCTGGGGGTAGGCAGGGCTGGGAGGGCTCAGCGGCCCCCACCCCTGCCTGGGCCTGGTCACCCCAGGGAGCACAAAGGAACCATTTGCTTTGCATGTTGCAGGCCCCCATTGTTTCCCTGCGGGGGGCCTTTGCAGGTGGAGCTGTCACCCGCCTGGAGGAGGATAAAGGGATGAGCTGAGAGGCCAGAGGGACGGGTAGGGGTGGAATATTTAGCCCTTTTTTCCCACTGGGCACTCAAGGGGGATGGCTGATGGGAATGGGACAAGTGACAGATGTCAGTGAGAGGATTGGAATCCCTAGGACCCGCCCCTGTGTCACACACTTGTCACAGGTCCTTGCTAGAGGGAGGTGATGCAGGGGGAGTGCCGGCTGCAGAACTGGGCTGAGGCAGGATGGATGCAGAGATATGCCCCACCCCAGAGTGGCCGCTGCTGGAAGCTGTGCCTGACCCCTCCTTGGGGACTCCTGCCGAGGTCCCAGGTGGGCAGGGCACTGGTGGGAGGGTGTGCACAGTAGCTGGCTGTTCCAGGCTCCCTGGCCCTCAGCCCTCGGCACACAGATAGCCCTGTCTCCTGTCGGGGTTGCTGCCAGGCTCGGCTGGGAGAACTCTGGTGGCCATTGAACTGCCGTGAGTAAAGTCTCCATCCTGGGAGGTGGGGGGTGGGCAGCACCCACAGTGGCCCCTTCGATTTCCTAAATACGTGCCAGACTTAACCTGTGACTAATGTCTGCCCAGGCTGCCATAACAAAACACCGCAGATGGGTGGGTTCAACAACAGACATTTATTTTCCCACAGTTCTGGAGACTCAAAGTGCAAGTCGGGGGCCCAGCGGGGTCAGGGTCTAGTGAAGACCCTCTTCCTGGCTTGCAGACTGCTCACTTCCTGTCCTCACTTGGCGGGAGAGAGCTCTCTGGTGCCTCTTCTGATAAGGGCCCTAACTCCACCCTCATGGGCCCCACCCTCTTGACCTCATCTAACTCTGCTCACCTCCAAAGACCCTGCCTCCAAATACCATCACATTGGGGGTTAGGGTTTCAACAGGGACAGTTTGATGGGATGCAGTTCAGCCCATACCAAGTAGTGATAGCAGCAATCTTAAATACAATCACTTACTAATAGCATGGATTTTGACTTTTTATGGCCCTCCCCCCACCCCAATTAAAGTGCCCTGAAGGCCACTTGATAGCTTTGGGCTCAGTCTTCTCAATGAAATGAGGGGGTTGGGCTAAAAGATCAATTTGGTCCCCTCCCAGGTCAGAATTTCCTGGGTTCTCACTCATTGGGAGACCTACTGGTCACAGGGCCTGGTGGCCACAGAGCTCTTGCCTTAGAGACTTCTTCAGGGTTGTATTGAAGGGACTGTGGGTGATTTGGACCAAGAAGAGTGCCCAGACCCAGGGGAGGGAAGGAGAAAGGAATGGACTGGGGTCATTGTCTGGCCATTTGCCAGGTGTCCTCCCTGCTGTGGACATGGACTTCCAGGGCTGAAAGGACCAACATGGCCTCAAGGCCGGGGAAGCTACCACCTGCCTCCTACCACATCTGGTGTGATGCTCAGCCTGCCCCCACCCCACCTGCATCTCCTGTTGAACAGGACTCTGCTCTCCACTGCACTGTCCCTGTGCTCCTAAAGCTATAGGTGTGGCCACATGAGACAAGTCCCCGCTCTGCCTGCCCCAAGGTGTGACCACACAGATTCTGGACCTGGTGCCTCTGCCCCCAGGGCAGAGCGCGGGGCTTGCATTCAGTAAGATCAGTGGATCTGCACCTCAGGAGGGACAGAGTCCCTTTCCATTCCTTCTACTGGGGAGGTTAGCTTCTCTGTATGGGACATGGTGACAAGTGTCCTTGGCACTGTTTTGTGGTCTCTGTTCAAGAGGAAAGTGTATTGCTGAATGGAGGAAAGGAGGAAGCCTTTTTGTATGTAGAGATTAGAAGTGAGCCAGGGTCTGAAATGAATGTATTAATACAGTGAGGTATTCGAAAACCCGGGGTGTGCTGGAGCCAGCATGCACCTGCTCACACTGGCTCATGAGAGCTTACTGTGGGCATCTCTTCCCAGTTCTGCGTTCAGGGCACCACGCTGGTAGTTTGGTCCTCGATGGGAATATTTACACCTTGGAAATTGGCACATGCTACAAATCAAGGTTTTTCTTCCCAGAGAGCTGGTTGTTAAATGTTTCTCAGCATTTCTCCCAAAAGGCATCCCGGGAGTGGAATTTTGGGTCTTGATACCAGTAGGAGACCTAGAGATGTTTCATACAATCTGGCTGCCACGTTTGACAGATGGGGAGATCAGGCCCAGAGGAGCAAGGTGACTTGCCCTAGGGTTGATGGCAGCATTGAGAGAAATCCAGTTTCCCAACCTTGTTACCCACAGTGCTTCAGGCAAGCATCCTTTCAAGTGTTAAGTTGTGAAGAGAAATCAGACCTGGGGTCTTGGAAAAGACTCCTCCTGCTGAAGGAGGAAGTTAGTTCATGAATGTATGAGGCAGCACCTTTAGTGAAACTGCTTTAAAGTTTTTTTAAAGCCAAACGGGGTTAGGTTTCTGTCCACTGCTTCCCACCCTCTCCCACCCCCTACCCCCACCTCCTGGCACTGAGCAGGTAGGGATACTTCTCTAGTGTCCTGGCCAGGCATTCCTTCTGTCCCCTGAGGTCACCTCCTTCAGTCCCAGGATGGGCAGTTGTGCTTTAGTGTCTGAAATGTCCCTGCAGGCCATGACATCTGTACAGTAGCTACCATCCTCACCAGACACAGAGACCTCTGAAAAGGCGGCCATCTGTTTAGGTCTGATAGTGCACGATTGTCCCAGCTCTGAACTTCACCCCTGTCCTACTTCCTCTTTGTGGCAAATATACTTCTGTGGATGGGACACAATGTGGAATTCCAATACCAGGGGCCCTGGGGCCCCAAGACAAGGATTCTTGTGCAGGAGGTTTATTGAGGGGGCGTTCTCGGGGGAAACTGGTAAGGGAGTGAGGGAAGCAGGACAGGGCAGAGGAAGAAGCTAGGGAAGCACTGGGTCAAGAGAAGTCAGGCCTCAACGTGTTGCCATGGGAAGCACTGGAGAGTGCATTGTGCCTAAGTTGTCCTGCTTCAAATCAAGACTGTTGACAGTTCTGCCTGTTCATGTAGTTGGCCATTGACTATGGATAGCCCCCTGGGGAGAGGTTTGTGTAATCTCCCAGATATTTCCAAGCAGAGGAATTTTTATTAGCCAAGGGTGAGCCTTCGGAGAAAGTTCAAGTGTGAGCCATCAGCCGCCAGCCCCCTGCAGCAGCTGGAGGTAGGCATACTGGTCCGGTAGAGGGGCTCTGAGTGGGGCATCAGCCACATCTGCTCTACTTGGTAAGTTATTTCAGGGGAAAATAAGTTTGACTGGAATTTAGGGACCATCTGTGGATTTCTGTTCTGCCCATTCTCCAGCAACCCTATGCAGTAGAAGGATCTGGTGGTTGTTCTCTGGGGCCCCATGCCCTCCCCAGATGTCCAACCAGTTACTCAGTCTTGATGGTCTTATGGTATCTCGCACATCTCTCCTTTATGCCATGCACATTGCTGCTGGTAGTGTCCTAACCAAACTCTTTTTGCTTTCCATCACCCTGCATTGGCCGGGGCAGGCTGCGTGTGTAACAAGCTGCCCCAGCGGGCCATCACAACATCACAGGTGTCCTGGTTGGGTGGCTCTCTTCCAAGCAGTGAGTCAGGGATCCAGGCTTCTCCTGTCCTGTGGTTCTGTCATGCTCTAGGGCCCTGAACTCCTTGCTGGTTTGGAAAGAGGAAGCATAGGGGAATAAATGGGAGATTTTTTCTGGCTAGGCCTGCAAGTGTTCTGCATCACTTCTACCCATGTCCCATTGGCCAGAATGTTATCACATGACCGCACCTAACCACAAGGGATTCTGGGTAATGTAGTCTATAAGCCCAGGAAATAAAAAAAACGAAATGGTGTTTGGTAACTATATACAGCGTTTGCGACAGAACTTTCTGCTCACTCTGCTGACTTCATGGGCACCTGTGGCCACCTCTTATTTCATGGAGCCACAGTTACTGACATCAGAAAGGGGTGGTGGACTTTAAGGGTCTTTTCTCTGTGTAGGAAGCAGTCCTGACTGAGGGATGTGCATCCTGCATGATATCCTCCTGGGTTGGGGGTATAGGCCACCAGGGAACTAAGCCAAGGTGACACTGGGCTCCCAGGCATGACCTCATTGGCACTGGCTTAACTAGCTGGGCTAACTGGCTAACCAAGCAGCTGGATGGACGATACTGGGCTGCAAGCGTCTTTCATGACCTTCCCAGCGAGCCCCAGCTTAGTCTCCCCCTCCTCCGCTTCGCTGAATCACCCGTAGTGTTGACGGCAAGACCAGGCTGTGTCCACCATTGGCTCTCGCTGGAAAAGCGTATCCAGAGCCAACTGGATCCCCATTGGGACAGCTTTGTTTTCCTTGTTGAACACAAAATCCCCTGTTCGCTTGGAGAGCCGACAAGGAGACCCCGTGGGGCAGGCCCTGTGGGAGCAGATACCAGTGAATACAGTGCCCGAATGGCTTCAGCTTATTAAAGGCAAATACACAGGCTAACTCTGCCCTCTGAGTGGGAGATAGAATGGAGGGCACAGAGCTGTTACAGTGGATTAGCGGCTGCAGACTGACGGAGGCAGGTGCAGCCTTTTCTGCAATTTGGAAGGGTTTATGAAATACTGATATGTGCTCTATAAATCCTTCCCTTGGCCTTATCTGGGCTACAGGCTGAAAATGGGGATTTCTTGTTCATCCAGACTTGGTAGTGGTTTTGAGTACACTCCTTGCTGCCCCAACTCCCAGCATTCCTTGAGAATTCTGATCTGAGGATTTGTACACTTGTCCGTCTGTTCATTTTCTTTTCTTCCTTTCATTAGTTGCATATTCACTAATAGCTTGTGTGAGGTGCTCAGCTTACAGAGATGGTTATAGAGCATGGAGCCTGGAGTTCAAAGGAACATGGTTTACTAAGCAAGAAAGACACATAAACAGATGACTCTAATTCAGACTGTTACCTATTAGAATAGATCCAGTGAGCATGTGTCAGCAGATGCCCATGTGGTCTCCTAGAGACAGGCTTGGCTAAGACCCGGCTCTGTCGTTCTGCCCTCATTCAAGCTTTAAGTCCAAGGTGGCTCGTCAGCCCTCCAGATTGGCTGCTATTGTCTAATGCCACTGATGGCAGGAAAGGAGAACCAGTGACACAGCTAGAAGTTATTTGGGGTCCACCAGCAAAACCTCTACAAAGCCCATCTTCTATGGCAGAATTTGCATCTTTTTAAAAAAAAGACTTTTATTTATTTACTTTTAGAGAGGGGAAGGGAGAGGGAAAGAGAGGGAGAGACACAGCAATATGTGGTTGCCTCTCGAGCACCCCCTACTGGGGACCAGGTGTGCAACCCAGTTGTGTTCCCTGGCTGGGAATTGAACCGGCGACCCTTTGGTTCTCAGGTTAGCACTCAGTCCACTGAGCCACACCAGCCAGGACAGAATTTGCATCTTGAAGAAAGCTTAGGGGACCGTGTTCCTGGGCTCTGGTGTAAAGTTGATCTCCATGTCTTTCTCTCATAGAGGCAGGACACTATACCTGTCCCCACCAGACACCCTTCAGCCAGCTCAGCTCATCTCCAGTGAGCAGGAGTCTCTGTCCATATTGTCCACCGAGGTTTACAGGGCTTGACTCTGGGCCAAGAGTTTTGGTTTTCGACTCTGATCAAAGATGTTTGAATTTGTTCTGTGGCTGAAGGGTTCGACGAGCACTTACAGTGGCGAGGGGGCGGAGAGGATGGTTTGGACTTCAAGGCTACCAGAAAGCCCAAGGGCAGAGGCACTGAGATCCAACGGCTCTGAGGTGACTTGTCCCAGGGGCCCAGGTAGCTGTGCCCCAGTTTCTAACAGGAGCTGGTGCTTTTGGGTGCTGGAATGGAGCTAAACAGTGTCTCCCATACCTGTGACCTCTTTGGTGGGTGGAAGTTGGTTAGTCCTCTGCCCACCAGAATCATCTTGGAAGCCCTTGCAGGCGGCCTGTGTGTGAGCCTTGTCACCATAGGTCGTGTGCAGCCCTTGGGGGAGCCCATGGAACTCATGGCCAGGCCTGAGCCCCAGAGGCACGCCACCCCCTCATCCCTCTGGTTTGTGGGCGGTGGGTGGGAGTCAGGGGAACTGACTCTGAAGCTGTCCTCTAAGCATGGAGCACCACCTGGAAATCCTGTGTTTGGGGAGTTCCTGGAGATGGAAGAGATGGTTAAGAAATGGAAGGCTAGTAGAAACGATGACCTTGGCCATCTTCTTAAAGCCTAGATGTGTCCCATTGGGAGTGCAGGGCAGGGTGAAGTCCAGAGCATCCACTGGCCTCTTGGCGACCTTCAGCCTCTAAGCCCTTTGGCGACTCTTGTGGAGGACCATCAGACCTCTGCCTAGAACATGAAGACTTCTTATACCGCCTGCGGGGGGCCTGGGGTCTGTGGTTACCTGGAGCAGGCAGGGAGTCCTTTACTGTTCACAGCAAACGTAGCACCTGTATCCTCCATGTGAGAAGGCAGCAGAGCCTGTCTTGACAGGAGGTGTCGGGGCCTGCCTCAGTTTTTGCTGTGGAGTGAGCTGCCCCCACAATACGGTTTTCAGATACCTGAGGTGTAATTCATGGAACTACCATGTACCTTTTTTAATTTTAACCATCTTAGATGGAAATCTTTCCCAAAGGCATTGCAGTTTCCTGGCCTTACGAAGCTGTGCACAGGGAGCACAACCCCTGTCAGGATGACACAGCCGTTGCAACAGCGGGCTGGGCTCTAAAACGGCCATGTCGAGAAGCTTTCTCAGCTGGGACAGTCCGCTGGCTTCTGCTCGAAATGGCCCGTAAGCATTCTGTGTCTGCTTTTCATAGCTTCATGGTCTTCTGCCCCTGCTGTTTGCTGGTGGTTCCTTCTTTCTGCTGGTGGGTCAATCCCTAGAGTTCCTCCAGTGGCAATGACATTTTTTATCAATGTTCGTAAGTAAAAGATAATAAAGCTATGAACAAAACCTGAAGGGGTTTCCTTTGTGATGGCAGTTTGGCTGCTTCCTTCCTGGTTCTCACCTGTATTCCACAGACTCGAGGTAAGCAGGCAAGTGGCCTCTGGTTAAATAGGATTTTACCTGTACTCAACTTAGGTGTTTAGAAAGGGTAGACAGAGTTAGTCTCTTCAGTTCTCATATCAGATGACTGAGAAACAGAGAGGTTAAGAGGAAGGACCGGCATGGTGGGGGTTCTAAAAGCCATGTCCTTGGATTTTGAGGAACTAGGAAGGCTTGAGAGGGCAGAGTACCCTCTCTGAAAGTCTTGAGGGCTGATCTGTTGAACAGGCTTTGGGTGGGCTGTCCCGGAAGGTGGAACTAAGGCCACCTGGGAGGAGTTAGAGAAGTCTGTGAGGCTCAGCTGTCGAAGTCCTGCCCTGCCCTAGGATGTGGGGCTCAGGCAGCTGAGTAGCGACAGGAGGTGCAAGGGGGGCCCGACCTTCATGCCCCCTTTCAGCTCTGAGAAGGCAGATTTCATGGCCTAGGCCCAGTCTATCAGCAGTTGGCAAATGACAGAGTAAACAGGGATGGCAGGGATGCGTCAGCTTTCCCAGATCAACCAGAAGCACTTTATTGAGTTCTGGGCTCCCTTGAGTGCTGAGGTTGATTAGTAATGCCTGCTATGAGCTTGGCTGGGAAATCTGATGGCTTGTGTGCTGCTTATTTGCATTTCCTGCTTCCACACTCACTCCCAATCAGTGTCTCCTCAGGCAACCATCATCTTTTCCCCTAGGAGATAAGTTACTCATCATCGAGTCTTTCAGACTAGGAACCCCAAGTTTCATTCCTGCTCTTTCCTTTTCTCTGGCAGCCTGTGATCACAGGCTGAGTCTGGGTGGGGGTGGGGGTGGGGCAGGAGGAGGATGGGCAGGCAGTAACCCCAAGGTACTCGTGAGACCCAGCAGAGGTCCCTGGAGAGGGGGTGACCCTTGCATTGGTGTGGGGGGAGGTTAAGGGTCATTGCTTAATGGTCATCAGGTTGCCCATGGCTTTGGGAACAAAGACCCCCCTGGGAGGCTCTGACCTGCAATGAAGGGCAGCTGGTGTTAGCAGAACTTCCCCCCGGCAGGCAAACTTGCACACTGAACATTCGGGTGGTCCTGATACTGTCTGCCTAGCCTCCCTGTAGGTCCCTGTGCTGCTCACATGAGGTTGTGGGTGGACAGTGCTTTGGTGAGGGCTGCCCAGGTATGTGAACTCATCACTGTCCCCTACAGATGGGCTGAGTGCCAGCTGGGCCACGTGGATCGGACATGGTCTCACTCTGAAGAGTGAGGGAGGCAGGGAAAAGGGTGAGCCCAGGGCTTGTGTGGCCGGTGGCAGAGCTGGGTCTGCAGCCACCTTTGTGGTAGAATTAGTCCTCTCAGCATAGTTCACACTGGCTGGGAGGGCTGAGGTGGGCAGCTGAGGGTCCAAGGAAAATTCTGGATGTCTAGGAGCTGGTTCAGCTCACTGAGGGCTCCTGCCTCCAGTCAGGAGGGATTTTTGCAGCCCTGAAGGCTCTGGGCAAGAGGCTTTAATCTAATTACATGCTTTATTTGAGCCAATTTGTTTTCCAATCCATCTTGTTCAGCAAGAAGAAAGAACATGCTGGGGACTCATGGCACCCTCTGGTTCCCGGTGGAGAAGGGGCTGCCGTCCTGCCTCCTATGGCCAACGCAGCCCTGACCTCTCCCAGCCCGGCCGCCCCACCCCCACACGGGGCTGCAGGCTGCCGGGGCCCCAGGAGCGAGCTGGAACCAGTCAGCCACTTTCATCTCCTGTGGGAGGAAAAGCTGGGTCTGCTTGTGCCCCTCCAGAAAGCCCAGCCCAGGTTCCCATTCCTTTTTCTCGTGGAGTCTCAGTGCACCAGGCAGGGCTGAAACATGATGGGCGTCCAGGGCAGACCTGGGGGTGCTGCTCATTCCCCCGGGTCACCCCAGCTCCGAGCCCTCTGGCTCCTCCAGTACGAGCTGCCCTTGGAATTCCAGGCCCAGTATTTTAAATCTGCAAATCTATTTTTCATAACAAGGCAGGCAATTTAGAATCTTTGTTATTAAAGTCCAAACAAAACACCAAAGCCCTTCAAACCTGCCCCGAGAGGGGAGATTTTTCGGCTCCTGCTGCTCCCCTCAAGTGTCAGCGTTTTGTTTTGAAGCATTTTCCAAAATTGTCTTTTTCTGCCCTCTCCTCAGAATCCTGCTTTGGGCCTTCGCTTTCCTGCTGCTGACTCAGACTCGCTCCTCCCGGCAGGTCCCCTTGCAGGGCCTGGTGTCTCCTACCCTTGGGCTCCAGGAGCAAAGGTGTTGCTGGGGCCACAGGCCTCCTCTGGCCACAAGTGGTGGCAGCTGAGCCCCCTGTAATTCAATTCATTCAACAAATACTTTTGAGAGCTTGCATGGGCCCTGGGCCCTGGGCCCTGGGCCCTGGGGAGCGAACAAGGCAGAAGATGGACCGAATTGGAAAGTCTGTGGCTGCACTCTGTGACAGGTGCTGGGCAGGAACCAGACCCCTAAAGATGCATTTGCCTTTTGGGACAGCCAGAGGTCGGTCAGCACATACCTGAGCAGCAAATTAAAAAAAATTTTCAGTTGGGTGTACCAGGCATGCAATGAGATTGGTTTCTGTTTTGTGGCTCCTAAATTATAGAAAAAGTAAGGATTGCTAATAGCTTTTAGAGCTATCGTGTCAGGCTGCGTCTCACTAGAACTTCAGAGAATCACCCCCTGCCCCTGTAGTAAGTGGGGAACCTGTGGCTCAGAGAGGTGTGACACAGTGCTTGTGACGCACAGCCTGACAGTCACAGGACCACCTGCTGCCCCTCAAGCTGCAGGCCAGAGCGCATCACTGTCCTGAGTGGACCATTCCCACCAGTGCAATGGGCTGTGCCCCAGGCCCAGGCACAGCAGTCTGTCCAGCGGACACTCCAGAACCCACGAACAGCAGGCTGTGACATGCAGAGAAGCCCTGAGTTCCCCACCTCCAGGGCCCTGGTTCAGGTGTCCCCTGTGTGTGCTGACACAGGTGTCAGGGCCCCCTGATTCTGAGTGCCACTGGTGCCCTCTCCAGTCTGGGTCAGGCCCTCTTTGTTGTCAGAAAGCTTACAGGTTTAGAAGATGCCTAAGCACTCCACCCAGGCGTCCTCATGGGCATCCCCAGAATCACTGTGAAGGGAGCCGACTGTGTCTTGCCTTTGGGGAGCCTGTCTGGGTGGGCTGCTGGTCCGAGCAGTCATGTCTCACAGGAGCAACTGCACTCAGCTTGTTCCACATCACCGTGCTCCTGGGCGCATGGGGCCCAGAGTTCACGTGCAGTGGTGACCCTGCACTGTGCCAGGGGCCAGAATTTGATTCACTGCTGGGAGAGGAGGCAGGCGGACAATTCTGGACCCTGGGATAGGGACTGGGAACATGGAGGCACCCAGCTGTGCTCGGGAGCAGAGAGGAAGGGTGCACACACAGGAAGATGACCCAGGTATGGGTTGTGAGGAGGGTCACCAAGGGGAAAGGCATTGATAGCTGACCCCACGAACGGCCCGCTGCAGAGCGTCCGGCTTCTCCAGCGTTCGTGGGGTGTGGCTCTGCTCTTTGCAGATACCCTGCAGACAGTGTGATTCCGGTGCCGTTCACTGGAATGGAGGAGAAGATGTGGGTAAATGTCCCAGCTATGGACCTCAGGCACAGACAAGGTCCTGGCTGTGGGTCTGATGACCTCTTGTCCCAGACGCTTTCTCTCTCCAGCTTGCTGCCTGGCTCTGGGTCCATCGAGTAGCCCAGAGAGGGTCTTGGGGGCAGATGTGCTTTTCTCGAGAGCTCCGTTGCACAGACCCCACGATGCCAGCCGCTTCTTGGTGTGGGTCAGCTGTAGTTTCCACTGAGGCCTGCGGCCAGCTCACCCCATCTCAGATCTAAGCTCCCCTCCTCACGAGGCTCGCTGGTGAGGCCCCACTTCCTCACTGTTCCACCACCATTCACCCTCCGCTCACCTGGGGCTCTCAGAGGCTACCTTCAGCCCATCCCGCCCAGTTAACAGAAGCTTCTGGTCCTTCAGGTCCTAGCCAAAAGGTCATCTCCTTGAGAGATCATTTCTGATCTCCCTTGTCACTCTCGCCACACCACAGTTATTTCCTCCTAAACCCTATGTGGGGTAGGACAGTTGTTATTACTTCTGCCCCCATTTCACAGATGGGGAAACCAAGGCTCAGAATGGTCAGGTCATATGCTGGTGACATGTAAACAGGAAACAACCCCTTTCTCTGGAGCCCATCTGGGTGGACCAGCACTTCTACCCTCAGGCCATAGTGGGATCACGGCCATGGTGCGCTGCAGGGGGTCTTTGAGGAAGGGTGTGTGACGTGGAAACATGGAAGTTTGCTATTTGGGAAGAGAGGAGGATGGAGTTAGAGGAGGCCACAGCCACCATGTCAGATGCAGGCGCAATGTCTGGAGCTGTCCCAGTGGGTGGCTCCCGAGGGAAAGTGTGGGAGAGGGGAGCGCTGGGCTGCCGGAGCACTGGCCCCCACTCTGGCCAGCTGAGCCACGGGCTCCCGTGGGGTGCGGGGAGAGGGTCCTATTCACCAGCAGGAAGCACAGGCGTCAGACTTCTCCCCCAGAGCGCTGGTCTGCAGGCCCCGAGAGAGAATGAGGCTCCTGGGGCAGAATGGTAACTTAGGTTTCCAAGGGCTTGGAGACTGGTTCTTCATAACAGAGGACAGTGTAGACATCATGTCTCTGTAGCCCCAGGTGTGACGCCCCAGGTGTAGTCCCAGCCACCTGTCTCCGATCCGGGAGAAGATGTGAGCCTCCCTTAGCCCATGCAGCTAAAGACCCTGCCCCCTACAGCCTGAGTGGCTGGGCCTGGCTAGGCCTCTCTGGTGGCTTTGCGTTACATTTCAAATAGAATCCAAACCTGCGCAGCACCACACAGCCCACTCAGGCTGTGTGCCTCCTCTCTCTGCCCCTCTGCAGCCTGTGTTCGGTCCCTGGGCTGTGCCGGGCTCTGTCCTGCCTTCGGGCCTTCGCACGGGCTCTCCTTCCTGCTTGGAACCACTCGACTCAGGCCCTCTTAGCCCTGCATCCTTTGCTCTGTTCAGGTCTCGTTTCTGTGTCACTTCCTCAGGGACCTTTCCCTGGCCACCCCAGCTGGAGCGGTGTCCTCCCACCCAACCACATCACCCTGCTGTGCACACAGTCGGCTGGCAATCCACTTCTCCTCAGTGTTAACGTCGGGGGGTTGGGAGAGGATGAAACTACACGCACACACAGCACTTCTGAATGGCAGGAACCCCGAGGGCTGGGAACGCAAGTGTCCCCTTGTTGAACATAGATGCCATCTCATTATAGGGGTCACCCCGGCACCCCTAAGTGTGTGGTTCCCATCCTCATGGAAGAAGAAACTCGCCTCAGAGCTTTAAACCCAACATTGTGTCCTCCTTGAAGTAAGATTAAAGATGTAGGTAAGACAAAGCGACAGTGTGAAAACCAGACGTTGTCTCGCCACCCAGCATTTCACGTTATTCTGTTTCTGGAATAAAATCCTAACCCCTGCTGCGATTGACAAGCCCGGGGACCCCTGTAAACCACGCAGTCTCATCTCTGGCTGGGCCCCACTGCGCAGCTCTAGACTCCCCGTCTTTTGTTTCCTCACACCTGCCTGGCCCTTTCCTGCCCTGGGTGTTTCACAGGGCTGTCTCCTTGTCATCCTAAATGTCACTTCCTCAGCCTGGCCTTGTACCTAATTGATTCTCTACCTCCTGCCTCCCCCTGCTTGCTCCCCATCCTCTACCTGTGCAGTGTCTTCATTTGGAGAGTGTCACTCTGTTCTGTGCCAGTTGCGTGCAGGAAAGTTTGTATTAATTTTTATCCCAACTACATTGTATAAGTGTGCTTGCCTTTTCCAGTTTGCCATACAAAAGTCCTATGTTGATTTGACTTTCTCTGATTATTTGAAATTAAACATTTTTACTTCTGCTTATGCCCATTTTTCCTCTTGGTGAATTGCTTGTTCCTCTCCTTTGTATTTTAGATTGCTTGTTTGTTTTAATGATTCAAGAGAGCTCATTATACATTAAAGACACTAGTCCCCTGCCATCTATGTTGCAAACACTTTGGGGCTTTTTTCCAGTCATTTGCCCCCATAGGTTGCAGGGCACCTCATGCCCAGCTGCCCTGCCAGTATATTGCTAGAGGGGGCCTCATTTGGGGGTTCTTGGCCTCTCTGTTAACTCTCAGAGTTAAATAGGTATTATGCTGTTGAGGGCTTGCAGGTGATCGAGTGAGACTGCACAGGCTTGGAGATGTGGCCACTTAAGAGCTGCCTGGACCCCCACTATCCCGGAGAGGGACCTCCATCCTGGGCGAAGCACCTGGGGGTGAGGGTGCCAATAACAAGATGGTCTGCCCAGGGGAGGGCCGTTGAGTTCCTTGTACCCTGGGACCACGAGGTGAGAGCTGGCCTTATGGGGTGCCTCCCCCATGATCACCCCACGAGGGTTGTGATGGAGCCTGTGGATACTCACAGCAGCTTGAGAACTGCATGCACCAAAAACTGGACTCCAGCCCAAGGGGTTCCAGGCAGCTCGGTGGCTCAAGGTTCACTGGGGCCAAAACACTCTCTGTGCAGACTGTCCTAACCTGTCTTTTGCCCCCTGCTGGTGGGCAGAGTGACCCAGCCAAAGTGGAGGAAGCCAGCTAGGCAACCTTCCTGGCCCCAGCACCTTGGGGTCTTTTATCCTGGGCCTAGGGACGGGGGCTGCATGGGACCAGGAACCCATCCCGTGAGCCCAGCTAGCAGAATCTGAAACTCACCCAGCCCTCCAGGTCTATCCTGGGAGGGACCATGGTCACTGGGCATCCCTTATTCATGACCTGCGCAGCCCCACCTTCCCAAGTCCTGCAGCCCAGAAGCAGAGAGGCAGGGGTGCTGCTGAGAAGAGACCTTGGCCAGCTCCCCCCACTGCTCCCAGGGAGTTGCCAGATGCAGCGCCCCTGGCTCCAACCAGGGTACACTGGGCCCCGCCTGCCATATGCTCGGAGATGAGCTTCGCTCTATGGAGCAGGCCTTCCCAGCAGGACTCTTGGCACCTGGGCACAGGAGGCAGACCGGAGGGGCCAGCTACGAAAGGTGGAGGAAGAGGAGGGAGGGGCTTGGCCGCTGGGATTGGGCCTGTAAGGCCCCCTCTTGGTTCTTGGCTGTGGGTTGGTCAGCGGAGCAGGTGGGGGGAATAAAAGGGAGGGTTGGCTGCTCCCAGGAGGAGCCAGGATGCCAGCCAGCCAGGATGGGCCTGCTGCGAGCTGCAGATGGCGGCCTCCAGGCCTCCATGGCTCTTCCCGGGACAGAGCCATCCAAGTGGTGAGCCAGGCGGTCCCCATGTCCTTCCCTGGCAGCTCCCTTCTCATTAGGGAGGAAGGTGGGAGTGGAGGGTGATGCTGTGCAGGGGTCTCTGCAGAGCTCCCAGTAGTTACCTGCATCTTGATTGGAGCCCCGGAGGGTCCCCTGAGAGCGTGGGGGCAGGGAGCTCCCCGCTCACCCCATACTCACTGCTCCCGTGTGGATCCAGGGCAGGCGGGTCAGCAAGGATGGGAGCCTGCCGGGCGCCAAATACTGGGCCCTGGTGGGCAAATGAGGTCAATCAACTGACCTGCAGGTTTGTGTGGGCATGAGCTCATGCTGGCTTTTATACTGGGGTTGAACCGTATGGAACTGCTCTTTTTTCAAGCTGAAAATGACTGATTTTAAGCACTTCCACGTGGTTCATCCTAATAGCTTTCCATCTTTCTCTGTGTATCTGACAGGACCAGACTGCATGAAAAGGATGTGTCTTTTAATGTCCACATGGACTCAGCCTTAGAAACTGTTTGGGTCCAGAGACTTCTTAAGGTTATTTATTCAGATGTGATATCTCTTCTTTAGTTCAGCTTGGTCATGTGTGTGACATGTGTCATTCCAGTGTCCAAAGTCTCAGCCTAAAGCTGTATAAAGGAGCCTCATCATTAAAAGACCTTTAGAGTGTGGCGCTGCCATTTCAGTCCTTATCCCTAGTGTGGGTTCTCTCTTTCACTCACGACTGGACACGGCCGTATCCTGTCTGCTGCTGTTGTTTTCAGTTTGCTGGTCCTGGGGCTTTACTGAGAATCAGTTCTTGGGTGTATTTAGAACTTTCGAGTTTTTCGGTATTCTACTTTATTAATATCTACATCTGTTATCAGTTCTTTCCTCCTGCTTTCTTCAGGTTTTGTTTTGCTCATTTCTGACTTCTAGAATTGAATACACTTCATTTATTTTCATTCTTTTTTGCTTAAAATAAATACTATTTATTACACTGTGGTCAGGAAATGTGGCCTGTACAATTTCAGCTCCTTGGAATTAATCTAGCATTCTTTCATACTTATGTGTTTCTGTCTGTTCCTTTTTGTATTTCTAACAGTATATGTTTAATATATTTCAATGTTATTCCACACAAAATGTTCTTTTTTTAACTACTAAGTGAACTTCTTTGTTACCTAGTGACAAACTTCTTTAAAGGGCTTAAAACTTCTTCTTTAAAAGTTGTAAACTTAAAGCCCTGACACTCACAAAGCGAAAGGTCACCGGTTCCATTTCCGTTCAGGGCGCACACCTGGGTGGCGGGTTTGGTCCCTGGTTGGGGGCGTGTGAGAGGCGACCCATCGATGTGTCTCTCGCACATCAATGTTTCTCTCCCTCTCTTTCTCCTTTCCTTCCCCTCTCTCTAAGGGAAAAAAAGTGGTAAACTTAAACAATTTGCTTTATTTAGTTATGCCCCTCTGGAAAAGTCATTTAATGTATTTGATCAGTTCTTCAGTGGAGTTGCACCTGTGTCCGGTCGTTGTTTGCTTTTAGATCGCTGCTCTCCTGTAATGCGGATGATCACAGTTGCCTTTCATGTATTTCACTTTTCCTTTTTTTTTCTTTTGGCATATATCCTATAATTTGTTGGCATCTTCTCAGGTATTTTGTGTTTTTTTTCAAAAAGCACTATTTGATCTCATAACTCTTATTTGTCATAGTAAAGCTTGAAATAGTGTCTTTTGTATCCTACCTACTTAAGACAAAAGAGTTGTATTTCCAGCCCTCATTTTACTTCTTAGTTTTTCTTAATGTGACCTAAAGTTTCAATTCATAGTTAGATCACATTAGCATAAAGTTAATATGATCTAAATTTTATGGTTATTATACATACATATACATTGTCTAATGTTTCCTTTAAAACACTAATTAAAGGACCCGAGGAGGAACACACCACATATCCTAACGACATTACCCAAGATTAAAATTAAGGAGAGAATCATAGGAGAAGCTAGAGATAAGGAGACAGTAGCCTACAAAGGAGTTCCCATCTGACTGTCAGCTGATTTCTCAAAAGAGACCTTACAGGCAAGAAGGGGCTGGAAAGAGTATTCCAAGTCATGAAAGGCAAGGACCTACATCCAAGATTGCTCTATCCAGCAAAGCTTTCATTTAGAATGGAAGGGCAGATAGAGTGCTTCTCAGATAAGGTCAAGTTAAAGGAGTTCATCATCACCAAGCCCTTATTGTATGAAATGTTAAAGGGACTTATCTAAGAAAAAGAAGATAAAAAACATGTATAGTAAAATGACAGCAAACTCACAATTATTAATAACTGTACCTAAAACAAAAACAAACTAAGCAAACAACTAGAACAGGAACAGAACCACAGAAATGGAGATCACATGGAGGGTTAGCAACAGGGGAGTGAGAGGAGGAGAGAGTGGGAAAAGGTACGGAGAATAAGTAGCATAGATGGTAGGTAGAAAATAGACAGGGGGAGCACAAGAATAGTATGGGAAATGTAGAAGCTAAAGAACTTATATGTATGACCCATGGACATGAACTAAGGGGAGGAATGTGGGTGGGAGGGGGATGTGCAGGGTGGAGGGGAGTGAAGGGGGTAAAAATGAGACAACTGTCTGTAATAGCATAATCAATAAAATATATTTTTAAAAATCACTTTAAATTATTTTTATATTGGTCTTCATTTTAAGAATCAAATTTGAAATCTCTGTGTTCACCGGTTTCAGTGCTCCCCACCGGTATGTTCATACTTTGACTTTCCCCTCTTAAACTCTTACTTTGATTCATTTCATAGTTGGAAAATATTCTCAAGTGTTTCTCTCTAAAAGGATACATGGTTGGAATGTTTTCCTTGCACACTTGAGAATGTCTTGTGTTTATCATGGCCCGCACACGTGTAAGACAGTCTAGCTAGGTACGAAATTCTTGGGTCACAAACTTTTCCCTCCTCAAGACCTGTAGACGTCGCCCTATGGGCATCTGGTCAGCTTCTTTCTCTTCTTGGTTTTTAATCTGCATGCATGTTTGCCTCATCCTGGTATTTCATATGTTTTGCAAAGACATGTCTGGGTGTTGGCCTCTTTTCCTTGATTAAAAAAAGTTCAGTGAGCCCTTTTCTTGTGCGTGCGTAGGGCTGCCTTCAGCCCAGGAATCCTGTTGTTGAGTGTTGTTCTGTTCCACTTGGCCTGCACTGCGGTCCTTTCCCAGTTATATGTCACCTCCCCATTCTTCCCCTTGTACCCTGGCCATGCTCTTTCACAGTTCCCATCCCTCTACCCTTTTCCTCGAAATTTTGGGAGAATTTCTCTCACTTATCCTCTATGTTTCTGAATCAGTTTTCTACAGTATCATTTTTCTTCACTGCTTCCAAAGTGGATTTTAATTGCACTGCAGGGTTTTTAGGTTTTTGTTCTTTTCAGCTCTTCTTTCTCTCATATGTCACCCTTTTTGTGTCATTGTATGGCCTCAGCCAAGTGTTCCCATACAGCTCTCCTCTCCTAGAGGAGAAGACACATCACGGACATGTGTCTTGTTGGAATTTTTTAGTCTGCTATCCTCGTTCAGTTACATATTGTCTATGACTGTTTTCTAACTATGGCGCCAGAATTTGAATAGTTGTGATGGAGACCGTATGGCCTGCAAAGCCTAAACTATTTACTTTTGGCACTTTGCAAAAAAAAAAAAATTGCAGATCCCTGTACTAGTATGACAGCTGGATTGCTGTCTTAGCTCCAAGCTGGATGGCAGAGGAAAGTATGCAGCTCCATCTCCAATTCCTAGTTTTTACCTGCCTTTTCCCTCAGTTCACCTGTGCTCTGTGGAGGTGATATTCTTCTGCCTCCGCTGCCTTATTTCCTCGCTGTCTGCGTCAATGACTTAGGGAAAAGTGCAGGTTCATATACCTACTGCAGACTCTGTCTTTCAAGCCCCTGCCCTTCCCAAAGATTCTCCTCCCTGGAGGAGGTCACTGTCACCGATGCCCCCACCCACTTCCTGCCCACTTGTTTTCTGGTTGTTGTCTGTCTGTCATTTCCCCCTTTTTAAAGATCTTTCTGTTCATCAGACAAAGAGCTGTGTCCGGTGGTAAAACCTGGACAGGTTTAGCTTGCTCCAGCACCATCTGCCTTTAATTAATAGAGATTGCTCCCAGATTCCAACATTGGGTCATCTATCAGTTTCATTTTTGGCATTAGTGTGAATTTTTTTTCATTGTCTTTATAGCTCTTTTGGAACAAAACAAGGAGGGGCTACATGGGTGACTGCCAAGTAGATGCCATTTTGAAGGAATCAGAGCTGCATTTAAAGCTACGGTTTGTCCATCTTGAAGCGGTCTCTATAGCTTCATGTGTGTTTGATAAAAGAAGAAAATACAGGAATACTTTCTGCATCCACGACCCGCTTGTCCAGTGGCCTCAGTTCTCTGCAATACAACCAAAACAAAGAGTCCCCACGCAGCCAGATAGCTGCCACCATGTCCTTGTTCCGGAGGTTATTCACTCTACCCAGAGGGAGCATTCTGGTCTCTTATTCTGAGCCTGTTTGCCCGTATCTTGCACAGAATCTGAACAAGCTGGGCCCTCCTGTTTTCCTAGCTCACAACTACATGGGAAGCAGCAAATCTGAAGAGAGTAGGGGGCATTTTACAATGACAAGCACACTGACCTGACAAGAATTTCTGGCTGACGAAAAGGAAAGACATAGGACCCCCCACTCGCCCCTCACCCAAAATTATAACCACAAATGTCCGGAGGCTGGCACTGTTTTGTGTAGGGGCAGCCAGCTTGTGTTCCTTTCTGTGCGCACCCCCAGTTTTTTCTGTGTGGTCACTCACCTATCTGGGCCTTTCCTCTGCCAAGCTGGGAGCTCTGTGCAAGTCACGGGTGCAGAGGCCCCGTCCCCTCCTCCCACAGCTACGGTTGATTCAGACTGGTTTTGGACATTGGCTGCACAGTGGAATCAGTCACCTGGGGGACTCTAAAAATCTGGATACTTGGGCTCCCCACATAATGTCTTGGGGGTGGGACTCAGGTGTCGGCTGTTTTATAACTTCTGGGTAATTCCGCTGAATAGTCCAGGCTGAGAACGAGGGGGTTAGGAGTATAGCCTCCACCACCTGACCACCTCATCCATAGAATGGGGCGGATGGACAGGGTGGAGCCACGCTGCATGCCTCGTTAGCACGATGTGAGCGGCTGCCATTATTGAGGTGCAGACTGGGCGTTCATGGGGACAGCTCTGATTGTCAGGCAGGGTCTAGAGCTTGAGCTAATTAGGCAGTGATGGATGGCACACACCCTAGTATGGTTTCTCTCTCAGGTGGATGGTACTTGGCTCTGAAAAAGACCTGTAGATGTTACTGGGAGGGAGAGTGATGAGTGGGAAGGGGGAGGGGGAGGGGAGCAGGAGGGGCAGGTAGGTTGTCACAGGACTTGGTCACCTTCCCTTCGGCTCCATAGAGCATAGCTCCTGTGGGATGGGCACTGACTTCTAGTTTTCTACTCGTCTTGTAGAGGGACTTGGTCCCTCCATCACGGGGTTGCTGTAAGGCTCTGGTGGCAGTGGGTTCAGGGCTGAGGGGGAGCAGTGTGTCTTGACCCATCAGAGGAGCAGAGTGGAGGTGATTTCCTCTTGACCAAAATGCAAGTTCTGATGTGGGCCAATGACATTCATAAAAAACAATAAACGAGTGACAAGTGTGGATTTGAGGCTGTCCCTATAATAACGTCACCAGCACGGCTGGCATTCCATCTCGCTTCCCTAAGCAGAGAGAGCAGGGTGGGCTTCCAGCCGGTGCACTCAGGACCACAAGGACTTTCGCAGAACCTGGGCTTCGCCACCGCAGTGCCTCTGCTGTGAGCATCATCTGTCCCTGAGCTGGCAGAGACGTGGCTGAGAGTGGCTGCTCCAGACAGTGAAGTGTAGTGTGATGATGGTGGTGCCTAGGTCACCATCCCCTCTCGGCTCGACCTCTAGGACTTGGCCATGGTAGAATGCAAGCTGCTCTCCCTGGGCAACCCAGCCCCTGCATTCCAAGAGGCTCTCCCTCCAGTACCAACCAGCCAACCGACCAGAGGTCCAGCTGGCAGGTGGACTGGCTCTGTAGCCTCCAGTGCTCCTGGGCAGGGCATCCTGGGGTGGGGCCTGGGGCCAAGGGCTCAGACCACAGCAGAGCAGGCAGGGGGGCTGCTTTTTTCTCAGTCGCTGAGACTGGTTCCTAGCTGGGTGCCTCAGGAAGCTGGCTGAGGAGGCACAAGGAGCCATGAACTATGACCCCCAGGGCAGTGGGATGCAGCTGTTGCAATTTAAATTGTAGCACCACTCAGTGTATCTCAGGACCTTGAAGGAGGCAGCAACCTCCTGCAGGGTCAGAGACTGACCTTGGGGTGATCTCTGACTATTCCCTGCAGACCTCAGCCATGGGTTGGGGGCCAGGTGTTGGGGAGCAGGTGGCACTGGGAGGCCTGAGTTCACGCTCTGGCTTTGTCCTGTGCTCCCACACAAATCAATCCTTCATCCTAACTTGGCCTTTGTTTTCCACTCTGCAGAATTAGGGGCTGGTGGCTGCTCCTGGCCAGGCACTTACATGGGTGTGTGTGTGTGTGTGTGTGTGTGTGTGTGTGTGTGTTCCTATCATCTTTTTGTCCCCCTTCCCCACCCTCACTGGGACATATGCCCCGCCCACCTCCACCACCCTGTGCTATCATGGCACCGAGAACAGGCTGGGCTCTCAACGGCCTGAGGCTAGCCTGTCTGGTCTCCCCCATCAGTCCAGGAGTTGCTAGAACACAGGGTGCCCCTCATCCTGGGCTCTGAGCCCAACACCCTACTCACTGAGGGCAGTCTGCTGGTGTTTGTGGGGACACAGCATGGCGGAACCAAGAATGCAGTGATTTTGACATGTCAGACCTGGGTTGGAGGCCCAGTCTTGGTGCCAGCTGTTAGGGATGCATTGGGCAGGTGACCTCAGTTTTTGTATCTGCAGAGTGGGAATAACACCCCCACATCAAAGAGTGAGGACTGAATGAGATCTAGCATGGCAAGTAGTGGTGCAAGGCAGGATGGAATGATTAATTGGGCATCATGTCTGCTGGACAGGGGAGGAATTAGACCACTTCATCTGAAGAGCCAAAAGAGCTAGCAGGGAGAGGGCATGATGGGCTGGGTTCAGAGGTGCGTATTTGGTGGGCTGCCACAGGCCACCCCCAAGAGAAGCAGGCCCAGGGACCCTCCATACCCTGCCTGGCTTGCACTTGAACTGTGTGATGCCTGGCAGACACAGGCCGGGCAGCCCACTCTCTTGGCTGAGTTCAGGGCCCATTGGAACTGAACTCTTCTTCGGGGGGCATTTTATTTGCACACTCCAGTAGAGTGGACACCAAAGGGGTTTTCTAATACTTCATGGGCTGCTAATTTCCTCCATGACCTTTTTTGTTAGGGCTGACCCCAGCCAGAGGCTTCATGCCATGAAAGCCAGGGCCTGACACAGACCGGGGCACAGGGTGACAATGAGGCCTCTATCAGCTTTAATCAGGCTCCAGTTGTGTCTTAAGAACAGGGGAATTTGTGTGGCGCTCAGAAGCCCTGGGTGGCACGAAATGGGGGCCCTCAGAGTCCCTGAGGGAGGGCCAAGGGGGCTTTGGGCAGCAGCTAAAGGATTTGTCAGACTTCGGGGCGGGGGCCGGTTCAGGCGAGGGTCTTTGTCCCAAGTGCCTCTTTAGAAGCCAGGCTTGCCCTGAATGGCCGCCCGCCTGGCCTGGCCTGTGGGTAATACAGGCCCCTGGGTATGTGGGGAAGCGGCTCCCCTCTGCCGCCAGCCTATTCAGCGCCCACCTAATTAGGTTTTGTCTGTGCTCCCCTCCCCTGCAGACTGTGATTCCTACTGCAAGGCCTCCAAAGGGAAGCTGAAGATTAACATGAAAAAGTACTGCAAGAAGGACTATGGTGAGTGAGGGTCTGGGGAGGGGGACGGGGCCCAGGACCCGCAAGGAGCTGGAGTTGGGCTGCAAGTGGCCCTGAGTGGGAGTGGGCAATGAGGTCCCTGTGACTGAGCAGGACCGAGCTGAACAGATTGCATGCCCAGGAATTTCTCATCTCCTCCACCTTGGTTCTTGGAGGCTAGGGGCCCGAGGGGCCACAGGGTGTGAAGGCAGGTTTGTCCCTAGCCCTGTAGGGCGGCACCCAGCCAGTGGGGCTGCTTGGGGCTTGGACTCCCCTCTGGCCTCCTGTGCCTTACACATTCTGTGGCCATCCAACCTGAGCCTCTGTTGTATAGAGTCTGGTCCATGGCATGTTTAAAATGCAGACTCCTGAAGCCACCCCCTTCTGGGGCTTAACTTCAGCAGGGGCTGAGATGGGTCGGGGAGCCTGCATTTTAGCAGCTCACTGGTAATTCTGACGCACCGAAGGTTGAACACAACCGAAGGGGGTCTCCTCGGGTCTCTTCTGGCCGGGAGTTGTGGGGTGGCAGCCCTGGGAGCCACCTGCAGAGATTCCCTGTCACCTGAGCCCTCAGGCGACCTGAACTGGGAAGGGAGTGTCCTGTCCCCCTACTCTCATCACACACTGCTCTCCCTGACCCTGGGGACAGCGAGCCTCCTGTACCCTTTCTCTGCTGAGCTCCCCTTTCCTGCGCCTGGAAACACTTGCTGAGAATGTCCTGGTACCCACCCCGTCCAGTGGGAGGTGGAGTCGCTTTGTGGTTTCTGGTCCCTGAGAGTGTTCTCACTAGGCAGACCCCTTCAACCCTGTGGGTGGGGAGCCTGCAGGAGGAAGGGAGGCCTATCGACCCATGCACAGCTGTGTACAAAGAGCTGAGTGGGCTCTTCAGAGCAGGACAAGCAAATGGAGGTCCTGGGGGCATCACTGAGCCGCCCAGTGGCAGAGCCAGGAATGCCCTGTGTAGAGACTGGGGCATCTGTGTGTCAGCTGAGACCCTGGTTGCCCAGTCAAGAAGCGGTGCAGCCAGGAGGCAGGCAGAGGGACTTGGGCCCGGGTTCTGGCACTCTCCTCTGTGGGGCCCTCTTCCTGACCTGGGAGGCCTGGTGGATGGGGACTGGCACCGGTCCTCTTCCAGCTCCTGACTGCTCACTCTGCCCATGTCCTCACTCCAGCTGGGTGTTGCCAGGTCTCTTCTGTCCCTTCTCCAGGGGCTGCTGAGGTGAATTCCCCACGAAGGTCTCTGTGGTCCCGCCAATTCCAGCATCACTCTGGCCTCATCTGGGAAAGGAAGTGGAGGGGCCTCTTCTTTTTGCCCAGTTTCCCAGGTCTATCCTGCCCATGTTCCTCCAGTGGGACCTGGGGAAGGTCCAGTTGTGTATTTGAGCCTCTGTGTCTGTGTCTATAACACAGATGTGATGACCTACTGCACCTGCGTGGGAACCACCCAGCACGAGGCCCAGGGTCTGACAGGCTCCCCGTGTAGAGTGACCTCCACTCGTCCACAGGAAGCTGGGCAGGGAGGGCGGGTGGGAGGAAGAAACAGAGCTGGAGCAAGTGAGGTGAGAAGGAAGGCCCCCCATATAGAGGTCTCTTTACCCAGGTCCTGTGCTCCGCCCCTCCTGACCCAAGGGGGTCTGGCAGCCTGGCCCTGTGGGGGTCCTAACTAGGCCAGCTGTTTGAACTACACCTAAGCATTTTTTTTCTTTACTAAGGACAATGGTTAGGACCTTTCCACAGAGTGAAATGAATGATGAGGCCCAAAGGAACCCAAAGGAATTTTGAGAACTTCTAAAACTGTCTCATTTTACTGTGTATGTGCAGATAGACGTGCATGCACCCCCGCCCCCCGACTCCGATGCCCTGGGTCGCAGTGATCCAGCACTTGCCACCCTAGTTTTTTGTGTCAATTCAGAAATGGCTAAGTCATGTACCCCCTGTTCAGACCCCCCTGGGCTTCCACAGCAAGTTCCTAAAGTCCCCTCAAAGTGTCTGGACCCCAATGCAGTGCAGAAACGTCCAGCTCCCTCTGGAAGACAAACCCTGATTTTGAAAACAAACTTTGAAGTGGTTTCAAGAGAAAGGGCGCCCTGTCTCTGAGCCCGGGCGACAGCTGCACAGAGAGGCCCCAGGTTGTTTCGGATGAAGCCGGTGTGTCCCCACACTACAGAGCCTCATCTCCCCAGCCCCTGGCATGTGGGTGTGCCGGGGGCCTGGAGCTCAGCTCCTGTGGGACCTGGACTCAGGCGAGAGAGCCGGGGGGCCTGTCCATCCCTGCTGGGCCCTGGTTGAGCTGTGGGGGCCGAGCACAGGCTGTCCTCACAGGCCCAGAGAGCCCAGAGCCAAGGAGAAGAGCACCACCCCCCACTGCCCACCTCTCGCCATGCCTCCCCTCCGCCCCTCCCCCAGCCCAGAACATGGGCAGGAAGGAAAAGGAATCGGTGGCCTGCTTGGGCAAGGGTTGCTTTAATCTTAGTCTCAAAGAGTCTATGGAGAGAGGCTGGGAGGAAGAAAGAGCTGAGCAGTCTTTCTGCAAGGCGTTGACCTACTGCCCCCATTCTGTTTTTTGAGTGAAAAAAAAAGGAAACATTGGGCTTTTATTTAAAAGTTACCAAAGTGGATCCCGTTTTCCACCAGGTTCTGTCTCACTCAGCCTTGTTTTGCTCTCTTCTGACTTCCTGTCCACCATGGAATTCTCCCCGCCCCACCCTGATCTTCCTGGGGACACTTGGCCCCTCAGGGCTCTCCTGGCCTCCTCACCCGCAGCCGGCAGGCCCTGCTCTCTGTTCATGGACCCAGAGGGACCCTCAGGCCCTCTGAGCCCTGTCCCTGCTGGGGGCCGCCCTGGGCACCAGGGCCTTTCTCCTGCTGGTGGGGGTTGGTGGGGCGCAGTCTCTGGGCGCTGTCTGACTCCTGCTCCCGGACTCAGCCCTTGTCTTCCCCTCACTCCCGACTCGCTGTGGATTGTCAGAATGAAGCAGGTGTCCAAGGAGGCAGGCCTCAGTTCCTCATGCCACAGGTAGGACCCTGGCCCAGCTTTTTGCTCCTTCCACAGGTCCTTCCCTGGGTCCCCCTCCTCCCCACATCACATTTAGCCCAGGGCCCTACCTGCCCAAGGCCAAGAGGGGCAAGGAACAGCTCTGCACGGCCCCCTTTCCAGACTACACTGAGGCCACCGCTGCTCCTGCCCCCACAGCCATGGCCAGCGCACCGCACAGCTGTCCACATTTCCACTGCCAGGCAAGACGTGGGGAGTAGCATGTGTAGGAGAGAAGTGGGGTGCCCCTCCAGGGGCCAACAAGGTCAAGGTCTGGGAAGCTATTGCACCCCCACTTTCATGTCCTGCTAACCACACCCCCCAGTCCATTACCCCACAGCCAGGACTGGCACCGCCCCTCCCATTCCCCCAAAACACTGTGTGATCTGGTCCCCAGGGCTGTCACTGATAACTCTTGGGGCCACCTAAAAGTTGGGCAGCATCCCCACCCATCTCAGGATCTAGGCCTGTGTATTGGGCAGGAGGCAGGACAAAGAAATATCAGGAAGGGGGTCTCAGGGGCTTCTGGGAACTGTGGCTCACCAGAGCCCAGCAGGGCAGTAGGCAGGCCTCCTGCAGGGGCTTGCTGATGAGGCAGTGAGGGGCACCTACAGGCACAGCAGGGGGGCCAGCCCAGCAGCCACTGCAGGCTTGGCTCTGGGACTAGGGTTCATGTCGGCTCAGGCCCAAGATTCTTCTTGTGGGGAATCTCCTTGTGTCCTGTTGGGGACCCTGGACCCTCAAAAGAAGTGTAAGCAGGGGTGTCCCTCCCACACCCGGAGCTGACCTGGCCTAGCCCAGGGAAGATGAGCAGGAAGAGGATGAGGAGGGTGCTGGCCTGGGGGTTGGTGAGTAGTCGAAGCTGGCCAGAGCAGGCTGGGCAAGGAGGGCAGGGAGGAGGGAGGTCGGAGGGCTGGTAATCTCTGCTCTCTGACTGACAGCCCGGCGGGAAGCCAATTAGGAAACACATTTCCTTCACTGAGAGCCAGGGCACTTGGATGTTCCAGGAGCTGCTAATTGGAACCTTGGGTTTGCCACCCCTGCTGGGTGAGGAGCAGGCCCCTTCTCCGAGGCCAGCTCACGAGCCTTGACATTGTGCTGTGGTAGAGCGTGGATGGGGGGTCTCCGTGACCTGGGCCGTGGCCAGCGGACGAAAGGCTGGGGGAAGCGGGGGAATGAGGGGTGCCTGGGGACTGGCCTGCCCTGTGTTCTCTCAGACATGTTGCCAGCGAGAGAGGGCCCAGCCTGGGTAGGAGCAGGGTGGGCACCGACCAAGGCAAGAAGGCATTAAGGTGGGGAGGGCATCGGGGCCAAGCCCCACTGTGCTACTCATGTTTGTTTGGAGAGACCCCATGACAGGGAAGAGGGCCGTCTCACGTCTGTCTGGAGGGAAAGGGGCGCTGGCCCAAGAATGCGGACACACAGACTCCTAATTTGTTCTGTGACTTGGACAGGGAACCTCACCATCCTGGGCCTCAGGGTTCTCATCTGTCACATAGAGGTATGACCAAGGGGACCTGCCATCCTTGCAGATGAGACAGGTCATGGCTCCACCATGCCGGGTGCCAAGGGCAGGGGTCCACAGTGACGCCTTCATTGCTGCCCACCTCTCCTGGGGCCGCCTCAGTCCTCTGTTGCCCTCTAGGGGAATCAGCTCACCTTGCAAATGCCTGACATGGCACCCTGAGAAAGCTGAGTGAGGGACAGTTGTCCACAAAAGACAGAGAAGACAGTTTTTATTACTTACAAGTGTATTAGCAATTCCTGCCAAGTTCTCAGGAAACCCGGCCTTGGGCAGGCCCTTCCTCTGTGTGAATGCTCCAAGTGAGCATGCTTGTGTGACAGTGTGTACCCGCGTATGCACACGTGTGCACGACCTCACCACCAAGTCTGCATGCCGCTGCCGCTCTGATGCATGTTCCCTGTTCAGGAGTCATCTGCCTGCAGCTCGTGGCCTGGGAGCCAGGCTCCAGAACCTCTGCTGTAGAGTCAAGGTGACGAGGGTGACAGATGACACTCAGTTCCCAAGCACCTGTGGTGTGAGGATGTTGGGCTGGGCCTAACCAAGGCCTGGGCACCTTGGCCGGTGTGGGAAATACCCCCTTGTAGCCTCCCCACTGACAGGGCGGGAAGGGGGCAAGAGGGCCTGACTTGCCTGCTCCCCTGACCTTCTGCTGTGATACCCTCACCCCCCTGCACCCCTCTGGGCCATCTAGGCCCCTCCTCCCCCCTCCTCCCTCCCTGGCCCTGCTTCTCAGCCTCCTGACGTTCTCTTTTCCCATCTCCCTTCCCTCCTCTTCACTCCCTCTTGTCCCTCTGCAACTTTGGAGGTGCCCCGTCTGGTCCTCACTCACCTCCTCATGTTTGCACAGCCTCCCCTCATCTCACACAGCCGCTGTGCACAGGCACCCCTTTGCACACACACAGGCACAGTGGTGCACACCACAGCAGTCCTGCTTGCTCACACACTTGTCCCCGCCCCCTCCTTCCCTCCTTGTAAACTCAATCGAGTGCCCACTCTGCACCCATCCTCTTCTGGGGGCTAAGCTCACAGATGCGGAAGGGACACGGACTGAGCCCCACAGCGCTTACAGTCTTGGAGGGGTACAGACACACAGATGAGAACACGAAAGGCAGGACCCCAGCGTGTGGCTGGGGTCCAGCCAGCGGTGGATGTAAACAGGACATACACTGCCCTCTGAACAGGGTGGGAGGGAGGGCTTCCTGGAGGAGGGAGCCCCAGTAGCCAGTGCTCACTGGGCGAAGCAGGGCTCCCAGGCTGAGGGAGCAAGGTCTCTAAGCACAGAAGTAAAAAAACGGGCTGGGGGAATGGGAGAGGAACAGGGTGGAGCGCTGGGTGTAAGGGTGGGGTCAGGGTGTAAGGGTGGGGTCAGGGAGAGGCAAGGGTGGGCCTTGGCAGGTATTTCCACATTCGTGTCCAGAAAGCCCTGTGATCCACCGAGAGCCAGTTCATCTCAAGGGGCTCCTGCCCACTCCTCCAGGTGCTGCCGCCTGCCTCTTCCCTCTCCGAGACTCAGAAAGGGGGAAGACAGACAGACAGCTCACATTCTGAAAGGTGAGATCATCTCACTTTTGCCAGTTCTTGGAAAAATTATTCGTTCCCAGAAGTGTTTATTAGTCACCCCTTTTGTTGAAAGACATTTTGGCACCACCAGATGGAAAAATCAGAATGCCTTTCACAAGATGATTTGTCTCAAGTATTCCTCCTGAGATCCCACAAGGACTGTTTCTGAGGATCCAGCTCAGAGGGGAAGACGTTCTGCAGGGAGAGCTGGGTTTGCGAGGCTATGTGCGCTCACAAGTGCTTTCTCGGCCTGTGGCGGGGCGGCCTAGGGGCCTTCGAGGAAGTCCAGTTTGTAGCAACGCACCCCTCTGTGCCCAGGTGCCTCCCGGGCAGTGGAAACCCAAGAGAAGTGCTTCGCCAGGCCAGTGACTGTCCCTGCCCTGAACGCCCTGGACTGGCACCTCACGCCTTCGTTCTCATCTGCACTGAATCCTCAGAAGCACCTGTGAGACAGGAGTTTGTTTCTGTCAATGGGGTGTCGAGACTCAACAAGATGAAACAACATGCCCAAGAGCAGGAACCCCAAGGCCAAGGTCTTTCTCCTCCCTGGTGCCAGGGCCCTGAGCCTTTGGCAGCACAGAGTGGGCACAGCGGGCCCTAAGGAGGCTCAAGAACCGGTTTCCTCATAGGACCCTTGATGCTTAGCTCTGGATAAGCCTCAGAGGGGAGGCCACAGAGACATCTTCACTGGGGTCACTGTGCTGTTAAGGTGACCGTCACGGTGGCGAGGCCAAGGTGAGGGGTTTCATAGCTGGGATGTCACTGGTGGTGGCTGAGGTGGGCTTATCACAGTCATTCTGGCTAGGGGCATGGCTTTGGGGTAGGGGAGGGTCATGGGGAGAATCACCAGGGAGGACAGAGACCCAAGTGGAGGTGGGTGTGAAGGGGCTGGTGTGGGAGCTGTCTCGGGTGATGCTGGTGGAAGTGGCAGACATTCCCAGCCCTTGGTCAGCTACTCAGGCTGAGAATCTGAAGGTCAGGAGAGTCTCCCACTGGAGACTCTTTCCTCAACTAGCCCCTGGCTCATGCAGCCTCTCAGCGAATGATGGCCTCTCCTCCTCTCTACACCCCTTCCCCTGCCTTTCCTTGACCTTGGGGTCAGTAGCTATTCTGATCAAGACTAGTCCCTTCAAGTGTGGGGAACCAGGTGGTTACCAACCACGGACGTCCTAGAGACCAGAGTTCCTGTGTCCGTAGCGTGCTGCAACTTCGGGGCTTGGGCATGAGTATACTCTTAGAGGAGTACCCTGAGGGTTGGTCCCCAAAGGGGAGGGCTGCTTGGGGAGCCAGGCAGCTGGCAGGGCCCTGGCTGAGGCTGGGGGAGGCCAGCCCCTGACCCGCAGCCTTGCCGGGAACCCCAGGGAGCAGGACAAGGACCAGCCAGCAGCACATGTCAGGGCATTTCAGAGGCTTGCTGACCCTTTCCTGGGGGTCACTGGCCCCCTGGGGTCCTCCGATTTCCCCACCAGATGTGACCTCCCCCCTCCGGGAGTACCGGCCCCATATGGAGGCCAGATGTGGAGCTGAGTCCGCATGAGTCAGCCTAGGGTCTCGGAATGCGGGTGACCAGGTTGGGCAGGGAGGGCTGGGGGGACAGCTCAACATAAAAGCCCACAGGACACTGCATCGATGGGCCTCCCGCCGTGGGCGGTTGGGGTGCCTGCAGGCCTTCCCAACACAGGGACCCCTGTCCCCACAGATGAGGAAGGCCTCCTGCCTCTGTCCCGACAGCATGCTCAAGGGCTGGGGCTCTGGTGAGGCCTGTCCTGAAGGCCTGGCAGCTCGCAGCCCTCATCTGTCCTCCTCTGGGGCTTCCTCCTGTCTTTGTTCCTCACACTGTTTTTCCCTCCTCTGAACATCCTGTTTTTAGGGAGGAGGGCTGGGTAGGAAAGGCATTAAGGGGCCACAAAAGCCATCAGATGAGCGGTAGCTCCTCCCATTTCACAGATGTGGGCCCTGAGGCTCCGAGTGGGGCTGGGGGAGGCAGGGATCTGTCCAGCATGCCTGGAGAGCTGGTGCAGTTGGCCTGGGCACATGTTTGTGCTTCTCTGACAGCCCGACAACATGTATCCTCTCCCCGCTAACCAGGGACCTGTCTCCAGAGCCACAGAGCGCTTCACACTGTGATGAACTCAGATGGGCATGCTCCCCGGGGCGGGGGTGGGTCTGCTGGGTTCAGGTGCCTGCCCCCCTTCCCTTGAGATCAGTGCCTTGGGCACCAGGGCCCCAGCACCCCAGTCACTGTTCTTGGGGCTTCCTCCCCGAGACCTGCCTGCACCTGGGGGGCAGTCTTCACACACCTGTTGGCCCCGCCTGCGTGTGCCCGGCTCAGGCCTGAGATGGAGACCTGTGCTGCGGGCACCTGAGGCCTCCACCCCTCCCCTGCAGGCAGGAGCTGTGGAGGTGTGATGTAGGTCAGGAACGCCTTTCCGTTGCTCACAGGCACCTGAATCGGTTCCTCTGGGTGAATGTGGCAGGCTAAGGGTCCCCACCCCCCAGGGCAGGGGCCCCGGCAGAGTGCTGGAGTCTGGTCTGGGTCCTGCTTTGGTTTCTGTTTCCGGACCTGAAGCTCTTGGAGAGGTGGTTTCATCCTTTGAGGGTGGTTTGACTTTTAGGAGCTGGAGCTGAGTGTGGTATTCAGAGAGTGAATTAGGGGACTTAAAAGTGGCTTCTGGGTGCCCACTCCTCCTAGGACGGGGCGGCACACAGGGTGTCCTGGGAATGGGCTGGAAGCGCTGGCCCAGCTGGGGTGGAGGTGCTGCTCTTGACTCCCCGCCACAGGGGCTCTCAGTCAGGACCACTGCTTGGGGGCTCTCAGACGGGCACACGCCCACCGTGGAGCAGGTCTAAATTTGTAGCCCAAGCACCCTCTGCACCAGGCTTTCTGTGAGCTCTAGAGGCCGAGGGCGCCTGAGGGACTTGGGGGTGATCAGGGGCTTACTCTCTGAAGGAGAGAGCCTACCCTCTCTCCTTCTTTTCCAGAGGCTGGGACTGCACTGACACTGAGGGGGCACGGGCCCTTGTTGCTTGACCTTACAGCTAGGTGGTCCCCAGCGGCCTAGCCAGAGGGCCTTGCCCTCTGTGTGTAGGGCTGGGTTGGGGAGCAGGTTGGGCTGCTCCAACCAGCACGGGGGTGGGGGGCGTGCAGATGTGGGTAGTGGGGCATCTCCTGAGGCTGTGTGAGGCCCTCAGGGCAGGAACGCTCACCCCTCCTCCAGGGCAACGATCTGGCCATGCCCATGATGGTGGGGCAGGGTAAAGGGGGCAAGCACCGGATTAGGAGTCTCTCAGGCTGTCCCAGCTCCTCCTGACTGGGAGGGGGAGACAACCAGAGCCGTCCTCCCCGGGTAGCGAGCTCTCTGTCCCTTGGGCTACTTTTCTAGAGGCTACTAGAGGCTACTTTTTACCAGCCCAGGGATGAGGGTGCCTTGCTGTGGCAGGACAGGGTCCCCCAGGTCCACTGTCCTACCTGAGCCCTTTGCAGAGCAGTGTGGCCAGGCCATGCTGGGCCTCTCGTTCCTGTCCCCTCCCCTGGGGATGCCCTGCAGTCAGACAGGCTCAGGTGCCTAACCTGGTCCCCTCCCACGAGCATAGCCGAAGCACCAGGACCTGGCCAGGAAACTGAGGCAACCTCCACATTGCTATTGGTTTTGAGAGATAGGGGCATAACGTTCCTCCTTTGGCTAAGGGGGAGAAAGGGGGAAACCCTTAGCCAGCTCTAAGTTGGGTGTCCTCACTTTATTCAAGGCCTGGACAGGGCCTTTGTGGGTGTGGGAGGAGGTGGTGGCCCCTGGATTCCTGAGGATTCCCGGAGGAGGGGCGGGTGTGTGGCTGGGTGTGGCCACAGTGAGCCTCCAGGCATCCCCTTCACTTAATAAAAACTGGGCAGGGGCTGCTGCGACACCAACTTGGGTGTGTTGGCGCTGTCCCCGCCCTGCAAGCCCCAATCGGCTTGCTTGCTCCGTGAGCTTGCCCAGCCCCGGGGCAGACCGGCTTCCCCGAGAATGGGGCTTGGCTCTGCTCAGCGTTCCTTACCTTCACAGGGGACTGGGAAACATGTGGTCAGAGCATTTTATGAAAGCAGCTGCAACTCATGACGTGCTTTCTGCGCCGGGAGATTTATGGGGCTGCATGGTTTTAATGGTTTCTGTGGGGTTAGTGTCCTTCCCCCATTCATCCTGGCGGCTGTCTCTGAGGCAGATGGGTGACAAGCTTTCCCTAGCTGGGTTGGCCCAACAGGAAGGTATGGCGGGGGTGGGGCGGCGGGGGGGCTGACCACCCAGGCCTCCTTGGGAGGGGCAGCTGCTGGGAAGCCCCTGGGGGCCTGCTGCAAGCAGCCCGTAAATCTAGGAGACCTCCAGGAGGCAGGAAGCCTCCCTACGGGGGTGTCGCTGCACTTTGGGCTTGCGGGGAGAGGAACCCCCCCGGCAGCCCCCAGGGGCCTGTGCCAGGGCACACCCTCAGGCCGGCCCCAGCAGGTTGTCTGTCTCAGGTGGGCTGGGCCAGCAGGTGAGTGCTTTAGCAACAACTGTATACTTCTCACTGACCTAGCAGCTCTCCCAGAACCTGGCTCCAGAGCCACAGCATTGATCCCAGTAGGGGTTCTTCAGAATCTGCAGGGGCACCCCCAGTCAGCTGGAAGCTGCCTCCTGAGGTGGCAATGCCAGGTCCTCAGAGGCCCAGAGCTAGCAGGTGGCAGGCTTGAGGGAATGGGGCACCGGGCAGGGCGGCACATCCCACTCCCGACGAATCCAGTCACAGAAAGGGACCTGGAGATTCCCGCTTCTCAGACTGCTGGGGCTGAGGCGCCCTGGGAAGGTGGCCAGAGGTCTGCTGCTATGGAAGCACACACAGGTGCCTCGAACTTTGGCTGGGGGTACAGGAAATAGTACTTGTGAGGGCCCCCAGTGTTGGGCATGGTCCCCAGGCTGCCAGGTGCCCACCTCCCAGGCCACTGCCCCTCTGCCCCACACTTGGCACAGGCCGCCCTTGCTGACTCTGGCCTCCATGGGCCTGGCCCCTTCTTGTCCTCTTGGGGTAACAGTGTCCCTCCAGAGCCAGGCACGCACAGGCTTCTGCTGAGGGACAGAGAGGTGTGTGCTCTTGCCAGCCAGAGTGGCAGGCTTGAGTTGGAGCAGGGGAAGTCAGTCCTCATGGCTCTGCCCAGTGGCTGAGAAGGGTTAGTTGCACGCAGGCCCTTCCTGTGGGCTCCAGAGTTGCTGGGGGTGGGGCGGGGGGCAGTTACTCCCTGGCCGGCAGTCTCACTAACAGAACTCTGTGGCCAGCCAGCTGCAGGACAGGAGCGGGTACTGCACCGGTATGGGCAGCCCAGGGACTCCAGGAGACAAGTGCGGCCAGGCCCCTGGTCCCTGGAGGCCTTGCTCCCCAGAGCCTGCTCCCTTTCCCCTTGCTTTTCTGCTGGTGTCTGTTCCATCCTGCAGAAGCCTCCTCTGCAGCCTGCTGGGGGCCCTTTGTGTGCCACAGCTATGTTGGGCTTCCTGGGGCCAGCCTCACCCACCCTGTCTTGTGGGCTCTGGTGCCTGCTTCTGTCTGCACTCTGAGGGCAGAGCCCCATGGGACATGGCCCAGCCTGAGCCCCCATTTTTGGTGTGAACGAAGGCTCCTAGGAAGGGAGGGCCTTCAAGGTGTGGACCCTGAGATGGGACAGGGTGGGGCCCACAGCACCAGCAGGCTGGGGGCCTGGCATGCCTTTCTGGCTAGTGTTTGCCTCAGTCACTCCCTCGTCCCTGCTTCAGAGAATGGCTACTCTGCCTTCGAGCTGGGACCCTCTTCCTGCAGACCAGTCTCTGATTTAAGAGCTCTCAGTGCGCCTCTCATTGTCCTCTTCTGACCTCGTGGCTGGCTTTCCTGAGGGTCATCTCATTTCTCTCGAATCCCAATACAGGTTGGGGGGATCCTCACCAAGCCCATGTTCTGGCCTCCTTGGGGTTCACTTAGGCCATCAAGCCAAGGGGACTTATGTGTCCTAAGGTCTGAGACGAACTGGCCTGGGTGAACGTTGTGTTGGGGGGAGGGCCCCACCCTGGGGGTCCATGGTCCCGGGATGGGCAAAGGGGCTCAGGCCACTGTGCACGGTGCCAGGACACCCTGGCAGGACTGTCGGAGGTGGCAGCGGCCCCTGTGCCGTGCTGGGCTGTGCTGGGCTGTGCTGGGCTATGCCGTGCCGAGTGTGCCTGCCGCGTGCTGAGCAGCTGTCTGAGGTCACTCTTTCAATGTGTATCTTGAATATTTTCAGCTGTATGTGCACTGCAGGGACTTGGCCCGTGCTCTGCGTGTGCAGCTCATACTCGGTGGGCTGTGTAATGTGCGGAGGTGTTGCCAAGGGCAGCAGAAATGTGGACTTTTTCCAGTATAATAACGCAAATCCTACCACCACTCTCCCCTGCCCCAGGCCTGTGCTGTCTCACCCTATGGCGAGAGAGCTGCCAGGAGCCAGGAGCTGCTGGGGCGGGAGTAGGACAAGGGCCAGTGCTTTGTCCCGACTGACCAGTGTTCCTGCTTTGACCTCTGGGTTCTCGAGAACAGCAAGGTGTCCAGGGGTGGGTGCCCCTCTGGGCTGTGTCCTGTGTTAAGCAGGTGCCCTTCAGGCCTGTGCTGGCCGTGCCTGGGGAAGTGGGGTGGGGCCTCGTTTGGATGCCCTGCTTGGCATTCTAGGGCATTCCTGGGGTGGGGGGTGCTCCAGACCAGGGAAGGTGGAGCAGGTGTCGAGTCCTCTTGTGAAAGTCCAGGGGAGTAAGAAGGCCTGACCATGCCCAGCCAGTCCTCAGCATGGCTGGGCCTCATCTGGTCTGCCCCTGCCTGGCCCAGAGCTGCGGCCCTGCATCTCTGGTCACTGGTTCCAACTGTGTTAGTTTTCTAGGGCTGCCAGAGGAAAGCACCACAGACGGCGGCGGGGGTGCGGTGCTTAAACAACAGACAGAGAGGTTGGAGGTACTAGGTCAAGGTGTCGGCAGGGTTGGTTCCTTCTGAGGCCACTCTCCTTGGCTTGCGGATGGCGCATCCTCTCTGGGTCTTCACGTGGCCCCTCTGTGTGTGTCTGTGTCTCATCTTGTCTTATGAGGACCGCAGTCATACTGGATTAGGGCCCACTCTACTAACTTCATCTTAACTTGATCACCGCTTTAAAGACCCCATCTCCAAATACTGTCACATTCTGAAGTACCAGGAGTTAGGACTTCAACGTGGAAATTTGGGGCAGGGTCACAATTCACACCAACAGACGCTTAGTGCCTAAGATCAATGCCAAATTCTCTGGGGCCCCAGCGAGAAGCGCCTCGCCAGGCCACCCCTGCCCACGCTGGCTGTGACGCAGTGGCTGGACCGGGGGTCTGTGGTCCCATGCAGGGAAACAGTCCACATCCTGAGGGAGGCTCATTCTGTATTCAGCTCAGTCCTGAGGAGAGGAAACCAGGGCTCTCTGGGAAGCAGGGGGTGGCTCCCAGTTGCTTAGCTCAGGGGCACTCAGTTGCCACGGTGACCTCTGTCTGCACAGTCAAACACACACAACCCAGCCACTTCTCTTGGGCTGGAGGGTTCCCCACCCCCATTAGAGTTCACACTGAGTGTTGAGTCCCTTGGTGACAAAAACATGAAAACGGTTGCCATGGCAACCATTCTTTGGAGCCCTCAGACTGGAGTGCAAAGTTCAGGATGCCCAGGAACAGCTGAAATGAAAATATGGGAAAATCTGCCATTTCCCTCGCTCCAGAGGGATGACTTGAATGGCATTTGCTGCTTGCCTGGGCCCAGCCATCCCTGCTCCTCCCCATCTCCCAGCACAGGAAGGGAGCAGGAAGGGCCCCAGGAGTGAAGGTGGAGGAGTGGCCCCCAGAATCCTTGAGAAGCTGGCCAGCGTGGGAGGCCCAGCTGAGGTGTAGGTGGGCCCAGTTACTAGAGCTGTAAGTGGGCAGGTGACGAGACATAGGCATTCCCTAGGGACATGTCCTCTTGGTTGCTGAAGCCCCTGAGCCTGCCTGTGCCTGTTTCTTCACCTGCAATCTGGAGGGACAAGCTCCTGCTCCTTTCTCAGGAGGGCTCAAGCCCACTCAGTGGCCAGCATAACCTCCAGCACAGTCCAGGGGAGGGTGCAGGGTGGGCTGGGTGGGCTCAGCAAGGGGAAGGTACTCTGCTCTGACCAAGGGAATGGGAAATAAGGGTCCCGGGCAGACGAGCCTTGACCCAGGGGTGTGGTCAGTTCCTATAGCCTTGCTCTAGTCTGCCTGCACCCTAGTAGCCTAGGGCCTGAGTCCACAAACGGAGGCCATTTCGGCAGAGGCCTCTCCATTTATCCCCTGGGGGTGTCCCCCTGCCAGCAGTTCCCTAAGGAGACCCCACGGGTCGCTGGTGACCTGAAATGCACCAACCAAAAGGCTCTGCAGTCAGGGTTGTTTGGGAAACCAACACATGCGCACACCAGAATCTGTGGATTGGAGGTTCTGAGAAGTCCTGAGGAAGGAAGTTTCTTGACTTTTTTTAACCCAGTTTAAAAAATATATTTGAGCAAGGGCTCCCCTCTTTTTGTTTTTCTAAAGCATTTTCTCCTATTTTAAAAAAAGATTTTATTTACTTTTAGACAGAGGGGGAGGGAGGGAGAAAGAAAGGGAAACATCAATGCCTCTGAAGCAC
This sequence comes from Trachops cirrhosus, assembly GCA_028533065.1. Classification (NCBI taxonomy): domain Eukaryota; kingdom Metazoa; phylum Chordata; class Mammalia; order Chiroptera; family Phyllostomidae; genus Trachops; species Trachops cirrhosus. Next base: position 62,136,255 of record CM052545.1, on the reverse strand, counting down.
CCACCATTGGGGACCTGGCCTGCAACCCAGGCATGTGCCCTGAGTAGGAATGGAACAGGCGACCCTGTGGTTCATAGGCTGGTACTCAGTCTACTAAGCCATGCCAGCCCAGCCAGGGCCATTTCCTCTTTTTTTTTAAACCTCTTATTATCCAGCAGAAATAACATTTGGTAACACAGGCTGGTGCACTGACTCTCCAAGTGGGTTCCCTGGGGCAGAAGCTTCAGCAGCACTACGGAATTTGTGAGAAATGCATATTCTCCCCCCTCCTCCCCAGATCTTTTGAATTAGAAACTCATGTTTTGACAAGACCTCTGGTTTGAGAACCCCTGTACTAGGGGAAATGTTAGCAGAGAATTGGGAGGAAAGGGAACGGCCTGGGGCATTTGAGAGGTGAGGGTGGGAGGGAGGGTGGCCTGGCAGGGATGGGACGTGGGCAGGCCGAGAACTCTGGACTCTGGAAAAGGTGCTGTGGGTACCTTAAGGGCAGGTTCAGGGTGCACTGTGCCTGGGCACTGAGATCCCATCATGGTTTTCTGAGATTGAGTCAAGTATAAGATTATGTGTCTGGAGGTATCATGAATCTTGGTGTTAAGTGGTTGGGACCTTTGGAAATGCCTGGGAGGGGGGGCACCAGAAGAGGTCCCGTGTCCTGTCTGTGTCCTGTCCTGTGTTGCACCCCCCTTCCCCTATTCACTGCTCTGAAGGCACCGGCCCTGGGCAGATGGACCTGATCCGGAGTGCTGGTCAAGGGGGAGAGGGTCCGTTTCTATAGGTTTCTTCTTGCCTTCCTCGACCCTAAGAGGGGATTTGTCTCCAAAGGCAGTGCTAGGTGGTACCTTCAAAATAGCCATGAGGTAAGGCTTCTTGAAGTGGTGGCCCTTGCCCGGATATCAGGAGTTGGTTTACAGTTTAGCTTTGCCACCATTAGCCCACTCCTCGGAGGGATACCCTGTGCAGCCACTTCCCAGGGCTGGGGACACATCTTCCTTCTCCCTTAAACAGACTGCCCCAACATCAGCCTCAGAGAGGGTACAGGCAGACAGGACCGACCTGGCCACAGGAGCTGGGCACACAGGTGGCACTACCCATCCCGTGGCCCACCGCCTGTCTGTGCTTCCTTGCAGCCGTCCAGATCCACATCCTGAAGGCAGATAAGGCGGGGGACTGGTGGAAGTTCACGGTGAACATCATCTCGGTGTACAAGCAGGGCACGAGCCGCATTCGGCGCGGTGACCAGAGCCTGTGGATCCGCTCACGGGACATTGCTTGCAAGTGCCCCAAAATCAAGCCCCTCAAGAAGTACCTGTTGCTGGGCAACGCAGAGGACTCGCCAGACCAAAGCGGCATCGTAGCAGACAAGAGCAGCCTGGTGATCCAATGGCGGGACACGTGGGCGCGGCGGCTGCGCAAGTTCCAGCAGCGCGAAAAGAAGGGCAAGTGCAAGAAGGCCTAGCGCGGAGGCTGTGGCGCGCCGGGCGGGCGGGCGGGGCGCGGGCCGGGTGAGCACAAGCGGGCACGGCGCGCCACCGCAGCGACGAGGACTTGGCCCACGAGGGCTTTCCCAGGTGGGGGGAGGGTGGGTGCGGGGCCAAGGCCGGCACAGGGGCGGGGCTCTCGGTTGCCTCTCTCCTGGGGGCCCTGCCCCCTGCCCCACTCAGTGCGCCTCCGGCAGGAGCCTCGCGCACGCGCGAGGGGAGGGGTGCGTGGCAGGTCAGGCCCTGGAGAAATGAGGACGAGACTTAGCTACCTCACGGGCTCCTTCCAGAGCAGGGACGCGCTACCCTAGGGCCAGGCAGGGTTGCTGTGGCGGGGGCGGGGCAGACTGACCTGGGCCCCAGGGATTGGCGCAGAACAGCGCAGGTGGGGCCGCACCTGCGGCCGGCCGTGTGTGGTTAGGGAGAAGGGCACGTGAGGGGGAGAACTGTGAATTCTCAGGCTCCTAGTTGGGCCGGGGGCTGAGCAAGTCTGGCCAAACTACCACACCAAACATAAAAGGTCGAAAATCCTCTCCTTTTCCCCTGACCCTTTTTTGCCACAGGCCCCCCTGGTTGGGACAACTTGGGCCCCATCTGAAGGAGCTAGGCAGGCAACTGGGGGCAGCAGAAGCAGCCTGTGCCACCAGGATTCTCCACACAGGCTGCGGGTCTCCTTTGCCACCTGCTGAATTGGTTCTCCTGGGTGGGGAGAGGGGTTCACAATGTTCGAGCCAGAGAAGCAGAAGCGCCTGCGGGTGCCTGCCTCTGCCCAGCTGGGGTTTGTGTGCAGGCCCAGGATTCTGGCCCAAGCAGAAGGCCATGGACCCAAAGACACCCCTAAGAAGCTCAAGCCGGGTGGTCACTGCCTATACTGGAGCTGCCTGTTGGAGGAGGCATCAGGAAGGCAAAACCTCCCAGAGAGTTTCCTTTTTGGAAACTTGGAACCAGCCCCTTTATGACATTTTCCAGGGGAGGGGGAAGGGGCACTGGCTGGGTTTATGGCAGTGACACTATTTGTGTAATGACATCAGCTCCCACAAGGCCCCTCAATAGTGTCAACAGCTGGGAAGGGCCTGGATGGGCATGGAATGCAGGCTGCAAAGGCAGTTAGGCCTGGCTGGGGGAGGGGGCTTGCCGGGGTGGGCTTGCTGGCTCAGCAGGGTGAGGGCCCACACCATGCGCAGGCAGGGCCAGGAAGGACCAGGTTCCTGGGTACTGAGGAAACCATGACCACTTCCTGTCGATCCCCAAAGGAAGGAACGAGTCTGCTAGAGCTGCCCCCTGGCAGCTGTCTTGGTCTAGCGTGGGCGGCACCTCGCCTATACCTTTCCAGGTGTCCCCTTAGTGAGGCCTCCCAGGCCCCCAGGTGTGGCCAAACCCCCATTCCAAAGCTTTCTAGAGATGCTGTCTTCAGGCAGGCATCCCAGACCTTTGGGTCTGATTACCTGGCCCTAGGCCTGTTTCTATGCCCCAGGGCCTACCGCCTCCCTGTCTCTCGAGCTCTCAGCACTGCCCAGCGGCCACGCCCAGCAGGCACACCAAGTTAGAAGCCTGGCTCCCTTCTTAGGCAGGAAATTGGTTTCACTTTCCACTGGAGTGTGCCTGCTCAGGAGGGTCACACTAAGTCCGAAGGGTGCCCCTGTGGTCTGGCTCCCCTCTGCCTCCTCTGCCACAGCCCCCATCCTGGCTGCCATTTAGCGCCTGGCACTTTACCCACGTGACCTCCTGTTATCCTCATGACAACACTGTGAGACACGGATTCTCACCCCCACTCTCACCAGTGAGGAAGCTGAAGCACTTGTACCCAAGGTCACCAGGCAAACAAGTGGCACAACTGGATTCACACTCCAGAGCCAGGCTTCGTGACCATGGGCTGTGCTGCCCCTCACTCACTGCACACTGGCTTTGCTCCAGGGGGGTCACTGCTGAGACACTGCCCCTGGCCTGGAGAATAGAAGTGCGTGGGGGAGAGATGGGCACAAGAACATCTTCAGAGGTGCAGCAAGAATGGTGGGTGAGGCTGGTTGGGCAACCCCTAGAAGCCCCAGGTTCTGGAAGGCAGGCCTTGGCTGATGTGAGATGCAGTGGAAAGGACATTTGGCTGCTTGGGGTATTTGGAGGAATTCCAGAAGAGACTGGTGCAGATGCCCACGGGGGCAGGGAGAGGACAGAATGGCCCTGGGAAGGGATATCTGTGTTCCCTGAATCCAGGCCCGAGCCTGGGAACACAGGGACCTCTCCTATCGGCCAGGCCTCCTTGGACGCCTTAGTGTTTTATGTGCCCATGGTCCTGTAAAGGCACTTACTGCTTGGGCCCTTGTCCTGTTCCTACTTCCCCCAGCCTGGCTTCTCCGCCCTGCCTAGAAGAGCCATGGCAGCCCTGCCACCTCCTGCTGGGTGTCTGAGTCGCCCCAGGTCCATGAAGGGCAGGTGCTGGTGGCCTCCGAGGCCCTCAGCAGCCTGCCAAGCCATAATGTATCTTGCTTTAAATTCCGCCAGCCTCCAGCCTCGCCCTCCTGTTCAGCACCTTGAGGGCAAAGGCTTTCTGGTCCACCTGATGGCCTGGCCCTGGGGAATGTGTCTGGGTGGCCGGGTCAGCCAGGTGGAGGCCATGAGGACACTGTTGGGATGTCAGCCCTCCCAGGCCTTCCGCACCTCACTGCCCAGCTGGAACTGGTCCACTGCTCCTCTGAGTCCAGCCACCAACTTCGGCAGTGAGGACCCCTCCTTGGGAGCACCCTCTTCCACCCCACCCCCATTTCAGGGTGGAGACAGAACTAGTAGTCGAGGTGTGCCAATTTGTACAGTTAGGAAGGGATGTAAAATGGAACTAGATTTTGATTTTGAAGAGTGTATTAACCAGAATTGTGATATGTAGGTGTTTGGAAAAAGACATTAGTCTTTTTTTTTAAACAAGCAGATTCCCCAGTTTTCCTTTTTTTCACCTGCTGGGTGTTCTGGAGCTCCTGACAGCGGAGTCCCTGCTTTACTGACACACAGTAACGCTAACAAGTGGGGTGGAGAGAAGGGGAAGGGACATGGGGCTTCCCCTGCGCTCACCTGACGGCTGTGGCTGTTGTCCTGAGAAAGCAGGGCAGGAGGCAGCATCCTCAGGTGCGGGGACACGGCAGGGACGGATGCCTCCAGTCCAACCAGGGAGGCTCTGAGCTGCCCCCAGGCCCTTAGTGACCTCCAGGAATTCTGCCTCCAAAGTAGCGTGCAGGAAATGGGTCCAGCCCTTCTTGGGTTTGCCCCAGGTTGGAATGAGACTGAAATCAAGGAGACTCTGAGGGGTCAAGAAATGGCCCCTCCAGGAAACCGGAAAGTGTCGGGGTCTCCATGGTCAAAGGAAGCCCTGCTTCGAGAGAGAGACTGAGAGTGGACAAGCCAGACTCGCCGGTGGGGCTCCTGGGCCGAGGGTCATGGCCGCAGGCATGCCATCCCCTAGGGCTATCAAAATGTGTGCTCTGGGGCCCCGCCCTCTGCCCCAACCAAGCTGCCCACTCTGGCGTCTCGGCCTTGCCTTCCCACCCCTGCTCCCCAGTGCACAGCCCACCTCCCCCAGCCCCCTCCTGGGTCTTGGGGTTCTGTTCACTCGGAATGGTAAATGTTTAGTTGTGACCATGACATGCTGTTTGGGTCAGTGTCCCTTCCAATGCGTACTAATATATTATGGTTATTATATATGAATATATTTAATGACATGGAAAAAGTTGTGGATTTTTTTAAGGTTTTTTTTTGGTTAGAGTTGTAATGGACCCAGCTGGAACGTGTAATGTGGGCCCCACATGATAGAACTAAATTCAAATATCAATTAAATAAACTCTTGTACACTGTTCTTCGTTTCCCAGTTGTGACTGTGGCCTGAGCTATGGGTGGTGCGTGTGCAGGGAGAGAGGAGGATGGCGGGTCTCTGCCGCTTAAGGAATATGGACCGTGGGCTAAGAACTCCCTAGCAAAACAGAGCCACTGACTTTTCACAGACACTGACACAGAGCTCCAGCCACTGAAAGAAGGGGTGGGGGCAGCTTTGCTTGGAAAGTCCTATGGGTTTCGTGACTTCAGTGTGACTTTAAGCTAAAAGTCTCTCAAATGGGTCAAGCTGCATTTAAGTCCCCAAGAACCATCCCTGCGATCCACCCTTGCCACTCCTTGGGGCTCCAGGTTTGGGGCACAGCAGGGGAGAGGGCAAAGAGGTTTCTGCCCAGCTGCCCCAAATTCAGCAGCCAGGTAGAGCGCACCTTGGAATGTCCCCACCTGATTTGGAACTTGCATGTAGAGTTCTTGTCTTTCACAGAACCAGTTTCTTCTATTCAAAGGTAAGAGGAGACTCATGAGAAAAGACAACAGGGTTAGTAAAACTCAAGATCTTTTTCAGCCATTGCTAAAGGCTCGGCGTGGTGCAGAGACTGGGCCGCTGCCAGCGCCACGCAGTCACCAGGAGCTGAGCTCACTGGGTTTCTGAGAAACTATATTTAAACCTCCAAATGGTTGTGATTTCTTTATTAAATAAACAATTTTGTCATTAGGAACATGTTGTGTTGCTATGCAAAGTGGAGCCGATCGTCACCAGGAAGCCATGATTTCTGCACCCAGCTGTTTCTAAGACAAGTCTCCAAGATGGGCCTGGTCCGGCCCCTCAGTGACATGGATTCAAGTGGCACCTGGGAGGCATGGCAATCCGTTTCTCTGTGGTGTGGGGAGCTGGCTGAGGGGCCTAAGGCCCCTCCTCAGGCAGAAACAGCCCACCTAGCCTTCTCAAAGGGCTGGCTCCAAGGAACAGGAGCTGTTCTCAGAACCAGGGGTCAAAGCCAGGGCCGTGAGAGACAGGGGTGGCCTCCAGTGTCCCTGCTGGAATGGCAGCTCCTGACACTGGGAGGTCAGGGACAGGATGCAGGTCGCAGGTGGCCAGAGAGGCCAAGGAAAAAGCCTCCTCTGCAGTCTCGGGCCCTTCCACAGGTCAGCGCAGACCCGGCTGGACCCTTTGCCAAGAGACAGAGGCTCAGAGGCTTGTGCCGCATGTGGACATCTCAGCTGCGGTCGTTCTGTTCAAGGGTCCAGTTCTCAAGGACTTGCATGATGTGGCCTTTTTTCTGCCCTTCATAAAAACGTTGTCTGTGACTGACAGTGTCCTCTCCCCTGGGAGCCCCCACTGCCGGGCCCTGTGGGGCAGCTGCAGCCCAGTCCCAAGGCCTGAAGGAAACCCCTGACCGAGACACAGTAGAATGCGGGTTGTAAGCAGCCCTGCTGCCTCCCAGCGCCTGTCTCACTCTAGCTGCAGAGAGGCTTTGCCACCTACAAACACGGAGCAGGAAGTAAGGCGGGTCGCTGCCACATACGGGCCCCAGGTGGTCAGGAGAGTCCATTTTAGAGCCTGGCATGGTTAGGCACAAGGCAGCAGAGCAACCCCCATCAGGACGCAGAGTCCAGCGCAGTCCAGTAGAAAGCCCAGACCCCGCTGGGTGGGAGGGTTTCGCAGGGCTGGCTGACTTCCAGGGAGGCATTTGTCAAGTGCCACCCTCCCTGCCCCCACCCTGCCCAGGGCCAGTGCCTGGGGGTGGGGTCTGCCCACTCATGGCAGAGACACCCTGGGGTTTCAGATTTTGTTGCACAGACACCTCTTTCTATGCTCTCTTAAGACTAAATAAAGACATCAGAAGTACGCCAAGAAAAACGGGGAGTGAGAGACAAACAGAGCCAGTGGGAAATACAGTCATGGACGGGTGAACTCACTGCTTTATCGAAGGGCAGACTCCACAGCACAGCAGCTCATTCTGGAAGGAGGAACACTGGGAGAAGTCTGAAGTTGTACAGAACTAGAGGGAAGGTGAATCTTGGCCCACTTGTTAAAATAAGGCGATGGGGGGACTCCACTTAACCAGTGGGGCCGAGGTTAGGAAACCCAACCAGATAAAAGATGATTGTCAGTCTTTGCAAACAGCTCTCAGTGTAACCCTGGAGCTGAAGAAGCAGGGATGGGGGTTCTCAGGAAGGGGAGGCTGCCCTGCTGGCTGGGAGGGAAAATGCAGCTCCAGGCAGGTGGGCTGACCAGTCAGTGGAGAGCCTGCCGTAGCCTCGTGGAAGGTCCCAGCCAGCAGGTCTTGAAAGGAGCTGATCATCCTGGGGCTAAGGAAAGCCAAGGCTTAATTATAGTTAATAATGACATTTCAACGGAACCAAAGTACCAGTTGCAACCAGGTATCTGGATTTCTTTATATGGTATCCAGACTCAAATGCTTATAATTAATAATCAGCTAAGTTAAACAATACTTACCCTGTTATTTTAGCGAAGTCTATTTTCACTGAAAAAGCACCCAAGGTATGGGTGCTAAAACCCTGTCTTGCCGCTTGTCTTTATGCTTAGAGTAAGGTCTCACAGCTCACACGACAGACTCCGAGCAGTGGGCTGCCTCGGGCTGCATTCCTGACACCTTGGAAGGGGAGAAGCAGCCCTTACCAAACCCTGCCAGAAAATGCTGACTTTACCTTAGCTGTGTCACTCCAGAGTGAGTCCTGATGCAATACATCCCCAAGAGTGGCTCGGAAATGCCTTGCCACTTCCGGTCTGCCAGTTGGTTCAGCGTGGGGTGAGTATGTCATGTGGGAAGCCCACCCCAAGAAAGCTAAGGAGCAGTGGAGCCTTCCTGCCCACCGCCACCCCACCCTCTGGGCCCAGCACTGCCTGAGGCCCGGACAGCAGGCCCTCGCAGTCTAACCTGGCCAGCTCTTTCAGCCCTCCCCTGCCTGCAGGTCCAGAGATGTGAAGTCACTTGTGCAGGTCGCCCAGCTAGCTGTGCTGGGCTGGGCCTTGAGCCCACTCATTTAAAGAACAGAAGCTGTTGTGTGCAGACATCAGCTCAGTGTTTGGCTTGAAAAGGCCTTTCCGTGTGGCTGAGCCAGAACGCCATGGCTCTGGTTCAAGGACGCCCCATGAGTTGCCGGGGCTCCGTGCTGAGCAAGTCAAGAGGAGGTGAGAAAGTCAAACAGACCTTCGGTGCTGCCTCCCATGAGCCCCAAAGTCGGGGGGGCTCCAGGGAGACACTGTTTCTATAGATTTGGGGTTTTGCACGACAGCACTGAGAGACGTGGCTCTCCAAATTCTTGATCTTCTGTTGGGTGATCCACTAGCAACCACTCTGCTCCCACCCCACAAGCAAAATGCAGCCCAGGGTGCCTTACTGTCCCAATGCCCTGGCCCCCTGTCCAGCATGGCTCCTCTTTCGGGAGTATGCGCATCTTGAATCAACGCTGCTTCCATTTCCTCTCCTTCACTTTGCAACCTAGTGCCGTTACAGCGTGGCTCATGCTCATACCTGCCTCTGCTCCCTGCCCTCTCAAGCCTTGACCCTTCCCATCAGAACAGAGCCCAGATGTTCTACCAAATCTGTGCCAGGGCCTCACCATCTGAGGCTGAGCCTGGGGCTGTGCATACTGGCAGCCCCTGGAGGTCCATGGGCACTGGGTTCCAACTAGACTGGAGAGCTCCACCCTGCCCTGGCTTGATCGCTGGCCCTCACCGGAATTTGCTCCGTCGCACTGGGTGGAAAGAGTCAGGTGGAACTCCCAGGTGTGGATTTGGAGGCTGTCTGGCCCACTGGGTTTCGAGGTAGGGCCGAGGAGGAACGTTTCCAGTGGAGCCGAGCAGTGCACTTCATGTCTAACTGACCTGCTCCTCATGGCCTCGGTCACACAGCTGGTAAGGGCTGTGGTCGTCACTGTGGCCACTCACCACCTGGTTCAGGCTCTCTGCCTTCTGGGTACTTCCCAGTCCCCTTGTGGATGAGCAGGGCCAGGTGACTGTCCTGGCCAATGAGCTGGGAACAGAGGAGGTGGTGCCAGAACCCTGGGTTCCACGGCTCAGGCTCTGGGTGAGATGTCACCAGAACGCCGTGTTGACCTGCGAGGGACTCAGCTGGGGCAAGACACCCAGGTCTGGGTGCATCTAGGCCACTCCCGTTTAGAAGGCTGTGCAGGCGGCGCTGTCCTGCCTGTTCCAGCTGATTAGGAGTAGAGTCCCGGTGTGAAGCTGCGCAGGGCTGGACTGCCTCTCACGACAGAGAAGTGCATGTCACGGCCACACATACAGTGGATGGAAGGAGGACTGCTCAGGCACAGCAGGGCCCACTAGGGCCTTGAGGTGACCCAGCCGCTCTAGGGAAGAGCTGCTGGGAATAGGTGGCCTACACTTGGCAACAATTTACAACTAGCCCAGGAAGTCATGGTCCCCCCACTGTTTCCCCACTGCAGGTGCGTGGACAGGAATCTCAGGTCTGGTAAATGGCACTGCGTCAGGCAGTACCACACTCCTCCTCCTCCATCTGTCTCTCTCCACAGAGGGATCATGCCCTCTTGAGAGCAGATGCCCACAGTATCTAGGAGATCCACAGGAGATCCCTCCAGGACTCCCCACCATAGGCCTGTTCTCTGCTCTTCCTTAGTGAAATCCTGTGCTTTGGATCCTGCCCTGTCACCAACCCAAATTCCTTCCCCTTTTGCCATGGAGGGCAAAGCAAGGTCAGCTGGCCTGGCCTGCTTTCTGTACAGATGGGAGAGAGGGCATGAGGCTGGGCCCTCCCCACTCTAGCCCAGAACTCCCTGGCACTCCCATGGGTCTGGGGTCCTCTGCAGGTCTGTCCCTCGGTCTGCCCTTTCCATACATGCACACACACACACGTGCACTGTGTGTGCTCATGCACTGGTTGTCAGAGCCAGTTTAGGAGCCAAATGGAGGTATAGTTTTCCTGACTTCATGATCACACCTTTCTGTGATCTGTGAAGGCTGAACAGTACTTTCCAGACTGATCACTTCCCACCCCATCCACCTTATTCAATAGGCTTCATTCTGGCTGCTTCTAAAGATGTTTCAGCCCTGGCTGGTGGCTTAGTGGGTGGGAGTGTCATCCCATACACCAAAATGTGGGTTCAATCCCCGGTTGGGATGCATGTGGGAGGTAACCAATTGATGTCGCTTTCTCTGAAATCAATAAACATATCCTTGGGTGAGGGTTTAAAAAAAAAAGGTGTTCCAGCCCTGGAAACTGGGTTTACTATCACCGAAGAAATGAAAAAGAATGTGCCTCCAGGTCTGAAGGGAGTCCCAAGAGAACAGCTCTGAGCGAGGCAGCACACACCAGCGGGAGCGGTGTGCCTCGTGAGCAACGAGAGCAGGTGTGGCCACGCACTGGGACACGTGCTGGTGACGCAGCCCTCGGGCACTCCTTCCTCCCTGCCTGCACAAGCATCCTTGACCGTTCACTTAGTTCCTACATGGACACATGACTTCCTCAGCAGACCATAGTCAAGGTTACAAGGTGCCTACTAGTTTGGTCTCATCCCCCCCTGTGCCAGCTCACCTTCGGGGTGGGCAGAATCAACGGGTAGCCACGGGCAGTGACCATGTGAAGAACCTTGGGCTAGGACCAAAATGACCAAGGTAGGAGCCAAAGGGCCACACTGGGCCTGACACTCCAGTCAGCTCCAGAGCTGCCATGCAATTTGCCTTGCTAAAACAACACACTCCAGGAGCTCAGCGCTTCGAGGGAATTTATTGAGAGCAGCTTTCATGTATCAAAAGGGTGCTGAACTTCCCTCCATCACTGGCAGGTGTCACAGCTGGTGGTCCCTTTATTGCCACTACTTGGTAGGCCAGACCCCAACAACCACGATGGCCACAAGCAGCAGTAAAATCACCATTATCATCCCTGGAAAACAGAAGCACATGAGCACCTTTGAGAGATTGCCTTCAGATGAGCAACACACACCCATTACGCGTCCTCAGAGAGGATGGGGATGCGGCCCTCCAGGAGTTCTGTTCCCTTGGAGCCTTTGGTTTGTGCTTCAGTGTGTGAGCAGCCCCAGGGTGGGCTGGTGGGTGCAGAAAGGAGGGGCTCCAGGGATGCTGGCGACTTGGCACCCACCACCTTGTGAGTGTGCCAGCAAAGTGCAGGAGCCCCTGACAGCAGGCCTAGGGGGGCCTGAGGGGGCCCCCCACTCAGCACTTGGGAGACAAGGGCTGTGTGCACTCAGCCCCCGGGTCTAGCTTCTGTGTGCAGCCTGGCCTATTTCCCATTTGTGCTGATGCAGCACCGATAAAGCAAAAGACTTGAATTGACAAAGATACTCATTCTAGAATCCAGGATCTCTACTATCCACAGGGCTTTGCCTTTTCTTCTTGAGGCCAAGATACTTATGTCATCCATCTGTAAAAATATCCAAGAGAGGGACTTTTTCTTCATATATAAATTTTTATGTTAGTACTTTTTTTTTTAAATTTCCTAACATTTTTGGCTGGGGAAGACAAAGGAGAGCACTGGCCCTCCCAGCCAGGCTGCTCCCTGTGCTCAGCTCTGCCCGCCAGCCCACCTCACCTCCCCGGCTCATGCTTCTGGACTTGGGATTGCCCGTTCCCATGAGGCTGATGGAGATCCTGGAGAATACACTTATCCAGCATGTAATGAGTGCTTAGCAGGGCCAGGCTCCCGAGGCCAGCAGGATCCTGGCAGACAGGAGAGACGGGCGTGGCTACCACAAAGGAAGCGCTCAATAAACTTACTGATCCCTGAACTACTAAGGCCCAGAGAGGGAAGTGAGGAGCAGATACGATCAGGCACCTGAAAATGCTCTCCAAAGGGACAAGGACTCAAACCCATAGGACTGTGGTGGTGTGGCCACCAGAGCTGCCCACCTCAGACTGAGGTGCTGCTTCCGGAAAGGTCAGGGTCCTGAGAATTCAACAGCTTACCTTCTTATAGGAAGCCATTAACACATTATTGATCTTATTAGCTAGCTAGTCATATCTGGCTATTTACATTTCAGTTAAATAAATGGAAATAAAGTGAAAAATTCCATGTCTCAGTTGCACTAACCCTATTCTAAGTACATAAGCGCTGCTGGCGGCCAATGGCTCCCACACTGCACGGAGACAATAAAGAACATTTCCATCATCATACAAAGTTCTTTGGACAGAACTGACAGAGTGAGCTGACAGAGTACGGAGATTTGATTATCTCACTTACCGCTGCAGCCCCAGCTTCTCTGACAGTGCCTGGCATGGAGACTCAATACACACTTGTGAATAAATGAATGAGTGGCCGCTCAACGTCTTTTCAACACTCACTCTACACTTGGATGGTTTCCCACACTGGGAATTCTGTTTTTTCCCCTCTTGTTGAGTCAGTTTTGTTAAATTATATTTTTCTGGGAAATTGCCCATTTTTTTCCCTGAGCATTCTAAAGCATTGGCATAAAACCGGTCACCATTTTCTCACGATGTGAGTGCCGCTCCGCGTCCTTGCCCTCTTCGCGCCTGACTGCGCGTCTGTGCATGCTCTCCGCTCCTTTCTCTTGACTGGTCTTGCTGCTAGTTCGCCTTTTTATTAATCTTCTCCAAGAACAAGTTTGACTTTGTTGGTCATCTCTTGTTTATTTTCTGTCTCATTGCTTTCTGCATTTATTTTCCTCATTCCTACTATTCATATTCAGTCGGTGAACCCTATATTCATGGACTTTCTCTGGATTTTCTTTATTGTTCTTCCTCTGACTTCTTGAATTGAAAATTAACTCCTTCATTTTCCATCTTTCTTCTAAATATTACCTCTCTAAACCTAAAATTTTGATATGAAATAATCATTGTTAGATTCCAAATTCTAAATATTTAAAAAATTTCAACAATTTCTTCTTTGGCCCAACAATTATTGAGAAGTGTGTTTTAAATTTTCCAATTATAGTGAAACATACTAATCAAATATATATATATTAAACTTTGAGATACTAATACATATACTATATTTTGATGTGAAAATATCTGTGATTTCTATTGGTGACAAAGACCTAAGATCTACTAACACTAGTGCAGTCTGTCAATTCCATTCTTAATTGAAGAAAATGCTAAATCTCAGTTAGAGGTTAGTGAAAATAAGAATGTAATTAGTCTTCCCCTCTGGTTCACAGACTTCCTGAGTTCCATTCACAGACCCCCAGGGTTCCCTGTGGTTCAGGTAGTATAAATTTAAAACCCAACTCACATAAGCCAGTGCATCCACGGTTTCAAATACTGAGGAGTGACAATACATGGCAAGCTCCCCTGTCATCTCCCTGTGACAAGGGATGCATTTTTCCTAATACACCCTTTTTCTCTGATTATCCCATCTCTTCAGAATACTCCCTCTGGGGAACTAAGAACCCCCCGCCCCCACCCTGTCTTCATGTGGTTGTAAACCCAAGTTTCTATATCAGGCGTTAGCTGTGGCCCATGGGCCAAGTCTGGCTTTTGGTCTGTTGTACAACCCATAAGCTAAGAATGGTCTGTATATAATCTAAGAATGGTTTGTATATATTTACAAGGTTGTCAAAAGAAAAAGATGTCATACTGTCTGTAGTCTGCAAAGCCTAATCCATTTACTGCCTGGCCTCCACAGAAGTGTGCCGACCCCGCTCTATGTCACTACAGCTGATAATGACCCAGCTGCTGCGTTGGTTCATTCATTTCGGTTCTGGTTTCCAGCTCCCTCTCCATTTATTTCATCTGGGGAGTTCCTTTCTTCCTTGTAAATTCAGCTATGCACTAACATTTTAGGGGGTGCTGTCAAAAGTTATCTAGCATTTCAAAATGCTTATAGTGAGGGGGGTGGTGTGTGTTTGAATATCTCTGTCCATCTTCTTGTCAGAACCAGAAGAACAAATCTTTTCATTCATTTTGTCTCCAGAAATGTCTTTAGGTTGATCAAAAGCTCCACCTGGGCAGGAATGCCACTACTTCCTGACGAGGGTGAAGGATTTATATTGCACAGCATAAAATAATAATGGAAATGGGGGAGCAGACAGACCATGGTGGAGCGTCAGGGGCGACGGCTGGCCCTGCAGAGTCCAGGCTTGCCCTAAGGTGGGGAAGGGCTGAGGTTTTGAGGAAAGGAGAGAGATAATGAGTGGTATTTCAGGAAGAAGTGCTGTCACCGGCTCAGACAGGATCAGAGCTGGGAGGACACTTAAGGAAGAGAAGCTACTCCTGCAGCAAGCATTCTGGACTGAGGCAGCTGCGATGGCCAAAGGGGAGGCTGATACAAGTGACCTGGAGTTTTCAAGTCAGAGTGATTATGAGAATAGCCGAACAAGTGATGAGAACAAAGAAACCAAGAACAACAACCGGTTGGGAAGAAGAATTTGCACATCCAGCTTTAAACACACGAAGAGGCCTCAGGGCACTATGGGCCACTGCAGGGGACCGACCTGTGACTCACTTCAGCCAATCCATTCTCCACAATTCAGCTGGAATAGAAATCAGGTCTAGCTACTTCCTGGTTTAAAACTCTCCAATGGCTTAAACTGAAATCCAAACTCTTCGTGGTGGCTTGGGAGGCCCTATGCAGTCTTAGCCTTGCACCCCAAACCCGCACTCCATGCCTGTGTTCCGGCTGTCCTGGCCTTCGGTTCCCCCAGCATGCCCTGCTCCTTCTGGCCCCCTGGCCTTTCCTGATGCCATCCTTCCACCTGGGGGGTGCTGCCCACCCTTGGCCCAGTGAATCCCTCTTCCTCCTCCCACATGCAGCATCGGTGTCATCTCTCAAGGGACTCTGTCTAGACCCCAGTTGACCGTGCTCTTGCTGACTCTATCTCTGTAGTGACCCTTCCCAAATCCTAAGTTAGGCCCTTGGTGGCTGCCTGTCTCTGTCACTGGCACGGGAGCGTCCGTGGCAGGGTCTATGCCTGTCTAGTCCACCCCTACGGCCCCGGACTGGGGAGGCACAGCACATTCTCCTCCACATGAGTAAATGCATGTATGGGATATCTAGAAGGCACAAGAAGAGCCAATAAAAAAGACACAGAAGCAATAGTCAGTAGTGAGGGAGAGGCTGAGAAAATGTGTCAAGGAGGCCAAGAAAGAGACAATTCAAAAAATGGTCAGTACTGGTCTGCAAACACTCCTGAGTCAGCAGGAGGACAGAGAGAGAGGTCTGAGATCCGGGCTTACGGGACTGTGAGACAGCACAAACTCGCAGCGGGAGGGCGGGGCTCCCGGCACTATTAACACCGCGATTTCTCTTTAAGCTGCTAGTTACTCCATCGCAGAAACTGTGAATCACACAAAGTGCGTCCCAGTAAAGGTGTGACAGGGCACACAATGCCTGTGAAAAATGAAGATGCACTTCAGTGACTGACAGCAGAGATAGTGTCACTTGATAAAATGTGATAAAGTGGGTTCTTGTCCTAGGATGAAAAGGGGGACTTTGAGAGCGATGGCAAATAAGACTTCTACATTTTAAACCCTTTCAGAACAAACAGGGGTCCTCTGGGTAGGAGATTTTCAATAGGTTTAAGTAAACTTGTGTGCACTGAGGGTCAATTAAGGAAGTCATTTTTAGAGGGCAAGTGACAGTGATAAGCAAAAGCCAGTTGCAGTCTTTTGGATTCTTTAGGACAAAGAACAGGTGTTTACATACCTTATCACTACAATCCTTTGGCTTTGAGAAGTGTGGCGTTTTTGGAATGTGACCACAGCTCTGACACCTTTCCTGAATGGAGGCTCAACAGGTCGTTCCAGGAGTAACCAAGGGTCTTCTGAGAGGGAGTACCCACACCCGCCAGGCCCTGCACTGACTGCGAATTCTCCGCAGCAAATGACTCACCTCAGCTTTACAGATGAGGGAGCTAAGGTTCTGGAAGGCTCACTCTCCTACAGAAGGCCCTACAGCTGGTGGGAGGAAGAGCTGGAATTGGAATCCAGGTGGAACTGAACTCTAGGCAATGATCTTCCCCTTTTTCTGCATGGTAGGGGGGGTGGGGAGGCTGTGCAGTGGTTGTGGGGGACCCTGCTCCCTACAGCATGAGTTTATCAGGGAGGGAGGCCCAGACTTCTGTGGGCTGCAACACTGGTATAAGGAGTTTCTTCTCCTACCCCCCACCCCCCGTTTTTCCCTTCCTTCAACTTTTTGTGTTGAAAAAATTTAAACAAATATAAAAATGGGCAGAAAAGGATAATGGGCTGTGATGAACTCATCACTCAGCTTTAACAAAGACTGAGCCGTGGCCAATCTGGTCGACACCCTCTCACCTGCTCCTGCCCTCCCGTGCAGTATGAGCAACTCCCGAATATATTTCACTAGTGATCACTGTGTACACACCACTGAAAGAGAAGGCATCATTTAAAAAAACACACCACCACCACCACCTAAGTCAGAGGGCTGACTATTATCCTTAGAGTCAGAGGCAGGGAAGAGTTTCCACCGCTGCAGGTGCGGGAGTGGCTCCAATGAGGGGGTGCAGGGGTCACCTTCGGGGTGAGGGATGAGAAGACTGTGAAGGGTGTTCATATATGAAAGAGAGAACTTCTCTCTCTTGCCTCAGAGCAGCCCTTAAACCTCAGGGGGTCCAGTCATCCATCCTCTAGCTAAGGAAAAATTGGACATTTTAGAACGAGGAAAGACAGTGAACTTCTGGGAACCTGCCAACCTCTTCAACAATGAATGCTCTTTGCCCCCAAGGCCGGCACAGAAACACCTGGTGAGGCCCGGGCCCTTGGGGAGGGTCCCTCCGTGCTTCCTCGGCTCAGCGCTCGGGCCCCGCGGGCCCCGCGGGCCCCGCGGGCCCCTGGCAGGGTGGGCGCGGGCTGCCAGAGTCAGAGGAGTGGAAAACATGCCCATTTCCTTCGGTCACTTCACCAGATGAGTATTACTCAACCACTTACAATATTTACAAGTCCAGCTCACAGCAATTCGAAAAAGATGTGAGAAAACAAACCTCTTTTCAAACTGGGAAAGGATATGAAACACAGTCTCTCAGGAACAGTGTTGTGTTTTCTGAAGATTGTTCATCTGGATTAATGGTCCATATTTTTTCCAGTGAACCACTGGAAACTTGCAAATGACAGAGCTGCCAGCGCCTCTGCTGCAGCTGAGCGTAGGCAACAGTCAGCACTCAGTGATGAGGAACAGGAGGAGGTGGACCTGGCTTTTCTCGAGAGTGAGGGCAGAGCTCTGTATGGGCCACTTCTCCCCTTTTGCTGTGGGAAATGCAGGAGATAAAGGTGGTGGGAGAGGAGGGAGGTGGAGGGGGAAGAGGGTGGGAGATAGGGGATATGATGGGCAAGTTCATCTGGAACTCTTTTTATCCACTTTTTTTTTATCACAAGGGAAGCCATACTGGTTACCTGTTGTTGGTTGTTCTGAAACAAAATATATATTCTCTTACTGCCTGGCTGGTTTCTCACATTGTGAAAGTCACAGCCAGCAAACAACTCTCACAGAGCTCATTCCCTCTGCAGACCCGAGGAGAGCATTTATGAAAGGACCCTGGAGCTCTTTTTCCCGATTGGGCCCGTCAATAGGTGACATTTGCTTATGTATTAACTGGTTCATTCTCACCGATCAAACAGATATTTCGTAGCAGACTCCTGAGTTAGGGTGGGAATAAGCAGGAGAGAAGACAAAACTGGAATATTTGTTTTCAAAAGTTCATGTAAATGTTCCCTTTAATCCCATTACTGGGCAAATAAGCCAAGAAAAGAGTAGACGCCGGCAGAGAAGGTGAACATATTTACATTTTGATTCTCAGATTGAATTGCAGTTACCCTTGAGATCACCCCTTGGCCTAGACCTGCCTGTTCCAGAGCTGCCTGTTTCTCCAGTCGGCCACAGGGCCCGGGCACTTGCCTCCTTCCTCCAGCCGCCTCCAAGCTCCCCTGTGCCGGGGAAACCACCACGGGGTTTGGGTTTGTCCAGACGCAGGTGTGGGGGATAGGCATCTAGTGCCCCCATTGAATATATTGCACATCACTGCTCCCAGGTGCTTTCATTAAAATGCTATGTTCTTACCTGGCCCTCACCACTCCCTCCAGGCTTTCCCTCCTCTGTTCCTGGGTCAGCCCTCCTCCCCAGCTCCAGCCAGCTGCCCCCATCTCCTAGCGACCTTCCACCCTCTTCCCTTCCCCACCCTCCCCCAGGGCCAAGGGTGGGACTTGGCTTAGATGCCACTCCGTGCCCCAACCCTGCTCAGCCCCTGAGGGAAGCATGGCTCCCTAACACAGAGAAGCACTGACAGGCAGCCAGGCTCCTGTTCTCTAAGGGCTGTCCTCCGTACTTACACTATTTATCACTACTTCTTTCCTTCAGTCACAGGCTCTCTGAACACAGGGCTTGAGTTGGTCAGATGTGGTGGAAGGGGGTGGTTTTGGGAGTCAGGGAGACCTGACTTCGCACCTGTCCCTTTACAGCTATGAGATGATGGGGAAGTTCCTTAACTCTGAATTCTGCCATCTGGAAAATAAGCCTGAAAGTACTGATGCCGTAGGCTTGTTGTGAGGGTTCAATAAGATGAAGTACATGAATCTTCCAGAACGTAACCAGCATTCCATAAACAAGAGCTATGGTGACAATAATTATTCCTGCTCGTATAACCCACTGCTCAGAAATGGGGCCTTGTGTATGGCAGATGCTCCATTAATGGCCTGTGAGAGAGCTGGCCTCCCAGTTTTACAACAGAAATAAAATGTCATTCATTCCAAAAGAGAAGGAAGAGGAGCGAAAACAGAGGAACACCTGGGTGGCATTTAGGGTGGGAACAGAGAGCCCAGTTCTAGCCGGGCCCGGCGGTGAGGACGGGCGTCCAGGAAAGGTTGGAAGTTCAGGGTGGAATATCTGGCAGCATCTGTTTCGGCTGTTAGCCACCGGAAGGGCAGCTGTGCTGGGCGAGACGCTGGCTGCACAGCCAAGCGGACGCCAGGTGAGAGAAGCTGTGAAAACCTCCCTGCGAAAGGCCTTTGAGGGAGGGAAGGTCAGGGCAGGGGCACACGTTGAGGACGGGTCCAGGGTCACAGGCGTGAGGAGAGGTTGAAGCAAACCCGGGGGCACCAGGAAGATCTGCAGGAAGCCCGAGGCAGTGCCCCGCCTTGCGACCTGCCCAACTGTGTGGGACGACGGGTGGAGAGAGACGTGGGGCTGGGAGCTGGGCACCTGGGCTCTGATGGCACAGACAGTAACGACAGTGACAACACAAGTAGAACAGCAAGAACAGAAGTGGAAATAAAGAGGAGCTGCTGTTCCGCCACACGGCACACGTGTGCACAGCGCTGACCGTGCTTGGATCCCTCACTATTCTCGCTATGAGACGAGGCTGGCAGGACGAAACCTCCCCCCAGTCTGTAGGTAAGAAAATGGGGGCTCTGCGGTCAATCATGCCACTCAGCCCTTGAGAGAGCCCCATGGAGGCAGGAGGCTGGCGGCCGGTGGCTTTGGGTAAATGGCAACGTTCTCTTGGGAGGGAGTGTTGCGGAGCTGGGAGCAACCCGGGCAGCCAGGCCTCAGGATGGAAGGGGGCCACTGGGAGTCCTGCGGATGCAGGGGAAGCCCACCGTGACACCGAAGTGAGAGTGTAACTGCAGAAGTGACAGTGTGACTCCTGAAAGAAATATATCAGAAGGTGAAGAATTGGGCCAGAATCTGCCTGTGTTCTGGTTCTGACTGAAAACAAAGAAAACTGGAATTAAACACTCCCTAAATTTTCATCGGGCTTATGTCACACTGACCAGATGTGTCTGTGCCTGTGTTTGTGTCTGTGTCTTTCACCGAGATCATAGCCCAGCACACAGCAGAGGGGGGAGAGGCAGGAGCGGGAACTGCAGCCTGGCCCCGAACCTCGGCGACCAAGTTCCCCAGCATCTCCACACCCGGCTTCCCAGGGCTCAGTGGGGGAACACACATCTCCCAAGGCTGTGGGAGGGTTACGTGGCATAACAGCCAGGGGCCTGGTGTGTGGTCAGCACCGGCTACACACTGGCTCTGTTCTGAGAAGTACAGGCTTCCTGACGGTAGAAACTATGGTCTTCTCTGAGGTGACTCTTTGGAGTGGTAACCCAGGTGCCCTGAGTGTGTTGAGGCTGTATTTGCGCTGAGGTGACACAGGGAGGTCAGTGGCACCTTCCTCACGCTGGTAAGTCAGCCCTGTCATCTGAGGGCCCAGGCCCCATCTGGGGGGAAGTCACTTCCCTGTCCCTGGGCTGGGGCCCCATTTCAATGCAGACAGGAGGTAGTGCTCTGTGTAAATGGAAAAGCTTGCAAAGCATCAACAAGAGAACAGTGTAGACAGAGACATCTGGGGGCCAGAGAGCGTGAAATAGTCTCAGCAGGAAGCAGGAATCAGGAAAGGTGACCTGAGAGGAGTGGGGGTGGGGAAGACAAAGGAAAGGGCTTGCCTAGAAACAGGAAATTAAAAGGGATTAAGACTGCACAAGTCGGACAGAGGAGCTGGATGGTGGTTCCTGGGGTCCAGGCAGCAGGTGGCTGGGTCACAGCCACAAGGGTGGTGCGGTGAACCCTTGGTCAGCAGGGCCACCACGTGAGAGCTCGACTCGCCAGCCTAGGGAGAGTCAGGTCACAAGGAAGGGGTCAGATTTGTTAGTCAAGCTGTCCCAGTGGGCAGCTGACCAAGGGCGCCGTGCTGGGTACGACTTGCCTGAGAGTTTGATTGACTCGTGCTGAAACCACGCTCAACAAATGCATACAGAGTGCCCACTGTGGCTCATGTCCAATGGGTGCCAAGGCACACATGGCTTGATGAGGGGCTCCCAGTCTCATAGCAGAGGTAGAAAGGTCAACCCACCCGCCTCCCCAAAACAAACCCGAAGAGCTCTGCGGATGATACCTTCCGTAGAGGGAGTCTGCAAAAGCTCAGCCATTATTGTTCCTCCCCGCATGGAGAGTGCTGACGAGTTTCTAGGCCCCATCCCTGTTCTGAAAGTGTTACTCATTTCCTCTCCCCGAAATAAGTGCAGCCCGGCCATCACCACAATTCAACAGCAGAATTCAATTGCAAGTAGATAATCCTTCATATCAGCAATCAAAAGCAGCTGATGATGAGTTGTCAAGTCAATAATTTAGTGCCAATTCTCTGAAGCTATCAATATTTGCTAAGAAATATCCCCTTGGTGTGCTGCATGTTACTCCCGGGAATGCAGCTCTGCCTGGAGTCTGGCAGGAATTCAAGTGTCTCTGAAAAGACAGTCAGGAACTCTGCTGTGGATATCTTGTTTTGACAATTCCCTCTTGACTAAGTGTCAAAAGATTTCTGGACGGCTCCAGTCAGGCTGTGGATTCACCATTTCGGCCCCTTCATCTGTGCTGTTCAGACCTGGAAACATCACCTGGCATCAATTAGGGGTGTCAAGCAGGGCGGCAGGAGGGCACTGCCGCCGAAGTTCTAACTCAGGTACCGCAAGGCAGGGCGGAGAGGTGGGGTCGATCGAGAGAATCCTTTCCAATGTGCCAAATGCTTATCCATCTGATTTTTTTTAAAGCGAATCATTTGACCAAGATGCAAAAGGCTACTGGGTGGTAGGTCTGAACTGAGTCTCTGAGTTGCAAACCTCAGAGAAGCATATTATTGGTGTGTGTGTGTGTGGGGGGGCAGTGGCCACGTCTGTTCTACTTGACTCTGCCTCACGCACACACTGAGGGGGCCTGCGCTGAAGTCCAAGTGAGGCCGACCACGCTCTCTCCTCCAGGAATTCTGGCCTTTGGACAAGCAGTGTTGGGGCTCAGTCACAGTAGGTGTGACAGTGCAGAGGGGTGGTCCACAAACTCAGGCCAGAAGGTTGCAGGACATGCCTTTGTTCTGACTCTTCCTGAGACATGGCTGGCCCAATTATCCCGTAGATTCTGGCAAGTAACCCAACACCATTCAAATAAATTACATGTTCTTCAACTTAAATGTGCCAGAGTCATTTCCTCTTACTTGTAACTAAGACCTTTCAGTAAAGACACCATCCACACAAGTAACTGTTTGTCTCTCATTATTTGCAAAATATGAGCAACATGACAACAGTCTCACTTTACTGATTTAATGCTGAAAGGACAGTTCAAAGGCATTGCTTCTCTGAGTGTATGGCCTGGTGTTGCACCCAGCTGTGAACGGGCCGAGGTCCCAGCTGAAACATCTCTCACCACGAAGAGGCCTGTTCAGACCCTGAGCTCTTCTCTTGCACAGCCACACAGCCTATGATTTTATAGGGTTTGATTATGGCTGTGGATGCCCAGAAGAGTTAAAGGGAGCTGGAGATGTGCTCACTCTCTGGGGCAAACAGTGTTTAGAGCGAAGGTCAGGGCAGGAGAGTTCCCCTTTGTAAACAAAGCTTATGAGACCTCCCCACTTGGGGACCCCTCTTCCCCCAGGGCACACTGTGTGGAGCCCACTGTTCCTGCCGCCACACTGCTCTTCGTAAGAGCCACACCTGGCACCATTAGGGGTGCTGGGCCCTTTGTATACATTATATACATTCACACATTGAGTTGCTCAATAAATGCTTAATCAACAAATGGAAGAGAAAGTCTCCACTCCTGATGGAGTTAGGAAAGCAAACACAACATTGATACTCCCTGGTTTTGCACCTCTGTTGACTTTTGATTTATGTGAAAAATATTGACTGAGCCCATACAGGTTTCCTGGCACTGTGCTAGGTGCTAGGGACACAGCAATGGACAAAACAGACAGGAATCCCTGCCCTCAACCTCACTGGGTTGCTGTGCATGTGTGTGTATGCATGTGTGTGTGCATGCACGTGTGTTGAGGGGTGTGGCAGGTGAAGACAGACAAAAACCAAAATAAGTAAATCAAGTAATAGGCTAGAAGGTCGTAAGTGCTCGAAAGAAAAATACAGCTTATCTACCTTCCTACAAGAATGCTAGGTGGCTGCCGACAGGCATGCATCCCCTTCCCCTGGGGCTCCAGGATCGTATGGGAGGCAGCAGCGCTAACACTTTCCAGAGACGGGCAGCCCCACAGTGGGATTTGGAAACACAGCGTGGGTAAGATTAGGGTGCCTTCCTGCGTGGCACCAGGAAACTGCCATCCCTGAATGTTAATAATATGTAAGCTTAGAAATAACACATTACGAGAGTTGGTTGGAATGAAGGGTGATGTAATGACAAGTGGAAACAGAAAGGGACTTATTATGGAGTGTAGAAAAGGAGGGCTGGAGAGGAGGAACTTGTCAATGGGGGCCTGGCCCTCCCAGGGCAGGGGTGGGTACCCTGGTCAGTGAACTCCCTACCTGCCCAGTCTGTGGGACCAGTGGTGTCACGTGAAGAAGCAGCACACTGCAGCCATTCCAATGCCCAGTGAAAAGTGTGCGCTGTAAGCTGTTGGCTGCCGCCGGCACTGGGGCCGTTTCACTTTGTAACAGCTCTGGCTAAGCATCACCACATGTTGGCCACCAGCTGGTTGCTGAAGTCAAATGGGAGCCAGGTTGTGGTGGTGGAAGTAGGGTGGAATAACAGACACAAGATGTCACCAGAAGTTTTCAGGAATCCGGGTAAATGCATTTCAGTTAAAGTGGGAACTGCGAGCACTCCTTCTGGTACTTCGGGTGGAGAGCCACTCTGTTATCCTGGAGGCCACATCTGCCCCCACCTCATCTCAGCATTCCTTTGGCCTCCAAGGTGACACGGATTATATATAACCAAGAGCCACAGTGGGGAGGGCAAAAGAAAGATGACTGTTAAGAGCTGTGGGAGAAAAGAAAAATAAGGGCCGGAGAGAACAGCCAGACATGGTCCTTTCACCTTAAGAGCTGAGCCTTTTTGCAAATAACCAGAACATATGTCATGACTACCCAGTTTGGCTGTGAGGTCTGTCCTCACCATTGGTGCAGAAAAATGAGCTCCACTGTGTTCAAAGGGTCACGCCTGCTTTCAAGTGGTCACTGTTAAGCGACAGTAAGCTCTCTGTCCCACCAACTTCCCCCACTGTTGCATCGGTTCCCGAAGGTGCAGTGAATGACAGAGGAAGAGAACCTAAGTGTGTGCATGAACACAAGCTTTCCCTCTTTGGGAGGCTGTGTGTATAGCATAACAACTAGGACTGCAACCTGGGCCGAGGAACCAGAGGGCTTGCATTGAAATCACAGTCATCTGGGTAAGGGATCCAATCCCCTGAGCCTAAGATCAGGCGAATACCGCTAACCCTCAGCTCCCAGAGTGGTCATGGAGAAGGAAGGAGGTAAAAGTTTAGTGCCATGCATACGGCCTGGTGCATGGCGTGTTCTCAGTGACGTTAGCTGCTCTTACTACTTACTGGAAACTGTTCTTGTACAGACGGGGTGTTCACAGTCATGAATGAGAAGAAGACACTGTGATCTGCCCCATCTCCGAGAGCACCTCAGCCATCTGCACCTTCTCCACTGCACCGCCCAACTGTGGGAGGAAGGGAGGGGCCTCTGGGGAGAAGCCGACCAGCTTCCCACCCTCAGGAGCGACCAGCGCCAGTGCGACCACACAGGCTGCCACACTCTCCTTGAAAATCTTCTCTGCCTCACTCTCCAAAGACTCCATCGTTAAAAAAGATTTTGAAATTTATGCTTGTGTAAATTCTCCTAACAACCTATATGCCTAAATGTATACAAATACCTAAAGTGAGAGCGCAGCGATTCATGTTTGTATTGTCAGAGGGAGGGGTATCTCCCCTCAGAGTGCGCCTGCAGCCTGCCTCCTCCGAAAGCCCTGGGATGCTAATTCAGTGACACTGCTCCAAGGAGGGGCTTGGGGGCAGGGATGGTGTGGAAACTACCAGGCTCACTGGTCCGCTGCTAGTTTTTCATCAGTGGTAGGAAGACAGGCATCAGAGTTATGAGCCCCATGGGCAGCCCAGGGCTGGTAGAGTGAGAACAAAAAAGAGACTTGGAAGCTGCTCTGCACTGGGTCATGGAAAAAGGGCCTCCTACCAAAAGTAGCACCAGGCTTGCAGTTGGATCTAGGAAATATGCAGGCACCACAGGGACATAGGGGCTGCGGAGCTCTGACACCAAATGCATGGTGACACTACAGGGGACACTACACTAAAGGAAAGGACACTACACTTTAGCATGAGGAGTGCTGCACCAGTGACACCTCCACTCAGTACTATGCTCAAATGCTTTCGCCACCACCCCCAGACACCCTCCTGTGGACAGCATGTCACCTGAGAGCCACCAATCTGCCCAGTGCCTCTGAGTGTGGTGCCAACACTCCGTGTAGCAGCACGTGGCGGAGGTGCCAGAGTGAACCTCCAAAACCCTCTGACATCATGCAGCTTTGGTGATGTCACCAATGAACCCCCTGGGGAAAATGGACAAGATCCCTGGCTACACATTCCAGAATACAGCTGGCCTAAAAACTGTTGAGCAAGAGTTCTGCTGGCAAGAAGGATGTGTGGAGGTATGTGAGGCCCAAGGATTCCTGCAGCAGAGCTGAGACCGGGAAGCAGCGGCAGCTGAGGGACACGGACTGGAATCCTCTCACAAGAAATGTGGCTTACATTGTTTCTTAATGATAAGGCAGCCTAGGCAGAAGTCCCCCTCTTCCCTCCTCAGAAGGTGGTTAGTGTGTAAGGCATTTGAGTAGACCATAAAAGTACAGTCACAGAAAGGTGCATCGATGACCACAACTGAGTGTCGTGGGTCACATAATGGTCTGTTCCAGCCAGTATCAGGTGTTTGCCTATCATGTACCAGGCAAAACCCACAAAATATCTGCCCTTCAAATGTGTGTTGTTAGTGCAAATAATAAAGGTGTTTGAAGATAATATTAAAATGATGTCACCACCTTCTTCTTATCCATTCTTCTGAAAAAAGTAGAACAGACCATTCAAAACATTAGACTTGGCTTTGAAATATTTGTTGACTTATATGGTCTGTCAGATATTTCAGAAGTCATTTCAGAGGAAAATAGAAAAGCTGGATGATGACACATTCCCCATGAAGTGACCCAGTTTCCCTTCTTGGCCTCTCATTCTCACACGCCACCCTCCCTGCTGCTCTGTGCCTTGCCAGGGACCACTGCCGGCCCCAGAGCCCTGTGTCGGCTTCTGCACACCCAGCACGAGGTCCGCTTTAGGCCTCAGCTCACTCATGCTCCCTCCCCACTGACGCACGGCTCTCCAGCCCAAGGCCACCTCAGGATCGCTTTTGCTATGCTCTCCTAAACAGTGAACCCACAAAAATAAACACACTCCTTGGATAAAGTAACAACTGACTGGGTGCATGATTTAAGTCCGTGAGTTCTCTGAGAGGACAGACCACGCGTTTCCATGTCTGTGTCCCAGCAAGGGATACACAGGTGACCAGCAGAGACATCATTTAATACACACTCAACATGTTTTTGTGTTTCGGTTGATTGGACTCACTTATTTAGATTGTTTAGATTCAAATATTGCTTGGATATTAAGAGTCACTAGTATGGATTTCAAATGACATTTTTACTTGGTGGTAGTTAATATAGGGATGTTCTGGCAGCTAGAACAGTGGTTGGCACATAGTAAGTGCTCAATAAATATGTGTTGAAAAATGAATGAATGAATGAATGAATGCATGCATGAAAGAGTATAAACTATCAATGAAATGGGTTATTAAGGAACACTGGTTCTAAAGAAATACAAAAGGATACATGTAAGGACAGTTGGTATCGCTAAATTCAAAATAACATATTACCCATTAGTGGTTAGTAATTTGAATTTAAAATTCTAGGACAATATATTCTAAATGCATCTTTCAAATAAATGAACTGTTACATGTTAGTGAAATGTTGGGGTTTTACCAGATGTTCATGGGTCTCTTTCTGACGCAGATGATTCAGACTTAGAATTCTCAGCCAAGTGGATCCTTTTTGTATCAAATCCAAAAGTTCCAGTTCAGATTTCACTCATTCCCTGTGACTTTTTATCACCCTCTGTTTGCAGATGTTCCTAAGAAGGTTATTACCAGAATCACCTGCTGCTAGAAACATTATGTTTAGAGCAGTGCTACTCTCAGCATGGCCTCAGGTGCATCAGCATCACCAGAGAGCTGGTTAGAAATGGAACTTCAACACCTACTGAGCCTGAGGCCCTGGGGTGGGACCCAGGAAGCTGGGGGTTAACAAGCCCTCCATGTACTTCTGACATGAAAGTTTGACACTGCGTTAGCAGATAGGATTGAAAGTTCACTAGATGTTCTCTGGGCCACAATATCAAATGTCATCTGTTAGCTGATACAAAGAGCTGTGGCTTTCTCTGGGCACTACGAAGACAATGAGTCAGGGTCCCCAGCTAGTAGGGCCACTGTCCTGGGGGCAAAAGAGGCACTGAATGACTGTCCTTGCTGGAGACACACAGCCGCATGAGGAAGAACAGCAGCCGGTGCATGTTTGACACACGAACTCATTTGTTGTCACAATTCACCCGCAGCCCCACTCCCAGAGTAGCCACTGAAGTGGCCAGAAGACTGCTCTCACTTACATAAAAAGAGACTCAGTGAAGTGTCTGGACTGGACTGCCAGACTTTTCTATTTAGCATCAGGCTAAGCCAGATGGTTTTCACTGCTGAGGAACTCTGACCCTCTTCTTGGCCACAGAAGCCCAAGAAAAGGCCCAAGAAGAACCTGAGGTGAGAACTACATGGCGGGAAGGAGCTGATGTGATTTGTTTCAAATGCAATCACTGGATGCCAGTGGGCCAGTGTGACATTATGTCCTCACATTGGGGGTCCAGTCTTGGATAACATTTGTATTCCTAGTGCACCCGAAGAATGAAGATTTGGGATGCTAAAGTACTGGGTGCAAAATAAGTGGAGAGGAGGTGCTTTTGTCACTCATGTACAGCTAGCCTCACTGCCTGCCGCCCCAGAGCATGCCGGAGAGCTTGTTCTAAAGTAGCCTTCCTCCAGCACTGGGGATGAGGAAATGGGAGAGGGAATGTCCAGTGATTAGTTCCGTATGGTCCTGACATTCTTGAAGTACACTCTTTACACCCCCTGGAACACTTCTGCATTCCTGATAGCACAACTGCAATATAAGTTTTTTTCCATCCTGAACACTGTCTTTTATAGACTCCCCGCAACATCCTAGGAGCAAGACTTGCCATCCCTCCCTCTTCTCGCCCCTCCCTCACCATGGCCATGCTCTCCACGCCATTCCTTGTTCTCTTTCTAAGAATGCAATAAACATTTCAGCACAATCTTTTCAATCCACATTATTTATAATATTCTGAACATCCATTGAGCCTGGCTAGAATGCTAAGTAATAAATCAAACTTAACAACAACAAAAGAGGAAGGGAAAAAAATCACCCTTTGGCTGGGCTAAAGCCTGAGACATTTCATTCCCCAAAGGGTTTAGTTATGTTAGGGAAAGAGAGATGGGGATGAGACTCAAGGTTTAGAATGACAGAGCCAGGAACTCCAATCTATAGGCATAATCATAACTGTGTGGAAATCTCAAACAAACTTACCTCTCAGGGGTGTCAGGAGGAGAAATGAGATACGTGGGAAGCACTGTGAGTGCCGAATGAAAGCAACTGGAGCCCAGTTCTCCTTTCTGGGTCCGAAAGGTCATCTTCTTGGAAGAAAGAGGCTAAGAGCCCTCCTCCTCCGCCAGAGCCCCCGGTCCTTGCTAATTAGCATCCCCTCAACAGGCCCGAATATGGGTGGGGGAGCCTTCAAAGGGGGCCAGCACCAGGGACCAGGCAGGCAGAGTGAGGACGGTGCCTGGACACGAGGCCCAGCTCCGCTAGTGGTGACCCTCCCCTCCCCTTCCCCCCATCCTACCCAGGGAGGACCACGCCAGGCCACACACAGCCAGAGGTCTCTCCACAGAAGATTCCACTCCTGCCCGGGGGTGGGAAGCGGAACTTGACCCACACCCATACTGTGTGGCGCTATGCAGGTTTATATAGTCTGATTTTCTCCTCACAAAGAGAGAACCTGGCTCAAGAGCTCGCTGATGATTTCAAAATTTATCTAAACAAACGTGGAGGCCAGCATAGGCTATTGGCTAATTGCATAATTGGCCTGAGGCCTTCCTGCCTTGGCGACTTCCCCACTAATTCTGAACCTGGCCCTGGAAATCCAAGCTGCTCGGTCTTGCCACGGAGCAGGCGTGTGTTTACGTGGCTGGGCCTCAGCTTCGCGGCTCTGCTCGTGTATAGTCTGCCGTGCTTGGCAATCTGCTCGTAAGTGGTCTCTTCTGACAGTTTCCTGGATAGGAGGGCTGCAGCTTTTCCATTCTTGTTGAGTGGCACTGAATATCAGATTGAAGTAACCGCATCACAACTGCCTTTTTATCATTGCAGCCTCACGCTGGTGCTGGGAAGGGACCGTAACGAGTCAGTCACGAGACTTTTCTCCAAGAAAGTCAGGCAAGAAAGTGACTTTTCTTACTAAAATTGTCAAGGTTGCCGACGAATCTAGCTTCACCACTCTCCTATTTTGCATTTCAACCTGATTTACTCTTCCTATCAGACAGATTTTGTCTCCTACTCGCTGGATTGGTCCAACCAATGTTCTAAAAGGTACTGGTACCAGTTTTGCTTTGTCATCACTTCCACCAGTGCCCAAAACACAAATAGAACCAAATCTACTGATGATGTCCACATTTGTTTAATAAGCCTTTTAAAATACCACAACTTCTTTACCATGTCCCTGCGTCACAGGAGCCACAAACTCCTTGTGGCGCGACTATCACAGTTAATGGTGTGTTTACAGCTCCTGCTTGGTTTACGTCTGATGGCACAGACCTCCTCCTTCCTCCAGACCGTCAGCACTGAGGGGCTCGCCCAGCCCCCCAGGCTTCCTCCTCACTGGGTTCCCACTCTCACTCCTAGCATCCATGGGGACTTCCTTTCTTAGCTCTCAGCTCCTAAGCTGAGTTCTTCTCTCCCCCATTCCTCCTACAGAGATGGCTGGCCCACCTCACGCAGGGACACCACCATGCTCTCTCTGCTTCTTCCTTTGGTGCCCTCTCTCTGGTCATTCCACCTTTTCCAACTTGACCCACTCACAGATGCTACCTTCCTGTCTTTACTCATACAGTATCATTGACATGTAAGGAAAGGTTAAGCCCACAACTGTAGAGCCACAAAGCTTTGGTTCTAATCCTGGCTATCCCACTTCCCATCTGTGTGATTTGGGGCAAGCTACTCTGCCTGTCTGGACCTTGCCCATTAAAATGGGGTAATAGTAAGTAGTATCTATAATGCGCTGGGAATAGTATCTGTAACATGGTAGGTGCTCAATAAACATTCACTTTTCTTAAGGTTTTACCAGGCATGTTTTACGCTGTTTCCCAAGCCCCTTCAAATGGGATCTGTTTTGACCAAGGCTCTGGTTGAGGGGTGAGCCAAGGTAGCTGTGGTTTACACCCCAGGATCCCACACCAAGCCATAGTGACTTGGGCATACAGAGCGGTCAGCTAGCCCACAGGCTGGCTGGCTGCCTCTGCCCGTTTCAGCCCAGCTCATGAAGCTGCACTCAGTAAATAGGTTTTCTCTGGAGTTGAACTAGGAAATAAGGAGCAATGCAGGCTTGCTAGGTTTCCCCTGTTTCCTAGCAATGGTAATGTGTGTCCTTGTAATAAATCCACCTTTACTGGACAATGGGAGTGATTTGGTTCTCCCCATCCCCACCCAACCAAAAGATCTCCCAGAGAATGAAGTTTAGTAAATATGTATCTCATGCTACAGATATATGCACTTTAAACAAAGGGCAGAATTTGAGTAAAGGATCACATTTTGAGTCATCAGCAAGATGGCTGGAAGGCTTTCTCTCACTTTTGAAATTAGCCTTTTTAGGCCATCAGTGAGATATTTGTGGCATGAACAATATCTACCCCATTTCAAATCCAGATTCTACAGTGTCTGGAGGTATAATCAGGATGAAAGTCTTCACAACTTAAGGTAAATAAAGAGGAAACTTTTTTCTGGTTAACTTCCTTGTCATTCTGGAGACTGTCCCCACTACTATATCTCAAATGAAATAACTGAAGCTTCCTGAAGCACAGGTTATGGGTGGAGCTACAAGCAAAGGAGCAGCTGGAAATGAGAGCTGGTGAAGGTTAGTGAGGGCAGGACTTCAAAGGTTCATGATGGGGTTTAGGCTGAGTGGAAAGGAGAGAAGCTAGTCATTCTCCATCTATCACGTATTCTGGATTAGGTAGCACATTAGACACTGGGAACACAACAGGGGCCAAGATGGAGGGGACGCCTGGCCCCAAGGAATCTGTGTGCCAATGGGGGAGACAGATGCCTAGACTGTAATGAAATCCTTGTGATCAGGTAAGTGTTCAGGGAACAAACAAGGTGCTATAAGAGCTACTTAAGAGAGTGGCCAGGTAGGGCTGTCTGAGGAGGGGATGAGCTGGGACCTGAAAGTTAAGGGTTCTGTCACCAAAAACAGCTGGGAAAAGACCATTCCAGGTGGAGGGGGTAGTAACCACAGAGCACTTGGGGCTTGCACAGACAGGAAAGAGAGCCATTGTGGCCAGACCTGGCCCTACGAGGGAGAGAGAAATCAACAGGAGTTTGGTGACAGAGCAAGGGACTAAATTCTGTATGGCCTTGGGGGCCACCGTAAGGAATTGGGTTTTATTCAAGTACAAGGGAAGCCACTGATGGGTTTAGGCACGGAGTAGTGCCATCTCATTTATGTTATACAGACATTTATACCACTGTGTGGAGACTGAACTGGACGGTACAGTCTTCGGGATGAGTCAAGTCAACAAGACCCTCCTGAGAGAACCATCACGGTGGCTAGGCGAGAGGGGGTGCATGGGTGGCATGGGGTGGGGGCTGTGGGGATGGAGGGATCTGAAATATATTTTAGGACAGAATTACCAGAGCTTGCTTCTGGGTAAGAAAAGGGGCTGTGATGATAGAAGGGGAAGAAACAAGATTTCAGCTTTGAATAACTAGGTGCACAGTGCCACTTCCTGAGGTGGCGCGAACAAGGAGGTTCTGGCTACGCCGCACAGGGATTCAAGCTGAGACAGCAAATCAGCAGTTGGGCGATCAGCATAAATCTGAAGCTCAGGAGACAGATTCTGCTTGGCTTGGCAGTGATGGTTAGAGATGGAAAGGCGAAAGAGGCACCAAGAGAGGAAAGATCCCAGTAGTACAAAATAGTAGGGATAGGAGAGGAGCAGCAGCAAGAGGGGGTAAGGATGAGGAGGGTGGAGGGAGGGAACTCCAAGTGTAGGGACTTCTGATACTAGGAGAAAGCGTTGGTGAAGGGGACTGAAAGGTTAGTCTCTGACTGCCACACTGTCTGGCAAGGGCCACAGCAGCAACAAAAGCAAGCATTTACGAAGGGCCTCCCGTGTGCCAAGCGCTGCGCTCACTGTTTTGCATGCATCGCCTCTAATCCCCATAATGACCCTGCCTACTGACTTTACTCTCATGGTGATGATGACAGGGACAGAACCCAAAGCTCAGAAAAGCTGAGCAATTTATTCAAGGTTTCAGAGCTCTTCAGTTTCAGGCCTGGAATGTGCAGCAGATCTGACTAAGAGCAACAGGCATAGTCAGATGTGTGCAATAATGTTAAGACTTACGTAAATACAAAAGGGTCCAAGGATACCAACAACCCAACTTCCAAACCATCTTCACTGCTTCCACAGCCAGGTGCCCTGTTCTAGACTAAACTACAAGGACTTCTTGCTGTCTGCCGCATCACCCAGTGCCCATGGGCCTCCCTTTAGCTGCTGAGTCCACTCTCTCCTTAAATGTGAATTGAAAGCCTAACCCCATCTATTCCTTGGTTTCCTTTCAGGAACTAAGGAAGGCAAAATTATTACTTGCAAATTCTGAGAACACCTAACCTGCAAACAACAAAACATTCAACAGAAAACCAATCTGAGCTAAAGAGGCTAGTTAATAAAAACATTCATAAATTCCAGCCTCTTTCTCATGAAACAGCCATAATCGATGAGAAAATACAACTTAAAAGTTTATTCATAACTAAGCTAATGGACAGAGAACAAAGGAATTAATAAAAATGGACAGGACTGATATTTTGAAAATCCCATAACTTTATTGAGGGTTATAAAGGAAAATTTGAATGAAGAAAGACACCATATATTTGGATGGGAAGATTCAGTACTGTGTGTGTGGCAGTTCTCTCCAAATTAATATAAACTTTTAATTGAGTTTCAAAAATAGTAACAGGATGTTTCAGGAACTCACCAAATTACTGGGAGGCACCTAGGACTACCGCCAGTTTTCAGGTAAGGAGACTAGGGCTCTGAGAGGTAAATAAAGGTGGAGGCACAGAACAATGGTCCCATGGTGTCCGCGGTGGAGTTGTGTGTGGGCAGGAGACAGGAAGAGAGTGGGCCACAGAAGGGCCAAGGGTTGTCAGGAAGAATCTGGGCAATGGGGAGCCTCCACAAGGCTTTATCAAGTGGGGAGAAGTGTGGTGGAGGGGAAGGGTTGATAACGCCGATCCACATTTTCCAAATCTCACCCTGGCTCCAGTGCAGAGAATGGGCTGGGAAAGAGCAGAACTGGGCACAGGGAGACAAGTTAGGAAACAACAGGAGCAATCCTGAAGATGACAGGCATGTGAAGGCACGAAGGACAGAGCGTAGGACTTCCACCGACACAAAGGAGGGAGACTTGACAAGCAGAGGCATCAGCTTGGACGTGGCCCTGAGTGAGAGGGACGTGCTGGGAGCAACTCCTGAGAATTTGGCGTGAGAAACTGAGTAGTTGGTGGTCTTGCTCATCAGAATGGAAAACAGAGAAGGAAGAACAGGGCTGGAGAAGATCATGAGTCCAGTTGTGGACATCCTGGGTATTATTTCGAGCAAGGTTTGACAGCATGATATTTGCTTTTCTTCCACTGGGGTTACACAGAACTCCTCCATTGGGCTAGTAAGCCACTGAGGAAAATTTCCTATTCTGGTGGGGGCTTGGGAGCAGATGGACATCTACTTTAAGTGTCTGAACTGTGAAGCAGATACAGGCCCTTGGAGTGATTTCACACGTGGTGAAAGGGCTCAGGTGTAGGCCCAGCATCAACAGCTGGCAGAGGCCTGCCCGGCGAGGCCACTTTGGGGTCTTCTGCCCACAGTCCTGTCAGAGGCTAAGTGCAGTCTACCCACTTCATTTTCTCCCATCTGCCCCAAGACTCCCAGAGAGTCATTTTATATTTTTGAACATTTGATAATCTTTTGGTTGATACTTGAAGATATTTTCTTACCACAATCCCTCCTCTTTGACATCCTAGGATGCATTCCTTCATTCATTACATTCCTTTAAACATTATGTTGTTTTAAAGTATGGTAAGAAAGTTTTGAACAAAAAGGCATGTCATTGGAAGCCATGCTTTTTTTTTTTAAGATTTTATTTATTTATTTTTAGAGAGGAGGTGGGGAGGGAGAAAGAGAGGGAGAGACACATCAACATGCAAGAGATACATTGGATCGGTTGCCTCTCACACATCCCCAAATGGGGACCTGGCCCACAACCCAAGCATGTGCCCTGACTGGGAATCAAACCAGCGATCTTTGGATCACAGGTCAGCACTCAATCCACTGAGCCACACCAGCCAGGGCAGAAAGCCATACTTTTTGTTAACAAAGTGTTAGTGCCTCCAGGTGTCTGTTTTCTTACAATGACCTACATCACCCTATCCTTAGACTAAGCTCTTTATCATAGTGTAAAGAGAGGTCAGCCAAAGCAAAGCTGGCTGTCTTCTCTGTTGGACACTCTGTTGGAAACCTATTTGGCCAAGAGTAGACCCGAGATTCTCCGCTCACCTGTGGCAGCACATCCCACTGAAGGAAAGGCTCTGAGAGCAAATATCTAAGGAAGAGCTAAACTTACAAATTAGAATATGTGAAATGAGTAGGTAGCTTTATGGGGATACATTTTTCTCTTCACCAAACACAACTGTGTGTCCCTGTCATCTCATGAATGGGTATCTAAGACACCTGCACAGGCTGAAGGAAGGGCATTCGATGCTTGTATGGAACCTAGGTGGGGCACCGGGGGCAAGAGAGTGCAGGACTTCAGACAGACGTCCTCAACAGGAAACATGGGGGTTCACAACGACAGACCCCAAACTGACTGTGACCCCGGGTGATGAGCATCTGAGAGAGTCCGTTTTACAGAGCTCACACGATGGCCCAGAGCAACTTCTGAGCCTTCACCATCAAACAATGTCTTTCACTCTGACAAATAGTTATGGAGAATTAGAAATTATGTTTCTTAAGTGAAGCAGGTTTTTCCTTTCTATAAATATTCAACCTTCTGTGTTTGAAATAGAATTCTCAGAGCGTTCATTTTATGGGGTACAGTATAAACTCAAGAAAAAAACGCACTATGACAACCTGGAATGTAGAGCTTTTGCAATGGATGGAACGGCTCTCTTCGTTTTATAAGCTTAAACTGCATGCATCTTTTAAAATTGAAAACAATTTTCTCAAGCAGCTAAATGTTTCCAACAACTTCTGTCTACAGGGATTAAATTGTCATTCTGTGTATTTTCTGGAATTATTTTATTAATCAAACACAAAATTATTATTGTCTACTCCAAAAATCCCAATGAAAACTGTAACCCGAATAATATTGAAGGGTTTTCTTTTGAAGCTGGAAACCAGCAATTACTGTGCTGGACAAGGCTGCTTTACTGTGGTGCATTTCCTCGGGAGAGGAAATGATTTTTGAGAATACTGAAGCCTTTTTTATTCTCCAGCAGGCTAGCGACACCTGTGCACGATCTTTCTAGACAACAATGAGACTTTTCTGAGGTTTCATGTCATGAGCATTTAATTTAATAGCTCTGAGAGTTTAAACAGGACACTAATACCTCCGTTCACTGGCACGATTGGTGACCTGGGGATTCCAGTTAACTTAATTTTCCATCCACTAATAGTAACCCATTTAAGATGTGAACTTTCCTCAGCAGAACAGGGGATCTGGACATCGCTTTGTGGGTATGTACACTTGTATGTTTTGTCTCTCAGTTCTAAACTTTAAAAAAGAAAAATCAGCATTTTGCCCTCCATAAATCTTCAAATGAGTAAACCCATCAGCAACCACATACAAGAGGCCTCATCAAAAGAGAGAGAAAAAGTTTAACTCTGACAGTCTTAGCTAAAGAATATAAACCCTGTGAAGATGATGAAATGCGTTTCTCGCACCCAGGCAGCCTTCGTTTACCGCACCAGGCACTGATCTGCACCCAGGGGTGGAGGCAAACAATCCGTAGGGATTTTGGGGACTTCAGAAGCTCGAAGTTCATACATTGATAAAATCAAAACCTTCGTAAGATATGAGAAATGACAAGTATTTAAAACAAATGAAATGTGTTTTTTTTTTAAATAATTAGTGAAAAGAGAATAAATTTAAAGTTGCCTCTAATCTTTTTTTAAAAGATTTCATTTATTTATTTTTTAGAGAGAGGGGGAAGGGAAGGAGAAAGAGAGGGAATGAAAAATCAATGTGTGGTTGCCTCCTGTGCCCGGCTACTCGGGACCTGGCTGGCAACCCAGGCATGTGCCCCCACTGGGAAGTGAACCAGCGACACCCTCTAATCTTTTCACTGGCAGAATAAGGACTTATTTTATATCTTGACTTCAGTTTAGCAGAATTAGAAATCTTCAAAAGTTCTTCGAAATGTAAAGGTAAATGGGTAAAAATAACAAAAAAAATTTTAATTTGACTTGCATGGGACCCAAAGACTAGAGGTCCTTCTCAGTCTCTTGTAGTTTTATGCTTTAATTAACAGATGCCAAGTCTTGCAAAGTCACGGGTGGGGCTCAGTTTCTTTCCTCTGATGATTTCCAGCAGGCAACCTTGGCCTTAAGATCTTAAGTTTTCTAGAATACTAGGTTCCATTCTTCCTGGTTCCCAGGCCCCACCCCTCTGAAGTTCCTGATTCAGTGGTTCCAGGAAGACACAACAGGCGTTTAGATTTTTAGTGAGAATATCATGTGATCCTAATTATCAAGGAAATCTGGAAACTTTGGCTATGAACAATGACTTGTCTAAGAATGGAGGGCTGGGGTGGGAGGGAAAAGCAGGTTCCCAGGCCCAAGAGAGTCAGGACCAGTGAACCTTGGGCTCAGGAATCTGCCTTTTAAACGAGCACCTCAGGTCACACATGGTCAAAAGAAAAATTGCCCTTGTTGCTGATAAGCCACTAAACTTTCTTCTGCAAGTGTCAGACACACCAAAATCAGGAGAAACCCATGTAGGTCCAAAGTAGTGACACGGGGGCAGCAGCTGGGACACCTCGGTCCTCTGGGCCCCAGCCTGCTTCCTGCAGTTCCTGGTCTAACCTGGACAAGCTGCTGCTCGAAGCCTCACCTCCACAGGAAGCCAAGGGAAGCCCAAAGCATCATGGACAACAAGGTGTCTGCCTGTCCCCACCTGGGGCAGGTCTAGGATGCCTGTTGGTGCGACTCTCGTAGTTGCAAACAGTGATCTTAGGGGAAGAAACACAGAGTGGCAAAGTGTCTTTTGGAATGGGCTTGGTCTGCTTATATCATGCCTGAAAATTGCAAATGAAACTATGACACGTACCATCGCCTGGTCATAAATGAACACATTGTTTACCACAAATTCTGCCGAAATAAACCTGTCTTCATGTACAGTTGCTAAGGCATTTGTGCTTAGAAAAACAAATACTTTAAAGACAAACAATACCTTCATATTTTCCTTTCAAAAGTGACTAATCTACTCAATACCTCTGAAAAGTTGTAATGGGTTTCTTCTGGAATCCCTGTATTATTGCATTTCACACTTGCCAATAACTGTATGAACCTCTTCGGGAATGCCAAGGGAAAAACCAGTCATGGTAAAGCTTGAGAGAGAGAGAGAGAGAGAGAAAGAGAGAGAGAGAGAGAGAGAGAGAGAGAGAGAGAGAGAGAGAGAGAG
The DNA here is from genome assembly GCA_028533065.1 of Trachops cirrhosus. NCBI lineage: Eukaryota > Metazoa > Chordata > Mammalia > Chiroptera > Phyllostomidae > Trachops > Trachops cirrhosus. The sequence goes on along the minus strand of CM052545.1, from coordinate 62,098,133 downwards.
AGAGAGAAATAGGGCAAGATCATAGATGGGATAAAAAAACTCCACTTGAATGCTTCCCCATGAAGTCAGTCTACGTTTTGTCCAAATGGTTGAACTCCAAAAGTACCTCAGCAGTTCAGCTGTCTTGATTTCAAACGTCTGCCCACATGGCTTAAATTTGCAACTTAAATATTCGGTATGAAAACAAAGTTATTTAACTGTTAGCGTAGGATTCTTCTCCAAAGGGAGACAGAAAGGCACATGTTTCAGCCCACACACATACACTGATCCCTGACTTCTAAATACCGACGCACAACACAAAGTTATTTTGGCTTGGGAAGACTACGCTGTCTGCTGTGTTGGGGTGGGCAGTTAAAAGAAAGAAGCTTGTCTTGAACACTGCCAGAGCTGAAGATTTTTATGCATGTATAGCACAAATGGTTCTTTTTCATTTTGGAGAGAAAAAGCACTTTTTAAAAAACAGGTTGTGGGGAGGCTTTGCAGCGGTATTTCACCTCAATACATCTTTCAAGTTTGATAGCTTGTAAGCTCATGGCTTTGGTTCTCGTCTTCAACCTTCAGACAACTCTAAGCTGTCCGCAGCAGCTGCGGAGGCTGAGTCTTTAAATGAAATGAAGAAATAATTGCTTCAGGGAACAAAGGGAAGAAAAAAAAGCCCTGTTAGCTGAACTACATGGCCCCTTGGGATTGCGTGTGGTATGTATTCCTGATTAATACTGTTCAGTGTGGTAAAGAGGAATCCCAGAGCAATCCCAGGGAACCAGAGAAAGTGTGATGTGGTCGCATGGGTGTGAGTTTCAGGGGCATGCCTGGGTTCAGATTGCAGCTATACCCTGATCAGCTCCGTGACCTTGACAAAGTGCCTTTACCTCCCAGGGCCTTCATCCCTTGTTTTCAATGGGGGACTAGCTCTGCCAACTTCACTGGGCTGGGATAAAGACCGGAGGGGATAAAGACTGGAGGGGATGGTACCTGTGGTGTGCTGATTCTGCTAAACACAGCAAATCAAACACCCCTTGTCATCTTGGCCCCTCCCCAACTCCGCCTAAAGGTGGAAAATGATGCAAATTCATAAGCCAAAAGAATAGGGGGGGGAGTGATATCCAACCAGATGTGTCAATAAAAAGTTGAAAGTAAAGGGACAAACAATAAATGACAGAGTAAAAGATGAAACAGTGATTGGGGAATGTGGGGGGGTGTGTCTAAAGTAGGACATTGGTACGCTGGGTCCCTGGAAAGGCTCAGAGATGGGGGTCACCCGGTGTTTCTGAAGGAAGAGCTTTTAAAGATAGGGGGACTGGTTAAAGGCTATGTGAGGACCAGTCATGTCCCAGGTCCATTCACCACCCTCAGAACTAAGCAAACCACCTCATCACTATCCCCTCAGGAAGAAATTGGACCAAAGGAGTTCTAATATAGTGGTAACAGGTTCAGAAGAAGGAAGGGATAAGGCAAGAGGATAGAAACAGGGGGATGAAATACCAGTTTTCACAGGAAACAGAGAGCTCACTGTCCCACCCCGTCAGGCCCCCAGGCGTGGACAGCTGAGCTCCTGCTCACCGAGAGAAGGCGCTCCTCTTGGCAGGAAGGGACTCGGCAAAGAGAAAGACCTAACACACCACCATCTGGGGTCCCTAGTAACATGACTAGGTCCTTCCCTGTCTGACAATCCTTTTATGAAACCTACGACTCAACGCAGCCCACCCATGCCCACAGAACTTGTAAATGTCTTTTTAGCACTTTGCTCTTACACAGTAATGGGCAGTCGAGCATCACTAGGTGTTTGATGAGGAAGAAGACAAAACCTAAAATCACCCCAACAATAACATCAACATCAACAACATCAACAAAACCAGGAAGCAGAATTCAGTGAAAAGATACAATGCAAAGAACAGAAGGAAACTTTAGAGGAACACTAATATCCTCAGAGATGACTTTATATCTATAAAACTAGAATAGAATGTTTTAAAATCAGAAAACATAAGAGTTACACAAATGAGACAGCAACAATAAAGACATTCAATGGAAGAGTTTGAAAATGTAGTCGAAGTGCTCCAGAAGTGAACAAAAAGGTAAAGAAACAAGCAGGAGGTAAAGTAAGAAGGAAACGAGAGGGTTAAACCAGGAGCTCAATACCATCCCTCTCTCATGTCCTGCGCTGGACAGCATGCCTCTTTGGGGGTTTCCCCACATGACTTCAGGTCAGCTTCAAGAAGAAGATGCTGCACGGTGTGGAGAGCAAATTCTGGGAGGAAGGTTTCCATTGGTTCTATCTAACAGGAGTATCAACTCAAACCATGCTGCTATCAAACAACCTGAGCTTCTGTGTGTTCTATAAAATCACTGCTAAATTACATGCTTTAGTTACTGTGATACATATTCAGTACCAGGGGAATGCCTGTCCTTGAAAAGGTATGTTTCTTTTCTATTAGATATTATCATTGTGTAACACACCCCAGTTCCCTTTTTTGTGTTAGTTTTTCAGGATCCTATTCTTGGTGCTAAATTTGACACTCAAACATCGTATTAGTTTAGCGATTTGATATATTCTATTTAGGTTCTCATATACAGTATGTTTAAACATTTTCTACTTCTTCTTTAGTAGCTTTGAGATATTATATACACATTATATTGTAAGCAATCCCACACACTCTTTGGAATATAGAGGTTACAACTTATAAATAAAATCTCTTCCAGGATAGAATTTGGACAATCTTTGTTTGTTTGTTCTACTAGAATCTTGTATTTCAAGATGGGGGAAGAAACTAGGCTTTGAACAGTCTGCAAGCCTTGCTCGCCAGTCTTCATTGCATGCTATTTTATCTTTAAGTCTTGCTCTGCAGGCCAGACTCCATGAACTTATCCATTTATCTATGCTGCTGTGTATATTTTGCTATTGTTTCCAAGGGAAAGTTCTTTTTTGAAATCCTCCGGCTTTGCCTGCACCAAGTGGGATTGCTTTTCTCATATGTCTGTGTGTCCCTGAGTGTTGGGTACTGCCAGCTAACCAGACCAGAACCAGGATTCGGGAACGAGCCATCAGAGTTGGGGGCAGATGCTCTGCGATTACAGTAGGTACAGGACTGAGCCAGAGGTGGGCAGATGCCATGTCTGCCCACTGGGCAATTCCTTTACATGGCCAAAGAAAAACTTCAGACAAATAAGCAGATACGAAGTATCTAAGTCTTACAAGGGTAAGAGTAAAAGCATCTTAAAAGTCATTGACATAGTCTCAATCTCAGTGCCAGATGATGGGGCTTCAGAGTGACTGGCTTTGGAGACCTACCTCTGCAGTTTCGGCATGTCACCACCATGTGGTGGAAGAGAGAGTGACAGGCAGGACCAACAGGGTTCTGGTTCCTGGTTCGGGAATTCGGAATGCTTTTTCCAAGCCATAGTTCGGGACAAAAATAGAATCTGTTTATTAAACTTGTCTCCTTCCTAATACAACACAGACTTCAGAACGACAGTCACGCAGCAAAGCAAAGAGAAAGCACTCATATTTCTCTAGCTGCCCGTGTGTATCTCCACCATGCTTTATTCTGAGGCCCACAGGAAGGCGTGTCCTCTCCCACCTCTGGTTAAAAAGAGCCCCCTTTAACTTTAACCCTAGCCCTCCCCAGCTCTCACTGCTGGCTTCAGCTGACTAGGGCTTGCAAAATCCTCTCACTTAATGACCCTAAGCAGCTCTGGAAAAGGCAGAGCCAGTAAGTCTTCTCCAAGCTGGCTGTCGTCTGGCTCTTTTTCTGAATTTTCTCCTCAGTTCCTATGCCCCAAATCCTCAGATACCACTAGGTATCCAATGTCATGCCCTGTACCTTTTTCCCAAACACGAGGCCTTATACCTGGACAGAAGGCTGACTCTTTGAAGACTATTTTCATTCCAGATTAAAGTTATCTGACAAAAGATGGCAGAAAACATGAATGTTCGATAGCTTTCATGATGAGTATTAGTTGGTTAAGCAAATGTAAATTCAATTCACCAACACTGAATTGAGTCGAACTGCCACGTAACTGCAGGGAGTTACATGCCTATGGCCATGTGCCTCCATGTCTGTTGGTCAAACAAGGAAAAGTAACAACAGATACAACACTTGCTTTGTGCCAAGCATGTTTTAACTCATTTGATCCCCAAATCTCCTATTAGAGAGGTTTTTCTACCCCTTGTTTCTTGTGCTAGGCCGTCCTTCTTGCTGAGAGTTCTCTGTCGACCCTGCAGTGAAGTTAGTGAGATGTGGTGGCAGACAGAGTGGCAGCGGCCGCCAGCAGATTGAACCCTTAGGTTCCAGGTAAGGAAACAGAAAGAGGGATTCTCAAGGTCACACAGCTGGTAGGTGAGGGAGCTGGGGTCAAATCCAGAAAGTCAGACTGCAGAACTCTCACTCTCAAAATCACTGCACCGCACACAGCCCTAACCCTAACTCTAGCCCTAGCCCTGGCCCTAATCCCAACCCAGAGAAGTCATTCCAAACTCTGTAACCAGTTCAAAAAGGCTTCACAGGAGGTCTGGAACTTTAGAGACTTTTTTTTTTTTAAATGAGAGCATTATTACTTGGGCATGGGAGAAGGATGATTTATGTTTGAGGCAGTTTGGAGAATTCTCAGATACTTGGTTAAGGTCTTTTGAGTCTGTAACTACAATGACATAGAAGGCATGATCAAATCCAATGATCCACCCAGAAAACCTCATAATGGGAAAGAACTCTTTAAAAACCATGGGCAGGGGGAGCGTGTGGTAACTCAGCAATGAAGCCAGGTGGAGTCCTGATCCAATAGGGCCAGTGTCCCCATAAGGAGGAGAAGAGACCCCACAGGGCTCGCTCTCTCTCAGCACGCCCACAGGGGAAAGGCCATGTGAGGCTGCAGCCAGAAGGGAGCCACCTGCCACTCAAGCAGAGACCTCACCAGAAACTACCTCTGCTGGCACCTTGACCTTGGACTTCCCATCTCCAGAACTGGGAGAAAATACATTTCTGTTTTCTAAGCCACCCTATCTGCAGTGGTCGGTTATGACGGCCTGAGCGGACTAATACGGTGAACCTTGGCCTTGCCACCCCTGGCCCGGGGCCGTACTCACTCCTCTTTCCAAATGCAGGACTCTCTCCCATGCAATGTTTCTCATCTGCCCAAGCTACTTTCTCCTTGATGTGCTCATTATGTAAAGAGATTTTACTATAGAACCCAAAACACTTTACTGACCTAATTAAAAACAAAAAGTCTGTCTGCCTCTACTAGACCCTGAGCCCTTTGAAAGAAGAGACTATCTTATTCAACATTATATTCCTAGTTCCTGGCACATAGCAGGCATTTGATAACTGTTTATGGACTAAATGAAGACATGAGTGAGTTTAGGACATTGCCTTAAAAATGTACATTAGTATAAACGTTATGACATGATTTATTCACTCACTCATTCAACAATCAAGAAGTAAATGGAGGGAAAAAAAAGTAAATTGTTAGAAGACTAAAAATTAGCGACATTTCTAGATGATAAAGAAATGACAAAATGAGGAATTAGCTGTGTAAGAGAATGCAGATACCAGATATTTGTATGAACTATGTAACATGTGACATGATTATAATCTACAATTGAATGTGAAGGATGGCAGAAGAGCGTACGGGCTAAGTAAGCTCCACAGTGAGGCATGTGGTGGTTGAATCCTGCCTCTGCTAATATAGTTAGGTGACTTTGGGAAAGCTACTGAACTTCTCTGGGCTTCCATGGTCTCATCTTTTTAAAAAAACAAAACAAAACAAAAAAATAGCTCTGGCTGGTGTGGCTCAGTGGATTGAGCACTGATCTGTGAACCAAAGGGTCACTGGTTTGATTCCTGGTCAGGGAATATGCCTGGGTTATGGGCCAGGATCTCGATTGGTTGGGAGCCTGCAAGCTTGCAACTGATGTATCTCTCGCACATCAATGTTTCTCTTCCTCTTTTTCTCCCTCCCTTCTCATTGCTCTAAAAATGAATAAATAAAATCTTTAAAAAAAACCCCAACAAATTTTACTGAAGTATAACATATATAGAAAATTACACAGGTTAAGGGAAGAGCTCAATAAATTTTCTAGTTGCCACATCTCATAAATGGGGATAATAATAGTATCTGTCATGTAGGGCGAGTGTGAAGGTTAAATGACATAATGCTCGGGAAGTGCTCGGAATAGTGCCCAAAATGTAGGGAGCCCCCATAAATATTAGCTCTCATTCATTTACATTTGCTTAATGTAACTGCAATTCTAAACCCATTCAAACCTTTTGTCATTTTTCATATACCCTAGTAGTATATATCCAGCCTTAAGAAAAAAATTGTGGCCTGGCTGGCGTGGCTCAGTTGGATGGAGCATCATCCCATACACCAAAAGTCTGCAGGTTTCATTCCCAATCAGGGCACATACCTAGATTATGGGTTTGATCCCCAGATAGGGTACGTATGGTAGGCAGATGATTTGATGTTTCTCTCTCACATTAATGTTTCTCTCTCTCTCTCAAATCAATAAATATATTTTTAAAACTAAAAACAAAAATTAAAAAAGAAAAAATGTGGATACTACTCCTAATATACTTGTGAATATAGAAATCCACCATCAGAACTGAATATTAGAGTTGCATTATTGCCACCTTTCCTGCTATTCTGGTTTAATGGATTGACTCTTCATCTACTTAAAATGCCAAGTAAACTTAGAATTATAAACAGGGCTAAAGGAGGCAACAGAATAGATTTGGAAATGCTTCCTTGGTTGGTACACGAGAGAGAAAAGACTGCAGTTTTAGCGTGTGGCCTCTCGGACCAGCTGAGCGAGGGGTGCAGTGCTGGGCAGCGTCAGATCCTCAGTGCTGCTCATTAGCCAAGGACAGTCAGAGGCACTTCTGGAAAGCACAGTTTGGGACCCTGGTGTATTTTAAGCAGTATTCCTGAAAACAAGCTATCTCCATGTGCCTAGCAGGCCAGACCAGATGGTCGCCTAATTGGGGATAACCCGGTGGGTAAAAGTAAGTCCTTTCTGTTCCCAAATGTCCTCCCAGCATAGCTTCAGGGTGCCACAAATTCCACCACCGGGGGATTCCTGTTGATGTCACGATCCTTCTATTACTCTGTTCCCATTCTCTTACTTGGAAATAGAAATATCACAGGCGGAGACAACACTTTCTGTGCCCACTATCCAAGCAGGAAGGAACTTAGGGGAATCCTTTGCTCTTGAACAGAAGAGTGTGGACAGGTAAGGTACCAATGATGGAAAGAAGCGTGTGTGAGGAAGTGAGGAAGCAGGGCGGGGAACTGGGGAAAGAAGCTGGGCACAGAAGAGGCACTTCTTGACCTCCAGACTTTTGCCAAGGGCCACCCCTGGGACTCACAGGCACCAGTGAGTGTCTGGCAATGAACAGGCTGATAGAGCAACTAGTCCAGGTTTTCTTAAGTGACTTTCCAACATCTGCATTACTCTGTCTCACTGTTGCCTTGTTTTTTCCCTCTTCCAAGTCACAGACATACTTCTGTTGTTCAACTTACACAAGCCCCACCTGCCAAACCTGAGTGACGTTCTTCCTTGCAAACAGTCCTCTGCAACTCCTCAGAAGATCCAGGTTCTTCTAAGGAGCAAGGGCAGATGTGGCTTAAAAGAAAGATGCTTGAGGGGAATTTACAGTCTGTGACCAATTAGCCAGATGGGCTAACCTTACCACCTGGTTTTTCTCTTGTTGGTGTTTGTGAGCTCTGCCTCTCTCATTCACTCTCCATTAGTTGAAGAAGGTCATTTCCCTTTGGCCTAAGGGGCTACTGGTCTGAGGGCCATCTTGGGTTCACATATGCTCTTGGATTTCAGATGGCACTGGTGACCAGGATACTCTTTCTCCAACATGCATTTTAGCACGGGCACCGTGACCTTTTCTCCTGGATTCATGTCTCTGTTGTTTTCCACGCATTTGTGAGCTCCAGCTTCAGCTGGTACAAACGTGCTTACGTGAGTAATTCCAAACACATGCCTCGCAGAATGCTAAATCTTACCATATCTGCATATGATTTACAAAGCAAACCAAGGAACTGAATTTTAGCTATAACACCCAACTATGTGGGACAAGAAGGGGGACTGACTGCCTGTTTCTGTATTCATTCTTGTGTTACTTAGCAGTGATCGCATTATTTCTTGCTTCCAGTCAGTGGACCAGGGTTACTTCTCTTTTTAGACGCAGTCCTTTTGAGTTCTTTGTTATTCTGAATGTAATGTAAACTCCTTTTCTTTCATCTTGGGTTGGCCTCAATCGATGAACTTTTCCAACTCTTGGAGAGGAAGAGAACTTTACATGGTTATCTAATTGAGATCTTTGAAGTCGGGCATGGTATGAACATAAATCACACAAGATAAACATTTATCTCGCCTATTTTTACAAATTTCCAGAGTTGAAAATTCCCCAATTGTTTTAAAAGCCAAAGAAATTAAAAAGGACATGTATTTACAAAGGCATTATCATGCATTACACATTCACTTTCCCTTTCAGACATGGGTTTACTTTCCCAAGAAGAGTGCCATTTCCAAACACAAAACAAAATGATAATGTCACTTTTTCTGACCTACACTTACTTCCCGTGCAAACACTTTTTATCTGACACTTCCTCTCCATCTCTTTATTCTTCCTTTGGCTAGGGCAGGCAGTACATGCTCTCTTGCTTACATCATCTCCAGCATCATCAAAAATTTTATACAAGGTCAGATTCTTACAAAATATATGTAAAACAACACAGGAAGAAAAGCTTTAAAAATCAGGTGTCAACAATGAGTCATATTTAAAGCTAGCATAGATGATAAAATACTGAGGTGAAGATACATAAATTAAGGTGGTCCCCCTACATTGGGTAGAATTTTCCTAGCCCACTACCTAGGTCTGTTAATGCAGATGAACTTTAGAATCATGATGTCAGGTATATCCCAAACTCCCTTCTGAATTCTAAATCAGATGGTACGAAATTTATATATTAACTTAGGGAAAAATCTATTATCTCCACAATGTAAGTCAGCCTGTCTTTGAATATCGCATACTCCTACATTTATTCAAATCTTCTCTCTTTAAATATAATTGTTCCTGCCAATCAACTGTCACCCCAACCATCCTGCACACAATGCTGATGATGGAATAGCCAGCCTGTACCCCTGACCAAAGGCTGAGCCAAACACTAAAGCCCATGTTTCAGGGACTGATGTGAGACCCCAGCCAGCCCAGAAATAAACCTCCCCATGACCTTCCCAATCGTTGTAAGGAAGGACCCTTTCCACGGAGGAAGAAGGACTTGAGTATGGGGCTGCAAGTGGCCATGAGGAGAGAGCCAGTGTGCAGCAGGAAAGAGTGAAGCTAAAGCAGGTATAAAGATGGGGTGCAGCCCCACCACCAACACAAATGGTGTGTTTGTGTGAACTAGAAACAAGTACCCCTTCCTCACATGCTGTAGAACTGCCGTCCCAAATATATAAATCTATGATGATCGTGCTTTCGAGTGGCAAGCCTATAAGGTAGAGTTTGTTCATTGCATGGAACTGCTGAACCCTGCGATCCTAATGGGAAGAGTCCTCAGAGCTTTGGGAGCTGCCCCGACTCCTGCAGTTCTTCCTTGGGGTTCTGAGACCCTCAATTATAGTTACGATAAACTGTCCCCCTCTTTTATTTTGCCTCACCTAGAGCTGGGTTTTTAACCTTGTGATGTTTTATAGTTTTATTCATAGGCCCTACTTCTTGCAGAGTTTCTGTAGCTATTGTTAATGTGATCTCTTCTCTGTTCTTTGTGACATTTTCAAACTGATTACAGGAGCTATATGAGAAAACAATTTAGTATGTTCATTTTATAACTGGCAAAGGACTTGGCTTTCCTTTTAGTTTTTCAGTTGATTCTCTTGAATTTTTCCAGATAGAAGATTGTAAATATATACACACATGATAATAGTTTTTATTGCTCTTTATTAATCTGCATACTCTGGAGGCTAGATCTTCCAAGTTAATTTTCTCCCTGGTCGAATCTCGCTTTTTACCATCAAGCAAAACAGAAGCATTTAGCTGTGGTGTTTACTATGTGGCACGACAGTGAAGTTCCTGCTTTGAACAGGTGCTTTCTTTTTTTGAAAAACTAAGAACAGACACTCAGTTTTATTAAATGCCTTTTTAGTGTCTATCAAGGTAATTATATGGCTTTTTCCCCATTTATTAAGGTGAAGAATTATGTTAATATATTTCCTAATATGAATCCCTCTTCTCATTCTTGGGATTGATTGGACTTGGGCACAGTGCTTTATTTTCTTAAAAGAATACTGAATTGCTAGTGTTTTATTTATGATTTTTCTTTTTAGGATAATTATACTCATAAGTAAGACTGGACTACAGATTTGTGAGTACACATTCTTTGTTGGGTTTTGATATCAGAGTTGTTCTAACTTTATAAAGTGAAACAGGAAGACTTCCTTGTTCCTTATATTCTGAACAACAGTTCACATAACATGGAAATTAATTTTCCAGGGAAGTTTGAAAGAATTTGCCTATAAAGCTGTTTAGCACTAGAGCATTTGGAGGAAGATATGTGCTTTTTTCCCTTCTTTTTGCCATTATACTTGATATCTATTTGATTAGTCTTTTTAAATAGGCAGCTTTGATATTTTTTGGTAAATCTATTATTTACATGTATTGAAATGCACTGAATGGTTATCCTCCTCTAAAAGCTACCCTGGCCTTTGCTGACTAAGGGCTGTTACATTTGCATTCCCCATGTTTTGAGATGTCATTTGGCCAAGTCAATAGTAAACTCTAAACAAAAAGATGTGCTCAGTACCAGGCCCTCTCGTCCTCTCCCAAGCCCACAGTGCACTGATGCTGCCTCGTCAGCTCCGTGTCCTCTGCGCAGACCCACAGTGCTGACAATACTGCTTTTGTGCTGTTAATGACGTTTCTTTACGTGATTGGTTTTATTGGGCTGCTTTTTAAGGAGTTTTTATTCACACTCCCACAACTTAATCCTAAAAATTAGGTGGTAGGAAATTGCTTAACAGTTTTTTATTAAAATCACTATAATAGTATATTAAATATATTTAGAGATAATGTATGTGTAGTAAAGAAATAAAAGCTTCTTCATAATTTGTTAACTTTAAGCAAGCTTATGCAAGAGTTGGCCATTTTACTGAAGAGCTGGAAGCACAATGTCTAGAAAACTGGGGTCTCCCAGAGTTGGACAGGCCATGCTCGGCTGCCCCTTGAGCGGCGGGAGGTGAGACGGTGGGTGTCCAGTCTTCCAGGTGGCCTCCCTGGGAACCGAAGAAAGTGGTTCAGTCCAGTGGCAGAGATCGGGTGCACTGTTATCCCTCCTAAACCCATTACTTCAGGCAGCCCCAGAGTAGCTGCTATTAAAGTGGGGAAGACAGCGTGAATCTAGGTAGGAGTCAGAAAGCCAACCAGAACTATGTACAGAAACAGAACTTGAACGTGGGGCCTGGCACGATGAATAGAAGTCCTGTAACTTGTGAAAAAATCACAGCCCTGGGGAGGAGATGGGAAGGAGAAACATGAATAGCTTGTGTTTTAGTTTCAAGGTCACTAGACCATGGGGCGCCACCTCAGAACCTGTTGGAGAAGACTTTCCATCACTCAGAAACCCTGGCCCTCGAGTGGGATTTAGTAACTGGGCAGGGTTTGGGGTTTCTCCCTTGGGAAGGGAGTGTGTTCTCTGTGTGGAAAAGATGGTTGTGGCTATGCTGGTGGCCAGGGTACAGGGCCATCGCTAGATTCGTCCATCAGGACTCCCTTTCCCTTTCTTCAACAGCAGTGGAGGATGTACATCTCCCAGCCAGGGTAGCACGGAGCTGAATTCTCACCAGTGGACAGTGAGCCAATGTGGCACGTTCCACATCTAGGTCTGAGGACACCAGTAAGGCACGTTAACGCTCTTTTCCTCCTCCTGACATGTGGCAGGATGTGCGCTGGCCCAGCTCTGACCACGGACAGGGGTGAAGGTCCACACAGCACAGGGGAGAGACAAGATGGGGAGACAGCTGGCCAAGAAAAGGCAATGGCCCCATGAAAAGGCAAAACCGTTAGGGACAGACTACAGATCAGGGATTACCAGGGACTGGGTGTGGGGTGGGGAAGGAGGGAGGGAAGAAACTGACCACCAAAGAGTGTAAGGGAACTATTTGGGGTGGTGTGGATATGTGATATTTTGACTGTGATGGCAGTTACACAACTGAATTGGTCAGTATTCATAGAACTACTGACATAAATATGTTGAATTTTACAGTGTAAATTAAACCTCAATACACTTGACTTAAGAAAAAAAAGAAAAGAATAACCCACTGGAGAAGAGACCTCCCTTTTTCTAAAGAGTTTCTAATTTTTATATAATTGTAATGATCAATCTTGTATGATACCAAGATTTTGAGTAATAGTAAAGTCATCTTTACTCCAAGGACATAAAGAAATGCTCCTGTGGATTTTTCCTAGAGTTCTAATGGTTTTGTTTGCTGTATTTAAAATTTTGGCCCTTTAGGAATTTATCCTGGATGAGGTATAGAGCTACCCACCTTTTGCTTTTGACAGAGAGGTACTCAGTTGTTCCAATACCTTTTATTTCGTAAGTCCATCCTTATTCCTGATTACAGTTGTAACTATGATCATATACTAATTTGGAAGATTAATTTTAAGTCCTAGAAATTTATTTTAACTTTTTGGCTTGAAATATATTTATAAGTCAGGTGACATTCCTTAAAATAAGTTCTTTTACATGTTGTAGAATATATGTTTGAAAAAATACACTTACTAAATAAAATGCAGATGAGCAAAACTTGGAAAATGAAATAGCCCTAGTTCTGCCATTCATGAATGTTGGCATTTTATTTGTGTACGATGTACATGAGCACATGCACGGTGCTGAACGAGCTACTCTCACAACTGCACTGGAGCATCCGACCGTGAACAACATGGGTTTGAACTGCACGGGTCCACTTATGTGCATGTTATGTGCAAAAAAATCATCATAAGCAAAGTCAAAATACAAATGAGGAAAAAATACTTTAAACTTATTACCACAAAAGATTCTTTTCCCTAATGTATAAAGGGTTCTATAAAACTAAGACAAAGACCAACAACAGAAAATGCACCAAGAACATCAACGCACTGTTGAGAACAAAAGGAAATACAAACAGTCATTCAAATACATTAAGAATGCCCTGACCAGTGAGGCTCCGTGGGTCATGTGCATTGTCCCACAAAGCACCAGCTCAATTCCCAGTCAGGGCACACGCCTGAGTTGAGGCCCAGTCCGCACACAGTCAGGGCGAGTGTGAGAGGCAACCCACTGATGTTTCTCTCACACATCGATGTTCCTCTTCCTCTCCTTCTCCTACCTTCTCCTCTCTCTAAGAAAAAATAAACAAAATCTTTAAAAAAACATTAAAAATGTATTCTGTTTCACTTATAAAATACAAAACAAAGCTATGAGGTTGAACCATATAAAATTACTGATGGTCTACCATTTCTGACCTACATAAATTGCAATTTCATGTGGTTCAGCCTAATACAGTGAAATATTTTTCATCTATCAGATTGGCAAAATTCCAAAAGCTGAGCAATGCACCCTTCCAGTGAGGCCGTGGGGAAACGCTTGCACACAGCACCGCTGGGGGCGCCAGACAGCACAGGCGCTGCAAGGGCAGTCTGGCCAAATTTATCAAAATGTCCACGTCAGTTGGTTCGTCCTGCAGATATAACTATACACATAGAAAACAATGAGTGTGCAAGATGCAGAAGATATATACATATGATATATATTATCATACGTAATATGCTACCTTTCCTAAGGGGGGATAGAGGTGTAACATACAACACACACAGGTACACACATACATACATTTTTCGTATTTGCTTGTATCTGCAGAGACGAAACACTAGGAGGAGACATGAGAGGCTGATAAAAGTGGTTACCTGTATACGGAAGGGAAAGAGTCAAGAAGGCAGGAGTAAAATTTCCCAGGGTATACCTCGTTCATGGTGTTGGTGGTAAAAAATCAAAAGTAAATAGAAAAGTTAAAAAGTAAAATTGCAGGTATTTGGAAAAACTGACCATTAAAACAACTCATTTGCCACGATCATAAATAATCAACATTACTACAATATATAATTTATATATTTACAAAGACTTTTACTACTACCAACAAAATAAATTAAAAAAACATGAATCTAAATTCTCTCACTGGGCTGATTATTTTCCATTTGCCTCTGCATCCTTTCTACGCTCTTCTCTGCCCTCTGTTTTTTTGTGGGCTCTCCTGCCTTCTGACTTTCTGTTGGGTTTGGTGAATGGAGGCACTGGCTGGAGGTCAGAGGTCAGGAGAGAGACAGGCTGGAGTTTTTCTCCTGTTCCTGCAGCAGCTGTGTGCCCTCCACTCCACAGCCCCACACAAGCACACCTGCTGCTCTAGCTCTTACTAAGCTTCAGGAACACTGTTTGCTCCTTTGGGAAGAGGGATGGCATGAGTAATCATTTGCCACTGCTGCTAGTCCTGTGTGCCCCGTATCTCTCGTTGGTTCCCTCCTCCCTGCATACACTTCTGCCACTTATCCAGCTGAGAATGCCGTCTACTTTACACTGGAAACCTGGCTGATATGACCAGTCATCTGTATCTTAGAAAAACCACTCAAAATTCATTCCTTTCTCATTGCTATACCACGAGGCCAGTTTGTTTCTGGAATATTTCACACACCCTTGCGTGCATTTGCTCCCTTGTATCTTTACTACACTTTCTAGGTTAACAATTTTTCTTCCTCTGTCTTCCTTTTTAACAAGCCTCTTAAATCCGCTCTGCACAGCCATAAGTTAACCCATGAACTCACCCCAATATTCTTCACCAGAAATATTTTGAACAACTGTACTCTCACCTATTCAATCATTCGTTCAGCAAATACTGTTTGAGAACTTAGATACTGAGATTATAATGGTGTCTAAAAAACAGACAAGATCCTTACATACTCATGGGAGGTTAAACTTCTGTGGGGAGAAAGAGATAATTTATTTTATTTTATTTATTTATTTTTAGAGAGAGGGGAAGGGAAGGAGAAAGAGAAGGAGAGAAACATCAATGTGTGGCTGCCTCTTGAGTGCCCCCTACTGGGGACCTGGCCCACAACCCAGGCATGTGACCTGACTGGGAACTGAACCAGTGACCCTTTGGTTCGCAGGCCAGCACTCAATCCAGTGAGCTACACTAACCAGGGTGAAAGAGATAGTAAGTGACCATACCACAAAATGTGAAATTACAACTGTGCACGTGTTATAAAAGCAAGATGTAAGAGGGCACAAGTCTCTAGTTTGAGGATTAGAAAGGGGTTCCTGGAAGAAGTGGTGTTTGCGCTAAGACCGGAGGGATGGGCAGGCATTGACCACGCAGAGAGGATGGCCAGAGAGAGGAGAGCAGGTGTTTCTGGTTCTTTTTTCCACAGCCTTCTTTCCAACAAGAATGCTCTCCTCCCTCTACTTTCTGAGCTTTACCTAGTAGTTAGGTGATGTGGGAAACACAATATCTCTGTTTCAACCCAATTTTCATTCAATCTCCTCACACTTCCTGACCTTCAGTTCTATGTAAGATTGTATGTCATCCTCTCTACCTCTCATGACACAGTGCAGAGCAGCCTTGCCCCCTCCTTTCAAAGTAAACTGTATTCTAATGACTTTTCCCTAAATAGAAAATCCGTTTTCTACTTGCTAAGTTGATGTGTTTAGTACTAAAAACTTCAAGGATAAATGTGAAACGACTAGAAAATTATAGGAAGTGTGTTTTATTTTTTCCTAAGAGATTTTTTTCTATTTGTTTGTTTGCAATGAGCAGCTTATTCTTTAATTCTGACAACTAAAAAAGGAGGGGGGTGGGACAAATTAGCGTGATCCACTGGAAAAACAGAAACAAAACCTCCCCCAACTCCTCCAGGTCGCCAACATCCAGCACTATTTGCAAAGCTGCTAGTCCTGTCTCTGGAAGGACGTTTTTCTCACCCATTTATATTGCACAGGATGAAGCAAACATTTTTAAGATTTCAGCTTTTCAAATGCATGGTACTTGTGATAAAGGCTGTGTTCAAGCTCTCCTCTTCACTTAACCTGCCAACCAACACGGGAAACCATTAGCTCAGGCTGCTACAATTAACTCGGGCGCTGTTCTTGAAAGGCTCACACAATTCCCAGCTACTTATCATGCAAACAACCTGGGAGACTCATTTTCCTTGCAATGCAGTAGGAGGGGTAAATTACTGAGATAAGTAGATTATTGGGGAAAAAGTCACACTCAGAGGCCTTATGAAATGATTAAACCCTGGGAAATTCACCCCCCGAAGCGCCAGTCCTGATAGCGCACATTCACTCTGACTCCTGGACAAGCTACAATGAAGAACCCTCTTTGGAAGCACTAAATACTCCGACTCTGTCGCATTTTCATCTAACTTTGCAACAAGTGGGTTCTTTAGTTTTGATGGGTGAGATTCACCATCTATGAAGCAAATTAAAGAAAAGGGGGGAAGTTATCAGACTTGTAAGATTTAAAAATTTTCCTGACATAGAAGTACAAACATGAAAGCCAATAAAATGATTGTAGGAAAATACAGTCTTACTGACTTCCTTGTATTAACTTCAAAAACTGCATCAAGAGAAACCATTTCATATTGATTAAGAGCTATGTGCAAGTCTACAGTGACAATATGTATCTTCTCTGTAAGAAGTTCTTCCTTAGAGCACATGTTAGTCAATGATCAAGTTGACTATTATTAGTCAAGTTGAAGAACTGCCTGAAATAATGTTTCAGAAAAATATGTACGGAAAAGTAATGAAAATAAATGTAACCATGACTAGGAGACAAAAACGAATCTTTATTTTCTGGCAAGAGGGAGAAACCAATCAACCAGCCAGGAGGTCTGATAACCAACCCCTACATAAGAGAGCTTCAGGGAGGGGCCTGTGAGTGTTAATGTGGACTTCCTGGCCCTGCCACTGAGCTTCCAACAGCTGACGTAAACAAGCACACGTTTCCAGTGAGGAGGACTTCCAGGAAGGCAGTGAGGCACTCACTCATCACTACTCTTGGAAATAGTCAAGGAATTCTCAACTCTTTAAGTCAAGACTGAATCCTTAATTCAATGGAGTGAAATACTTCTGCTTCATATAAGTGGAATAGTCCCCATCTCCCAGGAACTTAGGCTTCCTCCCACCTGTCTGATAAAGCAGACAAGTGGAGAGATTTTGCCTGAGCCAAGGCCAGGAGGGTGAGGAGCAAGGAGGCTGGGCATGTGTGTGGGAGGGGGCTTCGAGGAAAGGACAATGGATGACAGAGGAGAGGGGAGAGGAGTGACTCTCCTTTCTTTTGAAGGGTAGATTGGCATTTTGGGGTACCAGGTAACCCATTCCTCTGTTTCAATATGAAACCTTCGGTGCACTCTGTAATTCATTGAAATTCTTAAAGCTGTTCTGTGTGTGTACAATGGGTATGTGCTTGTTTTGGGAGGAAAGTGTGATATGGGATTAACCTTTTGGAATGGGGGGTGTTTGGAGGTTAGGGGTGGTGGTGGTCCATGGTGATCTGTTCCTATTCAGTTTAGCTACCCCCACAGTTATAGATGAAATACCTGAAGTGTAAGAGGTTAGGAGCTTGCCCAAGGTCTCCGTGCTCAAGCTGGGATTCAGATCTATACTGCCTGATTTTGGAACTCCAAGTCTAACACCACACTAGACTTAGAAGACAGTGGAGGGAAAAGTACCAGTTGATATAGCAAATTGCTTGCTTCATTTATGAAAGCATGCTTCACTGTATGTAACAGAATTGATATTTGTACGGTAATACAGAAAATCTATCACCCTAGATGTTCAGTAGTTGTCTGAGCACATTTATCATCAATGGCATAACGCTATATTTTGCCAACAGAATTGGGAGACAAATCAGAATGTACAGCAGGGAAATAACATGGGAGATAAAAAAGAAATTTTCTCATTAAAAAATGGCAGATATATTAATGGAGTGCTGCTTTTCAAAACCACAATCTGAGACAGTGACAGTGAGATATTAATCATATTTATGGTTAAACAGAAAAAATGTTTTTAGTATCTATGTAAAGATGCACATATCTTGGCATCTTTTAAAACAGACAAAAAGAATACAAATAAAGTACAGTAATTAAGAACATGGACAGTATGAATCACAGCTCAAACGTTTATTAGCTGTGTGGCCTTGGGCAAACCACTTAGCCCTTCTGTGCTTCAGTTTCTTCATCTGTAAAATATGCACATTAAATGTCCCTCTCTCACTGGAATGTTGTGAGGATTCAATGAGTTAATATATTAAAGTACTTCAAACAATGCCTGGTACATGGTAAGATAAGCACTTTATAAGCATTAGCTAATATTATATTCTCATTACTATGAGGGAGCAGGGGGTGCTAAACTAGCACGTGCATGTTAAGGGTTATCATTGGAGCCAGTAAATGAGGTAGGTCCACGTTGAAGAAACTGCATGCTGGTGGGTGTGTAGTTGAAATGAATACCCAGTGGGTTGGGGCTTATAGGGAAAGAAAGCTGGACTAGTGTGTGAGGGCAACAGAGATGGATTAGGAGACAAAGAGTCACTCTCAGGTTAAAATGCAGGTCAGAGCAGAGTGAGAAAGTGGAATGATATGTGGTTGGGGTCAAAGAGGACCTTTAGAAGTGATACAGTCCCCCCCACACAGACAAACTCCAGGAGGTAGCCATGGAGATGGAGAAATGATGAAACCCTAGTGCTGGACAGACCATCCTCCCTTAGTGTGGCAGCCCAGGATGGGCAACAGAGATAACTGAACTGAGTGCCCAAATCCTCAAGAAACATAATGATGGTGGATGAATGGACTGTCAAAGTATCGTAGCAGTAGGGGTTTCTGTTGTTGATGACAACTCCACTCTTGTTAGTTTGGGCAAAGGGGAATTTTTTTAAAGGGTACTGGCAGCTTAACAAAATCTTTACGACAACCAGGAAGCCAGATTTGGAGGACACACAAAGCAGGACCAGTGGAGCCAACCCCAGAGGACAGTTGTGCACCACTGCTGCAGCTGCCTGCCACGTGCCATGTGCCATGTAGGACCACGAGAACGAGGGCTAGACTCTTTGCTGAGCTCCCACAAAGAACTGGACACTCCCAAACACCATCCCACCTGAAGAACTCATCTCCCCATGCATGGCTCACACCTCATAGTGGTTGCTCCTACCTCCAAGTCTTATAAGATAGAAGTCGGGCCGCATGTGGATTCCCTGTGGCAAGGAGTCCAAGGAGTGTATCTTTGAACTTTCCAGTCTCTGTAGTTCAGGGAGGAAAGGAAGGAGGGGGCTGATGTGGGTTGTGAGGCAGCCAATCAAAACTCTCACCCTAACTGGTGTGGCTCAGTTGGTTGGGTGTAGTCCTGTAACTGAAAGGTCGTGGGTTCCGTCATGGTCAGGGTGCATACGAGAAGGCAACCAATCGATGTTTCTCTCACATCGATGTTTCTCTCCCTCCCTCCCTCTTCCTCTGTCTCTTCCTCTCTAAGAGCAATGAAAAAATATATATCCTTGGGTGAGGATAAAAAAAATAAAACCCTCTGCCCTCCACCAGCACTGGCGATGAGCAGAATGGGAAAGAGATGCTGATACAACATGGTATGACTTCCCTGAGGGTAGGACAGGAGAACAGGGTGCTGAGAGCGAAAGGGGGGAGGAAGCTGTATTCTTATGGTTGTGAGATATTAAAGTCATGGAAGAATAAAGACCCTCAGTGAAACAAGGTGCTGTAAGAGGAAATCTATGCTTCAATTGAGCCAATGATAGAAGCAATGTTCTAGGAAAGAGGAATTACTTCATGATGACCTATTAACAAGCATCTTTGAAATTCAGGTCCAGCTGAGATGAATTTCTCCTTGTAGCTGGGACTCACCCCAGTACCACTCCCTCCTCACCAGCCCACTTGTCCAAGTCCTCCCTTTCAATGGGCCCGTTTTACTCCCCTGACTCCACACACACTTGCAGGAAGGAGTTACTCCCTCTACTTTAGCCTCACATACACTTTACCTGTATTATTCTTATCCCATTTGCCTCACTTTGCCTTGTCTTTAAGTTATTTTGTTTAGTAAGACAGAAATACTAAACAAGATAAATGAATATTCCATAGCTGAGTACTGCGGGTGGAGGCTGAAAAACTCTGAAAGTAAAACTTGTTTACTGAAGACGTGTCAGTTCCCTGAGTCATTTAAAAATGCTTGGGTATTCCACACAGCAGTTTTTAAGAAGTGTAACAGTTCCATAACTTAATAAAGCTTTCCTGCTTTATTAAAAAAAGGGTGATTTAGATTTCTCTCTCCTTCTTGTGGCAGGGTATATATCTGATGGATTTCTGTGTCCTCAGCTCCCAGTGCAGCTCCTTGTACTCTAACACCCTCTGATGAACAAAGAATGAAGGAGTTATACATGCCCTTCACCATATTATCTGCCAATTTCCAATTTCTGTGAAGCCAGGTAGCCAACCACTCTGAGGTTCATTCTAACCAAAATGCTAAACCTCTAAAAATGTCCATAATTCTGGGTCTTCTCTACCTACATTATGAGCTTCTCACTAAATTATGAGATTGGAAATATATATCTTTCACATCTTTATATATCCTGTAATGCTTATTGCAGTACGTACTCAAAAAGAATACTTATTGACTTGTCTAAGTTCCCAGATGTGGACAGGCCCTAAACTTTGTCTTACTAAGAATGTCTACTAAGATTTCTATGGGACACTGTACATCTGGATAGATGAATAGCAGTGACAAGTACTAGACCAGATTTACACTGGGAAAGATGTGGTTTAAAGGAGATAAAGACGATGAGAGGCATAAAAGAGGTACAGCTCTGCAGCAATGAAGAGAACTGGAGAGGAACCCTCAGTGAAGGAGAGATTTCCACAAATTTCTGGAAGAAGACTTATGGGACAGGGATGACTACTTAAGCCAAGGAGGAAGCTGCAGCTTAGAAAACACACGAGGAGCCTTAACTGAAGAGGATGCCAACTTGCCAAGCACAACTGCTGAGAGGCTCCAAACAAGAGAGTGAGAAATGGAGGCAAAACCAGATTCATTTAATATCTTTATATGCAGCCTCCCACTCACCAGCTGAAAAAACCAGCAGGCAGCCGAGTGCTTACATCTACATTAAAAGCTGGAGTGGCTAGAGCTGCTGGTGTGGGTCCTGCTGTCCTGGAGTAGAGTTTTTTGCTTTTTGGCAAAGGGGGTGGGGCTCCCCAGCCACCTGGCTGTGAGGCCTGTTGTCAGCCGTATGCATCCACTCACACAGAGCTTCCCATCAGCCTTTCTACTTCCAGATTCGTACATACGAACTCATCCCCAAGATGCACCAAGCATGCAAAGCAAAGCCCGTAGCACGGCATAGAAAGCACAGATAAATAAATAGGAAAACTGACCCTAGAGGATACAGAGATAATTCGGATAGCAGAAGAGTACTTAAAACCAAACAAACAAAAATGCCCCAAGTCTCTAGGAAGCATTCTTGAAGAGACTTAGGAAAAATACCATACCAATAAAAACAAAGACAGAATCCAATAAAAAAGAAGAACAATGAAGAATAAGAAAGAGCTTTTACAAATTGAAAAACCAACACCTGAACATAGTGTTTTGACATTTGGAAACAGCAATAATAAAAGACCCTAGAGAGAGTGGGATGTCTGGCTTGCAAATGGGAACCTCTGTGTCATTTGTGATGAGACGATGATTTTAAAAGGGGTGAAGTTAAGAGGAGCAAGAAGATCTTTGTTCAGAAGTGAGCCAGTGCCATACTGTGGAGAAGGGAGGCAAGCACAAGACTGGGCCAAAGCTCTGTGGTCTATTTGGGTGAAAGATAGTCCAGATCCCTAGATTTTCTTACAAAGATGCCAACAAGAACAAAGGTATCACAGGGGGCAGAGGCTACCCTGATGGAGTATTTGGAGAATCCCATGAAGGACGGTACATCCCTGGAACAAAAATGGTCTTCACTGGGATTAGGAAAAGTACAGAAAGGGCAGACCTGGTATCTTATCTCAAAGCAGCTACTAATGAGTAATAGTTGACCACTGCTTTATTTATTACAAAACAGAAATGTCTTGTGATTCTTTTGTGTGTACATTAAAATCGATCTCACACACTACAATTTGGATCATGCATGGCTGATAGAACATTTCTTTTGGGTAGGCTGATTTAAGTAAGATTGACCTGTGCTTAAATTGATATGATCACAGCTTCTTGAACTTGGATGGCAATGTCAATTCAGCAAGTCCATCACTATTTTCCCTTCTAAAAATACATTGGTCTTGATTTGTAATATTCATCATTTCACAGAGATGGTGAATGCCATCTCAAAACATGTAGGAGATTGGTTTTAAATTAATTAATTTTTAAATTAATTTTTTAGAGAGAAGGGAAAGAAGGGAGAACAAGAGGGACAGAAACATTGATGTGAGAAAGAAACATCGATTGGCTGCCTCTCATTCGTGCCCCAACTGGGGACCAAACCCACAACCCAGGCATGTGCCCTGACTAGGAATTGAACTGGCAACCTTTGGCTTGGCAGGATGACTCCCAACCCACTAAGCCATGCCAGCCAGGGTGTGGTTTTATACTTACATTAATATACCTGGTTATAGGAATAAGTTTAAATACTGAAGCAATCCCTTCGCTGTCTTTTAGAACAGCAAGATGCATCTGTGTTTCACTCTGTGTTCACGAGCCTGTTAAAGGCGAGGGCTGACGATAAGCTGGCAGTGTCCCCTTTACCTTTTTGGTTTTAACTATATCACTTCAGTTAAAATTCCCTGTATCTAAACTGTTGCTCTTTACTTAATGAAAGGCATTTTAGTGTGGTTTGTGTATAATATCAAATAAAGAGTATTCAACACTTCTCACATTTTACAGATAATCTATAAGGTCAGATACTTTTAACACTTGGCATGACGAGATACAGTAGAAAACTTTGCCAGTGAGTTCTTTAAGTCAGACTAAGTTACAAGTCAGAACTGTCTCGTAGGGCCATTCAAAAACGCAGCTGTAGAAGGACTGTGTGCACGTGATGGGCGATGGTGCTCAAGCTGCTCACTGGAAGGGGGAGCGTACAGCAGATTAGGTCATCGACGCATAACTGTAAATTATGTGAGAATAAAGCTTAAGATAATGAAAAACAAATCATAGATCAAAAAAGAAAGAAAGACGCTGAAAGCTTCTAAAGTGAAAACAAACAGCGTGACAGTGACGGGGTAAATAAAAACAGACCACAAACAAAGGAACAAGGACCAGACCTGTAGGACTTCCCAGCAGCAACGCTGGGTATCACAAGACGTTAAAGCAGATGCTGAGTAGTTTACAACTTAGAATTCTACACCCAGCCACGCTATCGACTGAGCATGAAGATAGAATAAAACATTTCTACATGTGAGAATTCATAAAGCATACACACTACATTGCCCCCTTTTTTAGAAAGTTGAGGATACTGTTCAGCAAAATGAGGGTTAAAATTTTGAGAAAAAGGAAGACAAAAGATCAGAGACACAGTATAAGTACACAGGGTTACAACAAATAGAAATACCAGGATGACAAAGTGTGCAAAAGCCCAGAACAAAAACAACCTAGTTTAGATTGGAGCAGAAATGGGGTCTAGAAGGGAAAACCTCCAGGAAAACACACAACCAAAAAAAGGTAAACAATGAACAAATGAAAAGAGAAACAAATAAAAACCTTGAGGGATTATCTGATAAATTTTCCCATATGGAAATTATTGTGAGGCATTTTAAAGAGATGCTGATATATTGGGGAGAATTACTCACAAGTGCACTGTAAACAAAGAGAAAAAGGAGTTACCAAGATCTGGAAAATAAAAAAGTGACATAAAACAGAAAATGAAAGTGACACACCACTTGATTCAGCAGTGAACAATGTTTACAGAGTCATGATCCCATCCACATGGGAACGGGACGCCAAGGGCTTCAGGATTTCGGTTTCCAGGAAAAAAAGGGGACTCCATTTAGAAAAACTTCAAGACAAAGTAAAGGCAAGGAAGGTAAGAAGAAAAGAAAGGCGAATGTAAACTCCAAGAAATATAAAAGGCAGTATAAGATTCCTTTTCTGGTATAAGTGAGAGGTTATGAGAACAAGCAAACAAGAAGAGAGAGTTGGTGGGTTTCCAGAAGAGTGAAACGGATTCCAAGGACAGAGTGAGTCAGAAGCTGGGAGATAGCAGGCGAACGGCAGAAAAGACACACACTGCCTCTCTTAACAAGAAAGAAGGAGAAACCATCAGAAGAATCACAAATACAACAATAAAATCTAAAAAGAATTTTAAGCAAACTAAAATGCAGTATGGTTTTAAACCAGCAATGGAACATAAGGTCAGAGGACAGACTTGAACACTCTCCTGTGACTGACACGGGGACCATGACAGAACTCAGGGTGCACATCCTGGCTCTCCAGTGCAACGATGCTCATGCAGATAAGGTCATGTAAAAGCTGTCTGCAGACTTCTAACTTGGAATCAACCTAAAACCACAGTGTAGAAATCTTAATTGTGGTCAAAATGGAATTTGAATTGTCAACAGCTGACAGAAGTGAAGGGGAAGAGATGAGAAGAGGGAGAAGGAAGGTGAGGCAAGCATAATGCCCATAACCAATGGAACAGGAGATAGATGGTTTAAGTATGTTAAAGTTACAAAAGTAATCAACAGAAGAATAAAAACAATGATGTTGTTAAGAGGTGAGGGATGCATGGAGTTGGAGTGAAATCCTGTATATCAGACCAGGAAGTCAATAGGTAATGTATAAAGTTGAGAAATAATAGAATGGTGTGTGTAAATATATTATTTAGAAATATGCAAGCAATCACCAGAATAAGGAGAAGCAAAAATGGTTACAAGTGATTGACACTGGGGCTCAGGAGGGACAAGGCTGGGGACTGGTTGATTTAAAAAAAACAAAAACAAAAACTGTGTACATGCATTATTTAATCCTTTTAAAAGTGAATATTTACTCTGGGACCTGACTACTTTGGCTCATGCCTGCTAAGAAGTGAACCTTTGACATGTGCTACTGGTTACACTTATTTTTCTCAGTATACTTTCCCTTTGGTTATCTAGATATTGGCTAGCAGCACACCCAGATGCTGCCCCACAGGGCATGATGAAAAGGATGTGGGAAGTATAAATGGCAGGTTACTGTTCCCCGTAGGCAACTTCTACTACAGTCGTAAAAGATGAAGATCTGCCCCAGGCTTACTGCCGGAATAACCCTGGTCTGACCAGACTTCCACACTCTTGCTGGACAGAGTAAGTAAAATGTCTTATATTTTCCCTTTGAAAGCACTAGGAACAGCTCAAGGATTTGCACAGCAGAATGAAAGAGGAGCTGTCACTTAGTTCCTTAGGACTCACAGCTTGAAAGGAAAGAGGAGGCCCAGGGGGGCCTGTGGACCGTGCCCAGCAGGGGTAACTGAGCACTTCCCCAGTCCGGGGGGTGGGGCCACAGCTCTTAAAGCCACAGATCTCCTCCATAGGCACAGAGACCCTCTCAGCAGGAATCCATTCACACCAGTCACCCTTGGAGACTGCTATTTATGCTAAAGAAATTTATCCCGTTCCATTGTACGTTTCTTGTCCAGAGTTCTCTTGGATCCCTTGTTTAAGACCGTAGTCCTATATTGTGAGCTGTGGAATGGACAGGCCATTTAAGAGGGCAGAGATGGCTAAAGATGGGTCTGTTAGCTTTGCAGTCAGTCTTTCCTTTGTGAACCAAACCCAATTTGGTTGCATTTACTTAAAAAAAAAAGAGAGAAAGAAAGAAAAGAAAAAGCAACCTCCCATTCTGAGTTGAAGAAATGTTAGTTGTGTTCCATTCTTTTTACTTGGGGGGGAAAACAACACTGGAAGAAACTTTGTAATATTTATAACCCATCCTTTTGGTTGAAGTACATTATCCAATGATTTCAGGTGTAGGTGTGAATACAGCCACTGTAGCTCCTTAAAATTGGAAGGATATTTAAAAACAGGGGGCCTTTTCATCACTAGAGAGATGCTAATTTTTATCTTGCAAAAAGTAAAGGGAAGCCCCTTCTGAAATGTTTTCTTTTGAGGCAGAATTTAAACATATGCTACTGCTTTCATGAGTTCTGTGAGCCAAATCCTTATAAATCCTTTGAGGTGACAGATCAATTATTCCTTCTAACAGCTAATGAACTAATAACCCTTAGAAATTTCTCCTTCCCTGGGTTTAAAATAGGAAAAAAAAAATACTTTAGGGGGAAAAAAATCAATGAATGACTACCTAGCAATAAAAAACGATTAAATTCATTATAGCTTTTTAAAAAGAGCTATATTTTGCTTGAAAGCTATGATTTAAAAATTAAAAACATGTCAAATCACCTATATTTTATAAACATCATAAACATTGCTAAAGTATGCCTTAATCTCATATTGTGTCCTGTCAAAGGAAGGGAGCTGAGAAAGGGTAGAACAAAGAAAAGGAGAGAGAGACAGAACCTGGAGAGGACATGAGTGAGAATGGTGGGGTTACCAGGTGCCTGCTGTGTACGAGGCTTTGAGGTGGACCCAGATGAGGGGAGAGGACACACACAAGCAGCACTGGAGAAAATGGGAGAGAGCAGAAAAGGGAGGAAGAGACTCTGTTACCGCAGGGTTCACCAGCCTAGGATTGTGAAGAGTGGAAGCCTGTACTAAGTAAGCATTTTGCTAACAGAGGGGGGACCAGGGTAGGAGCTGGCCCATAGCATAGGGTGGACTTCAAGGGGTTAGACACGAGGACTCCTCTCACTGAACCACGCAGTGTCACCCAAGAGGAGCTATGTAATTTGTGGGGCCATGTGACAAGTAAAAATGAGGATCCCTTGTTCAGAAGTTGTTAAGAATGTCAAGAGGACGACAGCAGAGCATCAGAGCAACAGGAGGCCCACCTGAGCACAGGCCGCTGTCCAACTGCTCAAGACACAGGGTGGACACAGAGGGCTGGAGCCGAAGGCAGAAAGGGGACTATAAGAATGGGAACGCATGAGCACCGGAGTGAGCTCTGATCCCAAGGACAAAATGGTGTCTTCTGGGTGAGCAGGGCACCTTAGGGCAGAGAGGCTTCAACCCTGTGTTATGGGGAAGGTCAGGACTTTAATAGCTGAGAACACTGAAGCACTGGGAAGCTGAGTGAGTGACCTGCTCTGGGCCACGCGGCATTACACACATGCACAATTGTACTTGTATGCACAAGCGCATGCGAGAGTCTGTTTGCTTTCAACTGAGGAACTAGAGAGTGGTGACAGTCCAGCCTCAGGCTCCTGAGCACTGCTCGCCTTCCTTCCTGCAGTGCAGTTCCTAGAAGTGACAAAGTCTTACTTCAAATCGAGTTAGTAGGCTTTTTCCACAACATTAAAATCTCTGGAGGATGATGCCCTAAGAGCGCTGTACACGTTCCAGGGAACGCCACACAGCGGTCCACACTGGAAGTCCCTGAGCAGTATGACGGTGTATGGAAAGGGGAACTTAGGAGTCAGAAGACCTGGGTTGGAACCAGAGCACCAGCGTTACCTAGCCTTGTTCGCTCTAACTGTAAAATGGGGATAATTCTAATCACACCTCCAGTCGTAGGAAGGAAATAAAATGAAACTACACTGACACATCAGAATCCACTTGTATAGCCTTATCGAGGCCCCTGGGCCAGCTGTGCACCGATGGCCCTGCCAAGGTGAAGCCAGGACAGGCTTCATGGGTGTGGGACTTGAGCGGGCGGCCCCCGCTGGCCCCAACGCTCTGCTGTCACCCTCTTGACATTCTTAACAACTTCTGAACAAGGGAACTGCATTTTCACTTGTCACACGGTCCCACAAATTACATAGCTCCTCTTGGGCAACACCACATGGTTCAGCGAGAGGAGTCCAGGAAGATGTTCATCTTTGGTAAATAATGCCCAATGACCTGGAAGTTTGCAGTGGACACAGTTTTTCAGCTGCGCAGCATCTGAACCCATTTCTTACTTTTGAGGAATTCTCAGCTATGTGAGCGTCGGTAGGCAGCAGGCCAAAAGGGCCACAGGCTGGTATTTTCTGTCTCTTGCCGGCTAGCTCATAGCCAGTCAGGAGCTATGACTTTGGAGCATGGAGAGTTCATTTTGGTGTTGGTGGCAGTAACATCAGTTCTCAAAGGACCTCAGGAGCCACCCCTCTAGCTAGAGCACGTCTGGCCATGAGACCCCCTACTAGGTGGCCTGGTTCTATGGCAGGGCTGTGGTTGCGGGCCTAGCCACCTTTGGCTTCTTCGCAGGTTCTAGCCCGATTCTCCAGCTTCTCAATGATTTATTTTCAAACTACTGAATATCCTTAAATTTTTTTTTAATCCTCCAAGGATATGTTTATTAATTTTAGAGAGGGAGGGTGGGGCAGGGAGAGAAAGACATCAATCGGCTGCCTCCCGCACATACCCCGACCAGGAATCAAACCCTCAACCTCTGGTATATGGGACAACGTTCCAACCAACTGAGCCACCAGGGCAGGGCTCAATATCCTTTTAATAAATTCCTCTTATATTTAAGTAACCAGAGATGGCTTTTGCTGTTTATAGCCAACAGCTTTTTCGGGTGAAAAGTTGAACTCTGTTATGGGGTTACTACCCTGATGCACACCCAGCTGATAGAAAGCAACGGAGTCCCTTGTCCCAGGGCAGCACTTGTAGGACCACATGGCCCTGGTGACAACAGGAGTGCTGGTGCATGCCCACATGGAAGGGACCTGGAGATTGTCTGCTCCACAATCCTAAAAGTAGGAACCCTCCCAGAATAATTCAGTGTCTACATAATATTCAAATACAGCAGCTCCTGATAACTAGAGGGTATGTTAAGCAGAAGGCCTTATCGAGGGTGACAAACCTTAAGGCTTGGTGGCTCCCAGTTATTCTTTTCCAGGCCAGTGGTCACCTTAGCACTTGGGAGGATATCCCTAATTGTCATCAAATTGTCAAGGATGAAGTTCAGGGAAATTCCACATCACTCATGGCCAGCACATGGAATGCCATTCCTTTGGACTGTGGCATTAGGATGGGACAGCCACCAGAGCATGGTGGGGTTAAAGTGCCCTAGGACAGTGAGAACTAGGGACCACCCAGTAAAGATCCCACACAAATACCACTGCTGGATAGAAAACCACAAGTGTCGGACGTGGAGATGCTGCTTCTGGCATCAGGGTCAAGGATGGGGTCAGGAAATTATTTTCTTTTCCTTTTACAGCATGTTCTATCGATGGCAACAACATTCTACATTTTGCCAAGGGTTGCAAGAGGAGGCGAAAAGAGAGTTCTGACAAGCTCAGGTCCCAGAGCCTGAACCAAACTCCCAGCTGAAGCAATCACTTGATCGTTGGCATTACAGCTCTATTTCTACAGTGCCATTCGACTGGCTGGGTGAGTTTCCAGTCACCAGGGAGTGACATTGGTTCCATTAGCTTGAACAGCAGAAAGACCCAATTATGAGGGGCCTTCCTGGGAAGCCCAAGATGCAACCCCCCCCCCACCCCGCCAGTTTTATCTGAATAGCAGGCGTGTGAGCAGGGGCAGAAAGGCTGCAGTGACAGAGATGTAACAAGGCCACTCAGCTGCAAAGTGAGTGTCAGGGCAAGACACTTAATGCCAAAGGAATGAGTAGGGTCCCTCCCCTCACTGCCAAGTAAATGGCAACAAGACAGTGAGCCAAGGGCTGCCAGGTATTGCAAGTCAGGGGTGGCAGAAAAAGAGGAATAAGGCAGTTATCATTTGTTTGGGATCTGAAATTGGATCTCATAAAGTCAGTGAGGTGGTGGGAGCAAGCAGCCTCAGAAGGTCCGAAGGAGGGCCAGGGCTGGGGTTACTAGGTGCATCAAATGTGGAAGGGTGCCTGCGGAAGGGTGCCTGCGGAAGGGGATACGGCTGGTCACCGCCAGGAGGATCGCAGGGTTGCAGGGCCCTGCCTCAGGGAGAAGTGGACAGAGGTACGAGATGCTTCAAAGGGAAAGCACACTGGGCAGAGAGAGAGAAGCAGAAGGGAGAGCCCTTAGCTCCCTCCTGGGCTTTCCAGCCAGAGGAAAGTACTCATACCAGGGCTTTATTTGAATCTATCACCTCTTATTAGTGTCTTTTGAAATGCGAATTAGCTGATTAACCACTGCTCACAGCCTTCCAACTGCTCTTTATTCTCCAGCATTCAGCAACTTTGTTCTAAATAGGGTAGGCCATAGTAGCCCACCAGGGGGAAATTATTCTCAAGGTTACTAGAACAGTGACCAGGCAAGTTTACTCCCTGCCTGAGTGCAAGGAGCTGGGGGTTAGATTGTGCCTGATGCAGGCAGGCCCTTTCTGTTGTGTCCCTGGCTGACTTCGAAAGCCCTCTGAGGACACCGTTTACCTCCTGGGTGAGCCCTCTGGCCCCCCATGGGGCCTGATGAACAGGACTCTGGAGAACAGATGGACTCTCTTCTACCCCACCACTCCTGTGTTCACTACATTCATTTTATAACCGGTCCAGTTGTTCTAGGTTCCTAAGGGTTGTCCCTGCACTTGCTTTAGCTCTCTGTTTGGGCCATGGGCTCACGTTTAGGGACAACAAGGGATGACCTCTGGCAGAGCCCCGTCCGCACTTGCTCCTGCCTCCAGTTTGGAAACACGACACAAAGGCGGTATGGCATGTATACACTTTCCAGGCTGAGCCCCTATTCAGAGGGGGCTGCAGCTTGCGCGTAATGGGCCCCCTACAGACAAAGCCAGCAAGTTTCTTAATTAAGTCTAAGTGAAAGACAGATCCCGCTTACATCTTCAGAGAACCTTCCTTCAGAACTTCAAAAACACCCTAGACTGCCTATCAAATCTAGGCAAGAATAACTAGTGAGCAATTTTTCTCTTTTTTTAAATATAGAAAGCCAAGCCTCAGGCACCAACTCTTCAGCCCCCTTTCACTTTCCCTGCAATTTTAGATGTGCCCCTGGTTTATAAAACAGGAAACAAAGGGACTTCTTGTGTGTCGGAGGAGCGCTTGGAGGGTCTGCATTTCATTCCGGCCTTCCCCACAGCACTGGCCGTGTAAAGAGCTCTTTAACTGGTTTCGTCTCATTAACATTACCATGAGGTATCAAAGGGCGTGTGTTAAAACCCGGCGCATGCACATATATCACGTAAGGATAAATCCTAGTATGGAATTATATTAAAAATTAATTATCAGCTAATTGCCTTTTCAAAAATGTGATTTTTTTCCATAACTCCCCACCCCCTGCCACACTTCCTACCCTAGCCTCAGTACCACTCACTCAGACAGACCTTTCTGTTTTCTGGTCTTTGCTGTGATAATGTTCTTTGCAAACAGAAACCAATTATTCTGTAGCAGTAAGTCACCAGCAGTATGAATTGCTTTAATTTTTCCCCCTTTAACCAGCTTCCCAGGGTGGGTGGTGAGGTGGCTGCAATAATGAAGCTGGAATGAATACTAAAGCAGCGCCGAGGCCCGGTGTCCTGCAGGGAAAATGATGTTCAAAAATAAAAATGCGCTTTTGTTACAAGAAGCTAATCAATGAGTTAGACATTTCCAAAAATGTGCTTTCCGCTCCGAATTTGCATTGCTAACGCCGCTTTCCCCAGTGACTCCTGTGCACCTGACTAGCTTGTAAAAATGTCACCTTACTGTTAAAGTGCTAAACACGCCCTGTTTTTCCTTGCTGTTCTCTTCTCCCTACCCCCTTTTGCCTTTTTCCTTCTGCAATTCTTTGCTTTCTCATTAGAAATGCCCAGCAACGTCTGGCAGACAAAGACACTACAAACAAAGTGTATGGAAAGGGGAAAAAATTAAAAAGGAAAAAAGTGCAGAGGAATTCTTCACTCACTGTTCTCCAGAATACATTAATATCTGAAACTGTTGGCACAGCCTAAAACCCTCGGGCAGCAAACAATGCAAGCAATGATTCGGAGTCTGGGATCTTCAAATAAACCAGCGCTGTCATGGCCACCAGGAAGGGGATAATGGCGATATTAGCTGACCTTCGCTGGGTTGTTTCTTCAGACCTGACTGCTGGACCTCTGTTTGCTTGTTACTAGGATTTCTTGGCTAAATTTTTTAAAGCATTTCCCAGGCAATACAAGAGCCAGTTTATTAGGCAAATAAACTAGACCTTAAGCAGTCTTTTCTGCTTCATAATGGGAACCGGGTGAATTGGGAGGAGGGTAGAGTTGGCGTCAGGGAGAATGACTAAGAATCGGAGGTCTCACCACTTTTCCTTCACCCAAAGCACCAATGGACAATGAGGACAGATTTTACAAATTATCAGACTAATGTGCTGGCTTTGGTTCACTTAACCAACACCATCTATGAGGTAAGGGAGGTAAGGCTCACAAAAGGAAAGAACAAAAACAGCAGCTTTCTTCCTCCAGACTTCTAGATCTTCAATGACATTTCCCTCATCCCAAGTGGGCCAGTAACTGGAGACTATGTTGTAACATATTCAAGTGGAACTAATGGTATTGTATTTCATTCCTCTGTCATAATTACCTAAACGCACTTACGTTATCCAAACCACTCTCTAGTGACAACCTTAATGATGTTAATAAAGTGAGTAATACAGAACTGGATCCCTTTTCAGAGCCTTCAGATCCACAGGGTGGGGCCTTCTGGCTGTCCAGACTATCCCAGTTGGTAATGACTGCATTGCTGTGTCTGTGAGCTACCACCCCGCTCCCCCCACTGCAATAGAAGCCCCATTGGGATGAAGACCGCTGTTGTATCCTTTCTCACCCAGCATAGCACCTAGCACCCAAGATACCGTTGCCGAGGGAGGTGTTATTTTTTGCCTTTGGAAAAATACACCATATCTTTAAAAGCTTTCAGCTGCCACACCCAAAAGGTATGGCATGCAATAGTTCCTAAAGCATGGTATTTCTCCACTGTGGTCCTCAACTTTCAAATCAACATATACCTGATAACAACTGCTAGAAATATATACTCTTGCTTAAAGCAGGAGGCCATGTAAAAATATAATATACACACTTTTCCCAAAAGTTATGTACTGATTAGAGTTGGAAACTATGTACAGATAGAGAAAATTTCTGACTCCAGGAAGTAAGAAAAGCAGGTTACATGGCACGTCAGATACGATCCCCAAATGGTTTTAATAAGGTAACACGTGTGGACGTATGTAGGCATGCACACACACACACGGACTGGAAACATACACCCCACATGTTCATTGTGATTGTAGGTGGTGAATTTTTACTGTGTTTACTATTTATTATTGTATGATTTTTTTACAGTAAACCTATTACATTTAAAATCAGGAAAAAACCTTCAATAAGCTTCTTGTAGAAAAGATACATTATTAAATGAGCTGCATCTCTGCATCAAGAGTTTTGAGAAATAAATCACAGTTAATACAACAGGCACCCAAATGGTGTGTCTTATACACACACACACAAAACACACAGATGTGCTCCCTGGGTACATGTGCCTAAAGCTATACAGAAACATGGTGTGTGTGTGTGGGGGGGGGGGTTCTGTGGCTATTTGTTTATTCACTTATTTTTTTTAGTTTACTGAGACAAAATTGCTGTAGGAATCTGGAGGAAGTTTTCTCTCTCAGCTTGAAGCAACGCAGTTTCACATTTCTGGGTTTTAAAGATTATCTTCAAGGATGCTCAATTACTTTGAATAGGTGTGACATTCCCCACTGATGGGTACTCATACCTGTCAGCAGCTGTGAATTAGCATTTCAGAACCCTTCTACAAACATCTTCAGTAGAGGGTTCAGCACCCTGCAGAAAAGCAAAGGCGTGCAACCGGAGTGAATTCCCTTTCTGTTAGGGTGTGGTAGCTGGAGGGATGTTAGAGACCCAGCAGCCAAGCGCATCCTCGAGGACCCACAGGGCCAGGAAAACAAACACTGCTGTAAGCCTCGAATGGTCACTGAGAGGTAGGAGCTGTGCCTGGGGAAAGTGTGAGGGCGGCCTGGGATATCTGATCATCTTTATTCACCAAGGCACTCCCCATTAGCATCACTCTTTGTGCGTTTCTGCTCTTACTCCTACAAGGCCACAGCAAGACATGTGAGAGGGAAATGGAGTTCAGAACAATTATTGCCTGTTTCAACTTAAAATGTTCCCTCGAAAATGTCATGTTACTGTAAGATGGAATCAGGCAGTCTTAACTGTTCAGGAAACACTGAAAGGGCACTGAGAGCTTCACACATCAGGAAGACTCCCAGGCAAGGCCTAAGCAGGCTGGGAATACATTTCTAAGATGTGTTGTCCCTTCACACTCACATAAAAACTATCCTGAGAATCCCACGGGAAAAATACATGAGGGGGCCAAAAGTTTTGCACCCTGAGCCTGCTGTTTTGGTTATTGATTCTAAGGTGGTTATTAAGAAATAAGACAAAGAAAGAAACTCTGATCCCCCTGGCTCCCCCCACCCCGCCCCCGCCGGTTTCTTGCTCAAGGAATTCAGACAGAAAAACCTACTTCAGGAAGGAAATCTTAGGATGTTTGTCTCAGCCTGATTTGAATTGAGTACAGTAAATAGGAGGGCTTCGTCAGGGGCCTGACAGCTGGAACCGCCCCCCACCCTTTCTCCAGGTGTCCCACGGTCTCTGAGTTGCTTAGGTAAGAGTTTTCATGCCATATGTGTTCCCCTCTTCTCCAACTACATGTAAATCTCCCACCCTCACTTCTGAAATCTAAGACCCTGAACCTCATCCTTGTCTCCTTTGTCCAAAATGTCACATATACCCAATGTTGCCTCACCGTCTTTCGAATTTTCATGGCTATGTGAATTTCCCATGTAGGTGAATTAAAGTTTTGATTTTCTCCTTTTAATCTGTCTCTGTTAATTTATTAGCCCAGCTAGAAGGACTTAGAAGGTGGGATGGCTGGGTGCACTATCCGGTTCTCCCCTCCTACCTCCACTCCGCTTCTTTTGGGTGACTGTCTTCTATTTCTACTGGGAATCTTCGGGGTGGGGGGTCCTCCTTATTTTTATTACTTGTTTCCTTTTCTGATAGGTTTTTCAGGCCCTTTACTCCTAATTTTTCAAGTATAGTATAATAATTCAAGGATAGTAACTTGTCTGAATATGATGATCAAAGTTTCTAAAAATCCCCACCATGGGAAAGAACTCAGTTAAGAAACTTAAAGTGTTATGGGGAAAATGGGTTTAAGGTAGTGAGTGAGCCTAAGCAAGCCCTTATGAAAGAGAATGTAGGAGACAGAACTCCAAATATGGAGGTTATCCAGGGCACCTGACACACTGGAGGTAAGTCACACCTGGCGGAAATGGTGACTTTCCAGCTACCAAAGCTGTTCTTGAGACCTTCCAGAATCTCCCTCCTCTATAGTTTCCAGTCAATTCATTCTGCTTAGGCACAGATGTGTATGCTAAGCAACATCTTCCTCCTACTCTTGTTAGCTCTCCTTCCAACTGCTTGATCATCTAATTACTTAATCGTGTGATCTAGAGTGGGTTGACACCTGCCTCCAAGCTTCCAGCCACATCCAGAGACACAGGACACCTTGAGGATTCCAAGCACTGTGGTGACAACCACCTCCTTCCAGTCCCCTACCCTCATTCTCTCCATTCTTTCTTTCTCTCTTTCCTCCTTCACTCATTTGATATGTACTTACTAAGGGCCCATCACACCAGGCGCTGTGCTAAATGATGGTTCTTTTTCTCTATTTTAAATTCTGGGAGCCTGGGGCCAGGTCTGTTTTGTATCTTTAGTACCATACACAGTGTATAAAGCAGTACCCTTCCTGAATGAATGAATGAATGAGTGAGACAGCCTCTGCTCTTGGGCAGCTAAGGGTCCACTGAGGGACACAGGCCAAACAGTCAGTTGGTAACTGAGAATGAACACCCTGTAGGTGTCTATTATAGCCCAGCCCTGGGGAGTTGGGGAAGCCTGTCTAGTACAGTGATTCTCAGCTGGAACATTAGAATCAGAATCTAGAATTTCCTCTCAAAAACTTCAAAATCCCAATGAACTACACTCCAGAACAATTAAGTCAGAATCTATAGGGAATGGGAATTGGTAGTTTTTAAATTCTCCAGGTACTTCTGCTGTGTGGCCTGGGTAGGGGACTGCTGCTCTAGATCCTTCCCACTCATGTGTGGGCCCTGAAGCAGCAGCAGCACCTGCACGCCATGGGCGCACACTGGACACGCAGCATCCTAGGCTCTGCTCTGGACTATCGAGTCTTAGTGCTGCTCTGGAAAATGTGCCATCTACGTGCAATCCAGAGGACCAAACGTTAGTCAAGGGAAATGAAGAACACAAAGAAGCAGGTGATCTGGGTGGAGGCACACTATGTGCAAAACCACTGAAATAAAGGGAATGGCACCTGGCTCAGGATGGCTAGATGACAGCCTAAGGAGGGGAGGGGGAGGGGGAGAAGAGACGTGGGGTGGGGAGAGGAGGACAGAGGAAAAGAGAGTAGGAGAGGTAAGGAGAAGAGAGGGAGAGAGAGAGAGAGGAAGGAGGGGAGGGAGGAGGCGGAATACAAGTATATGCTGCGTGTGTATTTGGGGCAGTGTGGTTGGGGGGCTCGGGCTGGATCCCACTAGACTATGGAAGGTATGGTATGGAGTCTGGACTTGATCAAGGGGTCCCTGGGTGGCACTAGGTGTCTCGGCTGGGAAAGACTCAGTCTGACCCCCTGCAGACACATTAGTCTCCCCCACTTCAGTGCTTCAGCTCACTGCACACCCTTAGGCTGAATTTCTTCCTCATTTCAGACTATCAAAATCCCACCCATCTTTTCTGCACCAATTCCACTGCCTTCCAGTCACCATGGCTGGAAATCGGCTTGCTCTCGACCCCAAACTTCTGAGGCACTGTGGACAGACCACCTGAACAGCCCTGATCACGGCCACTCTGTTTCTGCAGTCACATCTTAGCTAACGTCTTCCCTCGCCTAACACTAGACAAAAGCTTTTCAGAGAACAGTACCCAAGGTTCACCTATCAGGATCATTGAGGGTGGTTATTAGACAGTAAGGCCCAAGACCCCCTCAATCAGTTTCTCTGCACGTCGAGCTCAGGTGTTTGCATTTTGAAGAGCACTCACTGCAGGTGATGCTCACGGATACGAAAGCCAGAGAAGCAGGTGCAAAACTACGGCCTGCTGGAGCTCCAGGCCATCTCACACATCCTCAGGCCTGACACGGCACCTCTGTGTGCAACCCTGGAGCCCCCTCCTAGGTAGATGAGTGAATGAAGTGTTCTCACATCCTCCCTCTACGTATCCATGATTAAATAACAAATCAAGGTGCTTCCAAAAACAAACTAAGATAACTTACAGGAAGTTAAATACAGAAAAGGGCTCCTACATTCCCAGTTTATACTGCCTACTCGTCTCTACTCAGAGAGGGCTTTTCTCTAGGAGCTGGAACAGGTCTGGTTTCTGTCATCATGGATACAAGACAGGACTGGAATCAAGCTTTCCCACAGAGGCGATGCAAGGACCAAAAGAGAGATGCATCTTTGAAAGTATCAGGGATGCTTCTTCCTCTTACTACAATTACCTTTTTAAAGAGGTCATTCAGGAGCTAAGAAACACTAATCACACCCTCTCTTGTGTTACTGTGGTTGACATGCTTCCTTCTCTCTCCCACTAGACTTTAAGCAACATGCAGGCGGGACTATGGCTGGTGCACCTCGGGGACCCTCCCTATAGCTCAGTATTGCTAAAGAGACTCAATAAATATGTGATGAACGGATGAAAGATGACTATGCCACAGAAGCCCAAATGTAATAAATAATAGTTCATGTGGAATCTGCACTTGTGGGAGAATTCTCCGCACACCTGCTGAGGCCAGGGCTCCTGTTTTCTCAGCCTATCAAAGAGGGCAGCTGTTCCACTCCCTCTATGACCTTCTAATCTGGAAAGGGCTGAGATTTCCCCCAACACACACTCTCCCAACACTTAATAGGCCCACTAAATAGACTTACCCTTTCATGTCAATTTAGTAAAGTTCCATCTAAAAATTGGTTTTGTTGAACATTTTTGTCAAATAAGAATAATAAGGAGATATTAAAGATATCTGGTTACATTAGTTCATAGAGATGTTACTAATTTCATCTGTAAATGGAAAGAGTGACACACACTGACATATTTTTCTCCTATCATTTAAATCCAAACTTCATAGGGTGACATTCAGGTCCTGATTTTCCAGAAGAACTACTTGGATGGATCCCAAACCCACCTGGAAGAACAGAATCTTTACCCTACTTTGTATGTGTGCACCGAATGCATTACTATTTCATATCCGTGTCGCCTGTGAAGCAGTCCTTAAACTGTCACATTGAAGGGACTATGTTCGTCTGGTAGGCACGTCTGTTAAAGTACAATGTGAACAAAATTCTTTTTAAATCCTCACCCAAAGATGTGTTTGTTGATTTTAGAGAAAGAGAAGAGGAAGGGGGAGGGAGAGGGAGAGAGACATGGGGGAGAGAGGGAGAGAGGGAGGGAGAGGGAGAGAGAGAGACAGAGAGAGAGACAGAGAGAGAGAGAGAGAGAGCATGCCATGTGAAAACCATCGATTGGTTGCTTCCTGTATGTGCCCTGACTTGGGGATTGAACACACAACCTAGGTATGTGCCCTGAGGAGGGACTGAACCCACAACCTTTTGGTGTATGGGACAACGTTTGAATCAAATGAACCACTGGGCCAGGGCGATAATGTGAACATTTTTAAATTAAGCAATTTAGCATTGAAATGGAGACTTCTGGCTTTTCCACAGGCCACCATGCAGCCCTCAGCTGGGGCTGACCCCTGTTGAGAGCGGGAGCTCTGAGGCAGTGGCTCTTGACCTCAGGCTCACTTGTTTCTGCACCTGCCTGACTTTGCTGCCCTGTGGTGACCACGGAGAAGGATGTATAGCTCCTTTCCCCAAGACACTTACATCCACAGATGGTTAACAAACACATGCTTGGCACACAGTATTGGCTACAATAGAAACCAACTCTTAAGTCGAGTTGAAGGAAGGCAGGAAGAAGAATGGCTACAGAGGGAAGGCCATCCATGTGAACAAACACTTGGGAGCAGAAATGAATGGGCTGGGGTTGGAGGAGTGGAGATCACTGGTTTGGTTGGGCTGGAAGGTTTCCATGGGATCCAGGAAGGAGGTGGCAGCAGAGACAAAGGGGAGAGACACTGCAGAGGGCTTTTGAGCCAGAGCCAAGGACTCTGGGCTCTGTCCTGGGAGCTAGCTGAATGGAGCTCAAGAAGGTTTACTCCCACCAGCCTGGCAGATGAGAGTGATGTTTCACAATGGTCACCTGCGGGGCCATGTCTAAGATGCACTGGAGAAAAGTGAGACCAGATACGGGGACACTGGTGAGCTGACACAGGATGGTACTGTGTCAGCAACCCAGCCTGCAGGACAGTGGTGACAGAGAGAATGTGTAGGGAAGAGACTGCCGGTGTAAGTAATACCATGGTCTGGGGAGCAGAAGGCACTGGAGGAAGAGGGGTAGATGGTGGCCATAATGGTCCAGCTGCAGTTGCTGAAGAATGGAGGTACTGGACCCAATACTGGAGAGAGGCTGGTGGTCTGCTTTGGTTTCAAGTGTGTACAGGTCTGCATGTCTAAGGTATTTGGTCTGAGACAGCTGAGTGCCAGAAAATGACAGGGCGGTCAAGAGACAGATCTGAAGATAAGGGGTGCACATGCAGGGTGACGTGGAGAGGTGAGGACAACTGGAACCAGAGGATGGGGAAGATTTCTGAGAAAGAAGAGCAGAGGTCTAATGACGATTTGCCCACCAAACCAGCAGCATTTCTGTTCCATTTCAAGAAACAGTGGAGGTTTAATTCTTCCATATGTAGCCTTAGAAACCAAACCAAACTGTCGCCTTGGATACTCCCAACGACTCCAAGTTTTTACTGAGCCTTTGGTATGATGGATCGGGCTCAGTTTACCCAGAGATAGTAAAATCAAACGAAAGGAGTTAATGACAGCTGTTCTCCCTACTAGTAGGTGCATAACGGCCATTATGAAACCATAACAAGATGACATCTACTTAAACAGCCAAATTGATCCTTGTGTACTGTGTTTCTTTTCTCTTAAAAAGCCCCCCATACCTTTAAAGCCATATTGCAGCTCTTCAAAGCCTCTCATATAAAGGACCCTGAAGTGAAAGATGCCAAGATAATCCTAGACCTTAAAGAGGCCTTGATTTATCCTTTCACAACTGGTTCCCATGCTGTGCCCCACTTCCATGCCCTTTCCACTCTTTCAGAACTGAACTATAAATTCTGCCACCAGATCAGGGGAGGCAGGCAGGGTGGTGATGGATGTCAGACCAGGGGTGGGGAAGGTGAAGTGCAGATCCCGACTGGGAACAGATAAGCATGCACGCTGGCAAGGGCTGCCGGCTGCCTGCAGATTTCTCACAGGCTGCTCCAGTTCCGACTCACCCAGGGACCCTCCTTCCCTCCCTCCTGCTCCCCAGCCCCACACCCCCATCTGCCCTTCTAGGCCTCCCTTCTGCTACCAATGTCTAGCTCTGCTCACTCCTGCGCTGGGGAAATGAGGCTTCCCCTCCTGGTTTGGGCTCTTTTCTGAAAAATACCAGGTTAATTAATTCTAATAAAAAAAATAAAGTTAATTCTAATCCAGGGCTCCTTCACCTATTTTTTTAAGAGCAGATAATGCAAAACTGAGGCCCAAGAAAAACTACTGACTATGGTACAATAAAATAAGCTACAAAATATAAAAATAGTCACTGAAAGCAAAGTTAATCCACCTTGTTCATGTCCCAGGATTTTTGCTGCAAAGGTCTAGGGCTCTTCCTCCCATTTACTTGTAGGTTTCCCTGTTAAACAGAGGGAGCACTTTCT
This sequence comes from Trachops cirrhosus, assembly GCA_028533065.1. NCBI lineage: Eukaryota > Metazoa > Chordata > Mammalia > Chiroptera > Phyllostomidae > Trachops > Trachops cirrhosus. The sequence goes on along the minus strand of CM052545.1, from coordinate 62,057,219 downwards.
GTGTGACGTGGGGCTGGAGGAATGGGACAAGCAGGGTCCGGCTGACTGAGGAGGCTCCAGGCAAAACGTGGAGGTTTGTCTTTGACACCAAACTTTTCCTTCCTTCCTTCCTTCCTTCCTTCCTTCCTTCCTTCCTTCCTTCCTTCCTTCCTTCCTTCCTTCCTTCCTCCCTCCCTCCCTCCCTCCCTCCCTCCCTCCCTCCCTCACTTCCTTCCTTCCTTCCTGTGCTCCCCTCCTACCATCTGGTCCCCCTCTGCCCAGAGCCCAGGCACCCTAAGGTTTCACAACGCTGCCCTGGGTTTGCCAAAATGGCATTGTTCTGTGGCAGGGCTGTCCCCAGCCCACACTGTCACCCCATCCAGGCCTCCCCCTCCTTCCCCAGGGTATAAAATTATTTCCCCATCCAAACTCCAATCTTCCTAAAATGAATGATTTTCTAGTGATATTTTTTTTAAAAAAATCAAATTAAGTTACTGTAAGGGTGAACAACACACTCTCTGCCCTCCCCTGATCCCACAAATGCCACATCCAGCTTTGGCAGCTGTGTTAGTAACATGTGGCCTTACATCTCGAGTCATAACTTGGCAGCCAGGGAGCCAGGCCCAGTCTGCAGTTCGGTTTTGACTTGGGCAGTGTTTTAAGAATTGGTGGCAAGTTTCACATAAAATCAGGTGTTTCTCTTGCTCCCTCTGCCTCCCTGTGCCTCACCCCTGCTCGGCCTGGCCCAGCCTTTACCCCTTTCTTTGAAACAGGGCAGCAGCCCCTCTGACAGCCCAGGGCCTATGGATCCAGGGAGAGGACCCCTGTCCAGGGGGACGCCCATGCTCCGGTTCACAGGGTATTTGCTGCTCCCAGCTCTCAGGTGCCTGGTCTGTGCCTCTCATCTTCCTTGTCCACCTGGTCTGTGAATTCTCAACGCTGGTCTACATGACTCTCTGAGGATGGCACAGTGAAAGGACCCCACCGAAGAGGGGAGACATGCTGAGGTGTGAGCCACACACCTTTCTGCCACAGATCTGGACTTCTGCAATGCCTCACCCCAACCTCCACATTTCTCACAGGTATGATTCTTTCAGGTAATCTAGAAACAATCACCGTAGGTCCCTCCACTGCTGAGACCAGGGAGAGGAGTCACTGTCCAGGCAGCTGATTCCACAGGGGAACGCAGTCACATTCTTGACAGAGGGCCTTTCTCCTTGGCCAGTCAGGACCACCCTTCACCCCTTCCCCCCTCATCTGGGAAACTTCTTTTCTTTCACTTCTTCCACCTGGCTCCCCCTCAACTCAGCCATGGATGGCCACAGGAGCGCTCATCTTTCAGCAGTCCACCTGTCCATCCCACTTAACCTTAGTCCTCAACACTCTGGGTGCCATGGAAAATTCAGAACTTTTGAGAGGCTCCAGGGAAGGAAAAAGTTTAGCAAGTGATGACCACAAACCACAAACACTGGCCACATCTGGTCACCTCCTTTACACAACTCAAAATTTAACTTTATCAAACTCTCAATGGGGGGGTCTTGTAGATTATGCAGGTCTAAGGGTTGATTTCGCATGCATCCAAATCAAGTATTTTAGGAAGAAAGGAAAGAAACACAGAAGCCAGGAGGACAGGGCATGAATAGGCTCCTTTGAGCTTCTAACTTGCTGACAGGCAGCAGGAACACCACCGGGGAGGCCATGCTGAGTGGGCTCCAGTGGGCCCTTCTGACCAGCCTTTGCGGCAAGTGACTCAGGAAGCACTGCCTCTCCTTATCAGCCGCTTCCGAAGTTAGATGTGCCCCCAACTTATCCCAGTTCACTTTAATAACCTATTGTTATTCCATATAAGTGTTTTGAACTTTTAAACCATGAAACCCCAGCCCTCCCAAATTGACTATGTTACTTTTTAATGAGAATTAACAAATTTTCGGACTGTAAGATAGATGCACTAGACCATAAGACACACCTAGGTTTTAGAGGAGGAAAATAGGAAAAATTTTTGAAGCAAAAAATGTGGTAAAATATTTAATAACATAAATAACATAGGCTGCTGCCCCCACCGCAGCCAGGTAAGCTACAATCAGACTCTAAGACCTGCTTTCCCTCCCAAATTTGAGGGGTGCATCTTATAATCCAAAAAATACGGTAGTCAGTTTTTTGTTTTATTTTGAGAGCGAGAATATTGATTTCTGCTCCACTTATTTATGTATTATTGGTTGACTCTTGTATGTGCCCTGACCAGGGACCTAACCTGCAACCTTGGTGTTTTCAGATGACCCTCTAATCAACTGAACTACCTGGCCAGGGCCTAGACCTTGTTTTTAATGGCTTTTTTTTTTTTTTTACCATTTTAATGTATAAATTCATTGGTATTCATTACATTCACAGTGTTGTACAACCATCACTAATATCCTTATCCAGAACTTTTTCATCATCCAAAAGGAAACCTCATACCCATTAAGCAATCTCTACCCATTCCTTCCACTCCCCCAGCCCCTGGCAACCATTAATCTGCAAGTGGTCTGTCTCTACAAACTTCTCTATTCCAGACATTTTGTATAAATGGAAACATTTTGGGTCTGGCTTCCTTCAGTTAACATAATGTTTCAAAGTTCACCCATATCATAAACCTGTACTGGTACTTCATTCCTTTTTCTGGTTAAATAATATTGTGGTGTGTGTGTACGCTTCACAAAATGAATATTGGTGGCTGGGTAGTATGTGGCTGCAAGCTACAAAACTTAAGGAATACACCTATGTGACAGATGGTATTTCTTTTTAGTGGTCCTAGACATTTGAGTATTTTAGACCGTGGGGACAAAATCCCAGTGTAACTGACCTATACCATTCATTCAGTCACAACCTAATAACTTTCCACCTGTATTCAAATTCCACCCTTCGGGACTGATGAGTTGCTAGGTTGTCACACTGCTGGTGACTGCTAAGTTTGATTACTCTGCCCAAGTATCTTTCCTCCTTTGGAACTAATAAATAATCAATGGAGGGGTAATTTGAGACTGTGAATATCCTCTTTCCCAAAGCTTTTCACGCAGTAGTTTACCATTCACCGATGATTCTGAAACTATTGTATTATTGGTTGCAAAATGGTGATTTTATAATTTCATCATTCTTCTTAATCTATTAGCTTGCAAGATGACCCTCTCTCCATTCATACCTTTGCCTTTTTGGACTATCGCTGTGAACTCATGGACACATTTTTAAAATTCAGGGTTTACTGCCATCATTTTCCTTTTTATTGCTCCAATTTCCTCAACTTGGACCAGTGGGAGGCACTGTAAGCCAGCTCCTGTGTCCTCTTCATACACTGTCACCACTGTATGTCCATTTCTTTGATTTCTGGCAAAGATGTTGTATGCCTGACATAATTCTCTGACCCAGACCTGAAATGAGCAGTTTCTGCAAGGAGCCTAGGTTCTTTTTCGTGGTGAATAGTATTTAGAAGCCAGAATCTGGGTGCTTACTGCTAATGGAGTATCTTGATTCTGGGCTCTTTCAGTGCTTAAAAGTAGAAAATTAAAAATAAACAAATAAATAAAGTAGGAAATTTATCATTTTTAAAATGTATTTTATTGATTATGCTATCACAGTTGTCCCATTTCTCCCCCTTCACTCCCCTCTGCCCTGCACACCCCTCCCACCCACATTCCCCCCTTTAGTTCATGTCCATGGGTCATACATGTAAGTTCTTTGGTTTCCACATTTCCCAATACTATTCCTGCCCTCCCCCTGTCTATTTTCTACCTACCATCTATGCTACTTATTCTCTGTACCTTTTCCCCCTCTCTCCCCCTCCCACTCCCCTGTTGCTAACCTTCCATGTGATCTCCATTTCTGTGGTTCTGTTCCTGTTCCAGTTGTTTGCTTAGTTCATTTTTGTTTTTGTTTTAGGTGTGGTTGTTAATAATTGTGAATTTGCTGTCATTTTACTGAACATATTTTTAAACTTTTTCTTAGATAAATCCCTCTAACATTTCATATAATAAGGGCTTGGTAACGATGAACTCCTTTAACTTGACCTTATCTGAGAAGCACTCTATCTGCCCTCCCATTCTAAATGAAAGCTTTGCTGGATAGAGCAATCTTGGATGGAGGTCCTTGTCTTTCATGACTTGGAATATTTCTTTCCAGCCCCTTCTTGCCTGCAAGGTCTCTTTTGAGAAATCAGCTGACAGTCTTATGGAAACTCCTTCGTAGGTAATTGTCTCCTTTTCTCTTGCTGCTTCTAGGATTCTCTCCTTATCTTTAGTCTTGGATAATGTAATTATGATGTGCCTTGGTGTGTGCTTCCTTGGGTTCAACTTTCTTGGGACTCTCTGAGCTTCTTGGACTTTCTGGAAGTCTAAGAAATTTATCATTTTTAAATCATGTGTCCACAATGATACTTCTAATTCAAATCTAATGCTGCAAAGTTTGCTCTTACTTTTCCCATTTGCTAACTGTATCTCCCTGGTTCCTAAGAGTATCAACATATTTACTCTCTCTGTTACTAACACACAAAGTAGATTCAGAATCACTCTACTAATATCACTCCCAACAATAAACCTTCTTAGTAGAGTTCGAGATTTCTGCAGTTCATCATCCTGCAAATATATCCAACTAAGGGCATTAAAAAATCTATTTTAAACTTACTTAAATTCTTTTTTATTGAATGAACTGTATTTTTAACACACAGATTTTGTCTGCTGTTTAGAAGCTTATCCTTCAAGACAAACAGAATCTACAAACCTAAAAACCTCAACATTAAAAAAAATTATTCTATTAAAATGATTCATGCACAAATTTAAAAAATCAAATAATTCTAAAAAGGTTTATAATAAAAAAACCAGCAGTCTGTGCCACTCCCTTCTAACCACTCCATCACTAACCTCCACAGCTTAAAATAATATACTCATACCATAATCTCGGAATTCCAACAGTTTGGGAGGTTACATAGTTATTTCCTCCTTCGATATAGAGGGTTTAGATTTAGCGTTTTTATACTCCATCTCTTCCCTCTCCCATCTTCCTTATAGTTAAAGCAGACATTTTGGTCATATTAACAACTAACATCCACATTATTATGACTATGTACGTCACTCTTAGGTAACACATTATAATTATGTTTCCTTTTTTGGCAGTACTTTTTGTTTTCCTGGAGTTAACAATTGTCTTTCTTTTTCAATTGCTTAGATTTTCTCCAACTAAATCCCATACTCTCCAGCAGCTCCTCAGTGCAATTTGTCATGAGGGAAATGTATCATTCTGGTTTCTCCCCAATTCCCAACTCTGTTCTGGAATGGTGGTTCTCTTGGTCTGCTGTGCAGTAGATACCCTGGGTATTCTACTGCTATAATCCAGTGAGTTCTCTTTCCTTTTCTCCTTCCTTTGTGGCATCACAGATCTCCTTTTCACAGTTGCTTTCTCGTTTAAGGCAAGTACATCTGCCAGGAGCATCCTGCAATACTCCACTGCTGAGATACCGGGTACCAGTGTGATTTCAGATCCTTTGAATGTGACCTCCCTCCACTACCCAATGTCCCCCCACCCATTGGTTTCTCTGGGAAGCTTAGAGGAACTTCTCTTTATCTAGATATTTTAAAATTTAATTATGCTGTGCTTTAACATGGGTCTTTTCTTCATTTCTTAGGCTTGGTACTTAGTGGACTCTTTCAATTATGGTCATTCCTTCCCTCAGTTCTAGGAAAATTTCTTGCATTATTTCCTTTGAAAATTTCCTTGTTCCTCTTTTCTCATTGTGATATTCCTGTTTGGATATTGGACTGACCCTCTAATTTTTATATCCTCCTTTGTCTTTTGGTTCTAATCTCTGGAAGATTTCTTCAAATTTTACCTTCTCCTTAAAACTGCAGAAGGTGGCTAGTGGGCCTTTCTGTTGGTCACTTTTCAAAAAATTTTTATTTATTTATTTATTTATTTTAGAGAGAGGGGAAGGGAAGGAGGAAGAGGGAGACAACCATCAATATGTGGTTGTCTCTCACACGCCCCCTACAGGGGACCTGTCCTGTAACCCAGGCATGTGCCCTGACTGGGAATCGAACCAGCGACCCTTTGTTTCACAGCCCTTGCTCAATCCACTGAGCTACACCATACACCAGCCAGGCTGTTTGTCACTTTTTAAAGACAACTTCTCATAGTTCTTTCTTTCACAAACAGATAGAAAGAAGATAATTGAAGGATGTAAGTCAACATAACTATAAGACATTAAGGTCATCTACTGTACATTGTTCATATCTATAATTATTTAATATGCAAGTGGTAAGTCCATTTGCCAAGCAGGAGAAATGGCACCATTCCCTTTGGCATCTCTGTGTGACAACAACACTTTCTTCTGTTAATGACAATCTATATATTTGGGGATCTTTTGAAATTCATATTGCCTGGCATGACTTTATGAATGGCTCTAACTAAAAAGTCCTTTAGAACACACACAAATCTTTTCCAGTTCAACAGGTCCATGAAGAACCTAATAGTTCTAAAAGAAACATCAGAGGTTGGGAAAACATCTCAGATGATTTTTTTGTAAAATAGAAACAGAACATCCCGTGGGCCCCATAGAAAGGGCCTATGTGTCTACCAGCTGCACACCTGCCCTTCTCTGCTCTGCTCTGCTCTGCTCTGCCACACTGGGGAATGGAGTCTGCAAACCACTTTCCCAGACTCCTGTTATGTTCTGTTAATACAAGGTACTGGCAGGAGTTCAGGAAGCAAGAAGGGGGATGAAGATCTTTCTTTCTTTCCTCATCTACTTTCAGCAGTGTCTCTGCAAGTGTGCATTGTTGCTTTGATGACCCCAGCTACAGCCACAGCAGCCTCTCCTTAGCGGTCCCAGAACCAGCAAGGCAGGCCCTGGTGGGTCTGTGGGTGTCTCTCTCCTCGTGGTCCCAGCTCTGCTCTGGGAGCCCCCTCCTAGGTGCTTCCAGCCCTGGCTCAGAAGCATCCCCAGAGTGCACCAGTGAGTACGCCGCCGGGCTCCGCAGCCCCACTTCCACACCTTTCTTCTCCCACGTCTACGGGTGGCAGCTGCTTCATACAGTTACTACTTTCAGGACCACTTTGCTCTCCAGTTTTATTCTCTCAGTCCTTCCAACAGTATTGTAACAACTTCTTTGCATTAAGACTCCCCTCTGTGGGTCACTCATTTTCCTGACTGGCCCCTGATGAATAGGACATCCCTGAGGATAAAAACTTAAAAAAAAAAACCCTCTATAAGTTCTCAAACAGTTAAAGGCACAGTGCTTCATCTATGGTTATGATTGCAAAAGTATAGTTTGACTTTAACTGTTTTATCAATAAAGCCACACATCTCTAGAAGATAGCAGATTTACCCAAATGTGAAATCCTAAATAAAGACAGTATCTACCACTTTCCAAACTAAGTAACTAAATGTATGACAGACCCTTTTCCATAAAGTCTGACTGATACAACAATGGTTTGCATACTGCGAAAATAACCAACCTCCTCACCCCAAACAAAACAGTCTTTCAATGGGGAGATGAAACCAAGTTGGGAGAAGGCTGCTTCAGTCTTCAATTTTGCAAAATGCAGCCATGCCTCATCACTCAGGTGGTAAGTCACTATCTTCAACACACTTTAAAATGAGTAATGAAAATGGCAAGAAAGCAGATACAAAAGATATTTTTAAAAGCAAGTTGTCAGAGTATATCATAAAGATATCATTCAATAACATTTTTAAAGTGCACTTCTTGGACTCTTCCTGTATTCTTTTATATTCTGTAACACACTTCCAGATGGCTCCATGCTCTGTGACACATCAAGGGAGAGAGTGACTGGCTGGGACAGACAAAACAAACCAGGGGATGACAAGGCTTCATACATGTTGGCTGAGAGGGTGGGATGTGGCTGAGAGAGGCCTTCGGAGGAATGTTCTTACAGAGAGGAGAAATAGAGAAGAGCAGTGGAGAGAGGAAGACTGGAACTACGAGAAAACAGGGAAGGAGAAAGAAGGAAAAAAAGACTAGAAAGAGAAAAGATGGAAAAGAAGCAAGAGGGGGAGTATGGGGATACAGGGAGACCCAGCAACCCGGAGCCAGAGATGCACCTTCAGGGTGGGTGTGTTAAGATTCCACTAGAGAGGCTGATGGAGGAGTCCAGAGCCCAGGAAGTCAGCCTCTCCGGGGTGGCTGGTGCTGCAGGGCTGTTTGCTCAGAGAAGCCTATTTAGGATTACTTACAGCACCCTCTCCTTGAAGCGAAGGATGGTGAATCTGACTTTCAACATTACCGTGGAAGAAAAGAGAGGTTCCTGTCTGTGGGAGTTGCTACCTTCAAAATGAATACACCAGCCCCGGGGGAGGAGGCAGGCTGGGGAAGGTTGAGTAGAGCACCTCCAAAACCTGCAGAGAAATTCTCCAGAGAATTCCTGATGATCTCTCATCACCTACAAACTAAGCAGCTGTCCAGGTACTCAGTGATGCCCGAGACACATGACTGGACTTCACGGAAACGAGCAGGGTAGACCAGCACAGTTTGCATGCCACTTTGGAGAGAAAAACTTTGACAATGAAACCTCTGGGTTCGGTTTGAGGGTTACTATTAGTATAATTAGAGTGATTTTATGTCTCTTTTTCCAAAGGCCCCACATATGCCTTTAAAGAGTTAAATCTTCTAATTTGCCAAAGGCAGGCTATGTTATGTTTGGCCCGGTAAAGGTGAGAAGAACAGTCATAGGACAAAGAGAAGCTCCTTCCAGTGGGTTTCCTCCACCCCTCCCCCCTTCACAGATCGACTCAGAGCACAATCACAGGCTCCACTTTGCAAAGTGGTTAGAAGTAGGGTCATTTAGTACTTACAGAGGAAAAGGGCTTCCCCTGAAAAGTCTGCCTCAGGCCCAGAAGGAATTTATATGACTGGCAGTGAAGGCACTTCTTCTGCAGGGAGGGAGGGATATTTAAACTTCATCACATTGCAATGGTTAGATTCAGTGGAGCAATCACATGCCACCAAAGATATAAGCCAAAGCTTAAGGAACATTTATGGAAGTAGAAGACCCACAGGAAGCAGTTCCAGAACATTTTTTTTCTTAAAGAAAGAGAAGCAGAGTTGAAAAAACAGATAAAAGAGATATATAGTTGGTGACAAAGAACAGCCGTTTTTTGGAAGGACTGGAAGTTGAACCTTTCTCAGGAACAGGAAGTATGAAACAAACTCAGTGTCACAGTGAGATGTGTCTGCTGCCTATTGACACAACAAAAGGTGTTACTAAAATCATATAAGGAGTATAATCTCAGAGGTAGACAACAGGAAAAGAGAAGTCTACAAACCACACATTCCAGGCAGAAAACTTTCCTTCCAGATTTCAAAAATAAGTTGCCATTATTTCAGATGTGTGAATATAGTGCCTCATTGATCAGTGAACTATGCTTTATTAATATTAATAGAAATGGCAAGAATAAGATATAGTGACAATAATGCTTAATTCACTTATCCCTATTTTTAAAATGTCCTCTAGTTTTTGAAGCCATTTTTTCCTATTTCTATTTTATTTAGGCAAATCAAATAGATATTATTAAGACTCTGTTACTGCATCATGTAAACAATGGTTGTGTGGACCAGTATGGCACATTATTTTAAAGATGCCAAGGAATTTTGGAAATTATATTATCCTAACTCTGCTGTAATCTCATGGAATGGAGAGCACCAAGTACTTACTCAGTTTTTAGTCCGAAAAGAATGGTGTTGTGGTGAAATGCACAGGATGTGAAATCCTCCCTGTCAGCCACAGTACGGCTCGGTGGCATTAGTGTATTTACACTGCGTGCTCCTGCCACCGCCATATTCATTCATTTCTTAAAGTGAGCATTTTTAGTTTTCTTTCCAGTTCTCTTGAGTGTTTACAGGTAAGAAGTTATACCAGATAAATGGCAACACAATGATGAAAAACCTTGGATCTCTTTCTGCAAGAATTTTTCAGAAATCCAAGAGTCATTTTGAAAGGAATTACTGATAGAGGTCCAAAAAGGAAGACAGGCTCCTGGGAGCACGAATCAGATGTGAAAGGACACTCGGGGGCCTTCGGCTCCGAGCCCAGGTGCATGAGATGCAAGGAGACCTGTGGTGCTGCCCTGGGAGAAGGCCTGTGTCACGGACGGCTGACCCCCAGTCCAATCCAAAGATCATTTTGCCGCTAATCCGGAGAAATTGATCTCAGTGTTCACGCTCACAGACAGAGAAAACCCAACAGTGATGTAAAATGAGCCTCAAATCAATTATTCTAAGGAATTGAGCATTGGTTCAATGGCTGAAAATTGACATTACTGCCTAGCTCTGAAAGAAAAAGGAAAAGTGAGTCAAAAAATAAATACCAAGTCACCAGTGAGGTTCTGTTGAGCTGACTGATGGATCCCTAGAGCTGATAAAAACTTTAATTAATGCAACAATGCCTACAGTCAAGTTCTTTAAAAGCTAATATCAGGACTCATAATACTGCATTCCCAAAAGGTTTTCGAAAGGATAATTGTCTATTTTCTGAATACCACAAATCCCCTTAAACTATCTAACCCTTCCTACTTTATTTAAACATGTGCAGTTCCAAGTGGGCATCTGTGTTGTTAGGACCGAAAAGAAGCCACGAGGGCTGGTTCTCTGGACTGTAAGCCCTGCTTTGCAATGGAGCCACTTTCACACAGGCACCACTGTGCAGTGTGGAGCGTGCGTGGAGTGCAGCAGCCGGAGTAGATTTACTCATGGACGGAACAATAGCAGTGGCTGACAGAGAGGCTTTGCAGGGAGTGAGAAATGACTACTGATAGGTATTAACTGCTATAATTTCTAAAAATGTTATAACCCCTTCTTTAATTTTGCTTGTTTCTATGTGAACCCTGAGAAAGAAGACACATACTCAGAAGGGCTCCTGGTGGCTAACTGGGCTCAAATTTTAGAAAACAGAGCCTAGCAGCCATTTCTACACAAGGGCTTCTCACACAAACTGCACTTTAGGGAGAAGCCTGCATTGAACTACCTGCCTCTGCACTGAATTGCCTGCCTGCACTGTGTTGCTGCCATCTCAGCCAGTCCTTATCCAAACCAGTGTGGCTCAGCTGGTTGGGTATTGTCCATGCAAAGCAAAAGGTCGCTGGTTCATTCCTGGTCAGGGCACGTGCCTCGGTCATGGGTTCGGTCCCCAGTCAGGGTGCATGTGAGAGGCAACCGATGGATGTTTCTCTCTCATATCATGTTTCTCTCCCTCTCTTTCTTCCCTCCTTCCCCTCTCTCTAAAAATAAATAAATAAAATCTTTTTTTTTTTTTAAAGGAGTTCCTGGAACCCTATTTCAACCAATGGGAATGAGGCTTTCCCTGTCCAGCTAGAACTTCAGAGCTCTGACCAACCAGAGCAGCTCTATTCTAACCAACTAGGAAAGTCCCTTTTGGATCAATCAAACTGAGGATTTGGGGTCCTCATCTGCACGAGGCCAGAACAATCAGGCACCAGGCGCAGGGCCTTCTGTATAAGCCAGCTCCCCTCTGGCTCTGGGATCACAGTTTCCCTTTCCATCAAAGACTGAAGACTATTTCCCTGGCTGAGCTGAAATACAAGGATGGGTTAACACTATTCAACTCTATTTATCAACGGTTATTGTTTCTCACAGGCAACACTGGGTATCACAGCTAGGGGCGAAGTGAGACAATCTCATTCTTTGAGGGCACACTAACTGGCTGGGCCTAGAGGAACTCTTAAACAGAATGGCAATCTGACACTTAAGATCTTTGTTTTGATAATACACAAAGAAGACCATTTACTTGTGAATAATTATGAGTTTAATAACCCTAAAACCAGCAACATGTCCATTTAATCCATTTTATAATTGTTAAGGGAGGGTGAGAGGCATGAAAATCTCTACCGAAACTTAAATTTTAGTAAACTTTCCCCCCAAATTAACAATACCTACCAACTCACTTTTTAAAATATAACTAAAAATAGCCCTAGAGCTCTAAAACCAACTTGAGAGAAAAGCATTAGGAGTCTCTATACGCCACTTACTTTCGAACACAGGACTGAAGAGCTATTCTAAATAACCCATCCTTTTATTTTCTTATCAAAATATATACCACCAGACCTTCTCATACCTTCCCGCTTTATCTTTCTTATTTTGTTATGATGAGAAAAATTATATATTCATATGTTTGTTTAAAAAATATTCAACCAACACAGCAGTACATAACACTTCTGGTAAAAGTCTGTTAGGCGTGATTTACCTCTGCCAGTGTCTCAGCTGGTGCTGGCCACCCTTGTGAAACAAAGAGACAGACAAAGGTCTGACCTCAATCTGATTTACTGGTGCATGTGTGTGTGTGTGTATGTGTGTCTAAACCATTGATTCTACATGTAAAAAGATATCAAGTGACTTCCTTCCCAGGCTTATCCAGCTTGAGCAATCACAGTCACAGCAGAATCCAATTCTTGATTTCATTTCAATTTACAAATGTAAAATAAAATCAATGCGTGAATGAGCAGCACTTGCGTGTAATGGTGAACTGCTGAAGGATTGGGGTGGGTTGGCAACATATCTTGAGTGCTGACGGGGCGCTCTTTCCCTATAAGCAGTAGACAGGTAACAGAGGTAAAGTATACTTTGAGTACATGAAGCATGCTCTGTCCCAGGCCTACCGATAGTCTTTCTAAATGCAGCCAGTATTTGCTGATCCCATAGGGCCGGGTGAAAGCAGACGAATTCATTGGTGAATAAACATTACCAGAAAACACACCCAAACATGTACGTCAGCAGTAGCATTAACCAAGGTCCATACAGGGTAATTATTATTCCATAACAACATAAGCCACTCTTGGAAATCACACCTTATTTTTCCAAGCCACACCAAGCAAATACGATAATCGAAAAATGGTTCTACTTTGTGATTGTTACTAACCCCTTGATGATAGCAAAAGTCACTACCTCGTCACAGATTACAGATGCATGGAGCCCTCTGAGGTGGTCACGGTGACAGCTCTGAGGCTGTCAGCCCCGATCAATCACCTTCCATTATGTAAAGGTTTTCCAATTTTGTGCTTCTCTCAAAAGCTCCGCTTTGCCTGGATTAAGCTGAAGCATCAACATTTGAACTTATTGCTCCTATTACTGCTCCCTAAATAAATGCTATTAGAAGAAAAACTAGCTTTTCCACAGTAGGAACTCAAAATCCAAGTTGACCACAGCGATGTGGCCACATATGAGATGTATTTAACCACAAACACTTCACAGGTGCACATTATACAAACTTCATGAGCAACCTTGGGCCCAGGAGGGAGGGGGCATTTAAAGTGCCAAGAGAAGGAGAGGTCTGCGAGTTGTACAACTTAGCTCCTGAAATGAATACTGAGCAATTCCAATGTATTCATTGCAACGCCACAGTACTTGCGGATTTCAGAAGCAGTCTCCAGTGAGTTTTACACTATGTGGTTTTACTACCTTGTACCTATTATCTTCATGATGGAGAAAAGTCATTTTTCTAAAATACAGCAGATATGTCTGGGGGAACAGTTTAAAATCAATTGAAAAAGGTATTTTTAAAAAATAAGAGCACCTAAGAAAGGGACTCAATCTTGTTTATCTTTGTAATCTTGATAGCCAGTTAGATGTTTGCTGCATTAAGACACCAAATCCATAAAATGGGAGCCCATTTATATAAATATGGTCAAGGTTACAATTGTGCACATTCTTCTGTCCCAATAAACAGACTTTTCATTATGGTTTTTAATGGTTACATAAATGTGAGAAAGCCGGAAACAGAGCAGTAAGAACAGAAAGTGATGAAAAGGGAAGAGACATATTTCAGAGCTAGCCTCACACAGCCCTAGCCTAGGGGCTAGCTGCAGAGATGGCGAGAGAGAGTGGTCCCAAAGCAGCACATTGCAACATGTGCTATAGGGCCCGCATGGGTGTTTTTTAATGTTAATTTATTGTCAACATTAAAATGTTGGGAGGTTTCACTTAAAGGTCCAGATTTCAGGCTTCTCTTAGAAAAATCAACAAACAGATGATCTGGCAATTCTAGGCCTGCATCCCTACGGGCAGGAATCGGCTGTTTATCCTCTCATTTGCCACAGGAAGCAGCCACAGCGACCCGCTGCACTCGCCAGGGGTTCCTGCCTGGCCTCCAGAAGCATTTGAAGCCATGAAGGAAGGGTTGAGCCTGAAAATACAGGAAGCACGGGAGAGGAAGCTTATTCTGAGATAAAGATAATGGGTCTACGAAGAACTCGTACAGATTGAGCAGGTGCCGGGGACAGTCCAGAGAAAGTGATGGGAAGCAGAAGAAGATGCAGACCTTGAGATTCACGTGACATTCATATCTGAGATGTGGAACTGTTAGCTGCCCACGAAGCCATCCAAGAGAGTAAATGAAGTAGCTTAAAGAAAAAGTGTCAAGAAAAAAAAAGAGTAGAGGACAGAGACCTCAGTACTGTTCTCAACAGAAGAGGAAAAATAAAAAATAAAAAAATCAAAGAGACAAGGGAGGCTGAATTAGCACCGGAGGCTCTCCAAGACCCGGTGCCATCACACCTGTCCAGCTTCATTCTCTCTGCCTCTCCCGCAGGCGCCCTCGACCCCAGGCAGACAGTCCTATTTGTTGTTTGAGAAACCGAGTACTGTTGTCTGCCTCAGTACCTCCTTCAAACCTACGTTTCCTACTGCCTGAAATGCTGCTTTCTCCCACCTGCCTTTGTCACATTTCGATTCTCCTTTCTGCAATGAGCTCCAGCGGCCCCAATGAGGCTGCTTCCACAGCGCCCTGTGTACCATGAGCAGAGCCTTTTTTGCGCTGCCCTGTGTTTGCCACCTTCCCACTAGGCACCAGGTCTTCTCCAGCATTGGATCCTCAGTGGCTGGTGTGGCATTTAACAAGCAGCAGAGCAAAGGGAGGGAAGGAGTAAGCAATTGGAGTGGCAGGACAAATCTTTGGGTAATGCTATGTCACAGAAATCAAGGAAGAAGAACCATTTTTTCCTTGAATAATCTGGAATACTAGGAGTCATTGGAGGGGAGTGAAGAGAGGCACTGTATTTTAGCAAGAACCTGTCACTAACAAGTTTAGGTGGGGGATGGTTTCTGATACATTATTGGGAAGTAATTTGGAAATAGGTATGAAAAGGCTTACCACTGCTCATACCTAGGTCTAAAAAAATCTACTTGGGAAGTCCATGTGCAATGGGCAACATGTTTTATTTGTTTTGCTTTTTCCCTGACTGTTCAGATCTAACCTCCATTTCCATTTTGAGAGCGATCCCTCCCACTGGAGATGCCAATACAGCCAGATTCTCCCTCTGCGGACCCCTCCCCACAGCCAGGCATGGCCATTCTGGCACTCCTCCCCTAAAAAGGGGCAGCAGAGGTGGTCAGAGGTGTGGCCTCACTGGGCAACTCTGGCTACAAGCATCCCCACCGGGCTCTCCCTGCCCAGGGATGGCTGCTCTGACCCCTGGCCCTCCAGCATCCTGTCACTCTTCCAAATCTCTAACAGCCCTCTAATCGTGACCCCATTTTTATAAGACAGCCAGAGTCAGTCTCTGATCTGCCCTGGAAACATCCTTAACTGATATCCTGCCTGATAGAAAAAAAATCCTAAATATGGGGAAAAAGCTTTATGTGTATAATGCAACATTATCTATATAGCAAAATGTGGAAATAATCTAAACTCCCCCAAACAGGAGTATTTAAGTAAATAATAGTACAGCCACTTGATAGAATAGCTGTACTAATAGTACTAAAAGGAAAATAGGTTGATAATAAAATGTTACAATTAGAAGGGTTTAACTATAGTATTATTGTACACTTATAAAAATACTATTTGTAGAGGGAAAATGACTGGAAGTAGGAAAATATTGAATAGAAGTATCTTTTCCTTAAAATTTTAATTTTAAAATTCTGAAGATACAGCTTCAAGCGTGGCCCCACCCCCCAACTGTGAAGGTGCCTATGCTAATTAGATCTGCTCTTCTGCACCTCTCCCTGCTGACGACTTTGCTGTAGGTACTGGGTCCCTCTGCCTCCCCATTCCCTCCATCCTCCGTGTGGTCCTCCCTCTGTCTCTTAAATGGGATCACAGATCCTGCTTATTTTGCATTTGCGCTTTACCAGAAGGAGCTTCTCCTGCTCATTCTTCAGAGCTCTGCTCAGTGTTGTGTCCTCCTGGAAACCTCTGGAACCCCCTAGGCTGACTTAGACCCTCTTCCTCCAGCACTACATGTTAAGGATTCATGAGTGTCCCTCCCATAGGCTCTTAGTTCCCTGAGGGCAGAGACAGTGCCCTGTGTACCTTTCAGCTCCAGTATCTCACTGGGTGCCTGATGCATTGATGATGCCCAGTGTTGGTGTGGAAGAAGAAAGGATGAGTGAGTGGGCAAGGGAGCGCCGAGCCCGAGGACAACATGCCCTGGAGGCAGACAGGCGTTCGTAGAGGACTCAGCATTTCTCCACAGAGACTGAATGGACAATGACACAAGGAAATACAGACACACGTATGTAAAGAAAAAGAGAGCTGAGGAATGTAATGAGAATATGTCAACAAAGGCAGGCAAAAGAAAGAAGAACAGTAAGGAAACAACAGCCATGAAGAATATTCAGGACAAACAGTAAGATAAACAAAAGAACCTGCATAATGCTTCTTTTGCTTCAGATTGCTTGTGTTTGTGGAAGGGTTTTAGAAATCATCCCTTCAGAGGTTAAACTGTCTCTGAGGTCAAAGAAACAAACCGACTGCTCCTTGTGGCGCCCAGTTTCTCTCCTGGGCTGCATTAGGTCCACAGAGCCAACCTAAGGAAAAGTGCACGCAGCGCTGCACGGAGGGCAGGCAGCACCACCCTCCCACCGCATGGGTGCCAGAGGCGGCCTTCACTAGCATCCTGATGGGTAACAGGCTTCGGCTACAAAGTTCCACGTTTCAGCTTACTTTTAAAAATCAACTCCATTGCCAATCATTGCGAACTCCATAGCTCCAGAACACCCCTGCACAAGTTACTCATGGTGCCACCATTCTTCCCAAAGGCCCCTGTATGTTGGCTTCAAACAGAGCCTCTGGGTCCTACTGGTTGAGGCGGCGGCTCTTGGAAACCAATTTAAAGTCACATTTGACCAGAACTGGCCTATATTAAGGACTCTCTAGAACCACTCACTATGCCACCCAACTTGTTCTCATTATTTCGCAGAATCACCACGGGTACTAGTAATTGTTACCCTCATTTTACAGAGAAGGTAGCTGAGACTTAGGGCAAGCAGCTCAAGCAGGCTGTAAGTGGCAGAGCCCCAGCTGCAGCCTGGGTCTGCGTGGCTCCACACCCATGCTGGCTTGTACTTGTCTTACCCATTGTGAGCTGAAGGCAAATCCAATGGTTCCAGATTGAGAGAGTGTTCATGCAAATGTTAGCTGGGCTGATTTCTAACCACAGCACTGAAACCTTGCTAAAATCACAATAAATGTGCTTAGACAACATTACATAATAGTCAATATGCTGAGAAGCAATAGTGTCCCTCAGCCCGAGTCATTCAGAATTCGTAGTCTGGCCCTTCACAATTGGTCCCGTCCCTCAGACTCAGACAAGGCTCTATTTTGAATTCTAATGAGAACTAGGCACACTGAATATTTAAACTGCAATGACAAAGATCCTGCTTTTACACCGATGTCCTTAATACAAGCAACAGATCTGAAAATACGTATAGGTACCAATGGAAGATATCAGTCTAGTTTTCATTTAGAAACTGGAAAAAGACAATACTGTTTTCTACTTGATCCTATTATTGAGGCAGGGGTAGGTGAAGAAAAGAGAGTAAAAAACATGCAAAGATCTCAGTAAAAATTTTAAAGCCCAGGCTCCGAGTGAAAGGTTCACAAAGCGGTGCTTGAATCCTTTGTTAACAACTGAACAAACAAATTCATCACCAGGCCCTTCTGAGTGGCCGCCTTGCAATTCGGTCTGTAATAACTAGAAATTTCCTCACTGTGAAAGCATCTATGACTGACAGATCAGATGAGCAAGGAAGATATGCTGAGGACAGGGAAACAAAAGACCATTTCACAGTTCACAACCCATTTTTGCTCTCCCTTAAGTAAAATGATGCACCGGCTGCCATCCTCAGCCCACTCAAATGCTCCCAGTTAAACAGTTAGAGTGCCCAGGAAGAGTAACTGCCTCACACAGGTGTGAGTTGCTTAATTCCCACCCCTCAAAGAGTTAAAATATACCTTGCCTGCAGTTTCCTGTATGTATATATGTATGTGTTCACATATGAAATGATCGACCTGGGCTTGTGTTTGGGAACAGCTCTGTCTTGACCAAGCCCCTGCCCCCCAGATACTAGTATACTTGTATCAGTATTTGTATACTCATGTTTATAGGGGCATTATTCACAGCAGTCACAGATGGAAACAACCTGGGAGACCACTGACAGAGAAATGGACAAAATGCAGTATGTACAATCAATGGAACGTATTCAGCTTAAAAAAAAGGGAAGGAAATTATGATGCATGCCACAACTTAGAGGAACACTGAAGGCACTGTGCTAAGCGAAATATGGCAGACACAAAAGGGCGCACACAGTGTGGTTCCACTTGGATGAGGTTCCTGCAATAGAGGCAGAAGGAGTACGGCCCTGGCAGAGGCGGGGAGGGGAATGGGGACTTAGTATTTAATGGGGACAGGGTTTAAGTCTGGGATGATGACAAGTTCTGGATGTGGATCGTGCTGATGGTAGCACAACAAGGTACCTGTGCTTAGTGTCATTGAGCTGAGCACTAAAAAGCAGTTACAATGGTAAATTTTATGGTATATATATTTTATTTCAATAAAACACATTTTTAAAATAAAAGTTCTGGCTAAGTTTGCATAGGCTTGGTAGACCTACTCAGCATATTCTACAATATGCTTTGTGTTCAAAGGCTTAATATTGATCAATGAAAGTCTCAGAAGGCAATCGCTGGGTGTCATCAATACAGGTCTGACCTCCCTAGAGCTTTGGAGGCCACATACTGAATCTTCATCAGTGTGGAGAAACGAGCACTGCTTGTCAACAAGCACAGATTTCCCTTTAAAAATATAAATGCAACTCCCAGCCAAGATGGAGGCGTAGGTAGACACAGTGTGCCTCCTCAAACAACCAAAATAAGGTCAGCAACAATTTAGAAACAAGATAACAACTAGATCTGACAGAAAATTGAACTGTATGAAAGTAGGACAACCAAGGAGTTAAAATTTACACATTCATACAGACTGGTAGGAGGGGTGGAGCCCGGCAGCTGGCCAGAGAGGGGTCTCAGCACAAAAAGCAATGGCACTGAATGCGTAACAAATCCTGGGCGCATAAGGCATCCCGAGTGCAAGACCACAGCGGACCCTGGGCACACAGGCTGGGCTGGCAGACCCAGCGAGGCACAACTGTGAAGCGAGGCACTGCGCACAAGGCACCTGGCTGTCCGGGCCACATTCACGCAGTAAACCAGGCGAAATTGGGCAGTGAGACAGACCACGCAACCCAGGATCCCAGTGCTGGGAAATAGATCCTCAGGATACTGACTGAAAACACCTGTGGGGGTTCAGGCACAGGGAGAAACTCCTAGCCCCACAGGAGAGTGAGTTGGAGAGACCCATGGGGTTCTAGAACGTGCACAAGCCCACCCACATGGGAATCAGCACCACAAAGGCCCAGTTTGCTTGGGGGAAGCAGCAGAAGGGTCTGAAATCCAAGGGAGAGAGGAGCAAGAGCCATTGTTTCCTCTCGGACCTCGCCCCCACAAACAATGTCACAACCCAGCAACTGAGTTGCCCTGCACTGGAGTACACCTAAGGCTCCACCCCTCACTACATGACAGGTGTGACCAGACCAAAAAAAAAAAAAAAAGGCTCAAATGGAAGTACAAATCAAAGCCTCAGAGCCAATACTTTTAAGTGACCAAGAGATAGCCAACCTATCAGATGCACAGTTCAAGGCACTGGTGATCAGGATGCTCACAGAATTGGTTGAATTTGGTCACAATTAGATGAAAAAATGAAGGCTACAATAAGAGAAATGAAGGACAATGCACAGGGAACCAATAGTGATGGGAAGGAAACTGGGACTCAAAACAATAAAGTGGTCCATAAGGAAGAAAGAAACAACCAAACAGAAAAGAATGGCAAAATAAGAATTCAAAAAAATGAGGAGAGGTTTAGGAACCTCCAGGACATCTTTAAATGTTCCAACATCCGAATTATAGGGGTACCAGAAGGAGAAGAGGGAGAGCAACAAGTGGAAAACTTATTTGAACAAATAATAAAGGAGAACTTCCCCAATCTGGCAAAGGAAATAGACTTCCAGGAAGTCCAGGAAGCTCTGAGAGTCCCAAGGAAGTTGGACCCAAGGAGGAACACACCAAGGCACATCACAATTACATTAGCCAAGGTAAAAATGAAGGAGAGAATCCTAGAAGCAGCAAGAGATAAGGAGACAGTCACCTACAAAGGAGTTCCCATCAGACTGTCAGCTGATTTCTCAAAAGAGACCTTGCAGGCAAGAAGGGGCTGGAAAGAAGTATTCCAAGTCATGAAAGGCAA
>CM052545.1:62008928-62036180 GCA_028533065.1 Trachops cirrhosus | reverse complement strand
GGGAGTGCCTGGGCTTTTCCGGGTCCACGGGTGCACAGTCTCTGGGTCCCGAGGGGCGCGCACTTCTCCTACCTGCGGGGCCTGGGCCTCACAGGTCCCGGGGAGTGCCTGGGCTTTTCCGGGTCCACGGGTGCGCCAGAAACTAACTTTTATTCATCTCTGTATCTCCCACCCCAGGAGAGTACCTGGTACACAGCAAGGCGAAGTAAGCACTCAAAGATAAAGGCAATGAAGGAATGGAGCCCAAAAGATAAAATCACTAAATAATTTCAACGCATTTTGCTGCTTCTTTAAAAAGTAGATCTAAGTCACCTTTGTTGAATATTATTTACATACCACCTGTCTGGAGTATCTTTCACTGTTCATTCATAACTCTCTGCCCTGGTATTCAGTGACACACTCTCCCCCACTTTCCCTCTCCCCTACCTAGACACTCCATCAGGTTCTCCTCTTCCTCTGAAATGTTGGTGATCTCAAGTGGCCTGTATATTTTTACTCTATAATATCACCATGGTGATTTTATATACATTTTAGTTCATCAATATTTAATTAAAACCCTGAAAACTTCCTGCTCTACACAGCTCTCCAAACTTCCTGACCCAGGTAGCCAACTGCCTACTGCTTCTCTCTGCCTGGAAATTCCTGCAAACTGCTGACTCTCAAGGTCACTAAAACTAAATGCTCCCTCTTCCCCCAAATCTCTCGGCCCTCAAATAATGGCACTGAGGCAGGAGGAGGAAACGAGGTGCCCCAGGGCTAAGATAAAGGACATCCATACAGGACAGAGACCCTGTTCCAAGACCGGTTGTTCCCACTTTCTGGAAAAACACTGAACCATGTTGACTCACTAATGCACCTGCGCAGAAGATGCTACACAACCCCTGCTTCATTACAATAGCATTATAATAAACTGCCATTGTGGGACCCCCTTCCCTGGTCACCGATCAAGAAAAATCATGGGAGACACATGCACAATAGCTTTAAAGTAATACAACCACTTGTACATGTGCAATAAAAGCCCACCAAACTAGCCAGGAGGGATCTGCCCTATAAGAATAGAATCCCTCCAGCCCCTGAGGTCAATCTCTGCTTGGAGCTGGCCTGCTCCCATGTTCTTTGGAGTGTGCTATTGCTTAATAAATCTGCTCTCTCTTTCTGCTATAAACTCTGTGTGTTCAGTTCAATTCTTTGTCTGTAATCACCAAGAACATGGTTACCTGTGCCCACCTGTAACAGCACCACCATTCATTTGCTGGCCCGAGACCTCAGGAGTTACTTGGCCTTCTCCCTTCCCATCTCTTTCATCAGACATTCTATTTTTAGCCACTCTAGTTGATTTCCAGCCCCAGTTATCTCTTAATCCTACCATTTCTCCTAAACTCTCTTACTAATATCTCACAAAAATTCTCCAGGGTTTCTGAGACAATGTCCTAACTTACCTTCCTGTTTCTGCTCCTGAATCCTTTTAATCCATTCTCCATACTATAGTGAGAGCCGTAGTTTTTTCATATCTTACGTAGTTAAAATTAAACAGCCATATGTGGCTAGTGCCTATCATATTGAATTACAAAACTCTAAGCCCTTTTTTTTTTTTAGAAAAAGAGACAAGACCAAAACACATACCCACTACCACTATCACCACCACTACTGAGAGTTATTGCTTTAAAAAAAATCAACAGAGGGAATAAAATTAAATAATAAAAATGCATGATTCACTCAAAAGAAGGCAAAAAGGAGGTACAGAGGAACAAAGGCTAGACAGAACAAAAAGAATGTAAATACCTAGATGGCAGACTGAAACCCAACTATATGAGCAGTCAATTAAATATTAAGTGGGCAAACTGCTCAATTAAAAGACAATGAATGTCAGGCAAGATTAAAAAAAAAGACAACACAACTATAGGCTTCTTCAAGAAACTCACTTTAAATATGAGGCACAGAAAGTGTCTGTGTGAGAAAGCTGGCGTGATTTTATTAGCATCAGACCAGACAGGCTTCAAGCCAAGGAGTGTGATCGGAGGTAAAAAGGAAGTTTTCATCACGATGAAAGAACACATGTGACAAAGATGGAACCTCCCCACCTTGTATTTAAATATTAAGGAAACCACCTCTAAACAACCCATGGGATAAAAATCCAATTAAAAGTGAACACAGAAAATGTTTTGAACTGAATGATAAAGACAATCCAAAATGAAAGTCTGGAACGCAGCTAAAGCAGTGCTCAGAAGGAAGGTTACTGCTTTAAACACATATAATGGGAAAGAAGATGTAAAAATCAATGATCAGACTGGAGGAGATAATCATATGAACATTTCAATAAATGCATAAAAAGGGTTTGACACAATTCAGTGTTCACTCATGACAGAAATTCTCAAAAAAAACCAGGAGTGAGAGGGAGCACCCTCCGCCTGATGAAGGGCGCCATGAAACACTGCCAGCCAACAGCACACTTAATGGTGAGCGCCGAACCCTTTTTCTCTGAGGTTACGAGCAAGGCAAAGATGCTGCTCTGACAACCTGCTGAGTATTTTATTTGAAGGCAAAAACATTTTAAAGGAAGATGTAAATATGTATATGTGACATGATTATATACATAGAACACTCTATGGAATCTATTTTAAAACTACTGGTACAAATGATCTAACAAATCCACAGACACACAATCAATTATGAAGAGCAGTGCATTTCTATATACTAGTGACAAGCAACTGAAAAATGAAAGTAAAAACCATCATTTAAAATTGCATCAAGACTACATGAAATACCTAGAAAGAAATCTAACAAAAAAATGTGGAAGACCTCTATGCTGAACACTATAAAACAGTGTAGGGGAAATCAAAGACCTAAATAAATGGAGAGCTATACCATGTTCACAAATTAAAAGACTCAGTATTTTAAAGTTATGTGTTCATTCTCCTCAACTGATCTGTAGATTCAGTATAATTCCAATCAAAATCCTAGCAGGCTTTAAATATGAAATTGGCAAGCCAATTCTAAAATGTTCATGGAATGCAAGTGATTTAGAATTGCCAAAATAACCCTGACAAAGAAAAAATAAAGGTGGAGATATGACATCACCAAAACTCAAGATTTATTACAAATATATAAGGCCAAGAAACTGGTCAACTGATCTTCATAAAAAAATTTCTGCTCATGCAAAGATACCATTAAGAAAATTAATAAACAGACCACAGACTGGTAAATATTTATAAGCCATGTATCTGATAAACTATCTGTATCTAGAATACATAAAGAACTCCCACATATTAACAATAAAAATAGCAAACAAACCTAATTTAAAAATAGGCAAAAGACCTGAGCAGATGTTATGTAAGAGGAGATGTACAAATGGCCAACGTGCACATGAAAAGGAGCTCAACAGCATCAGTCATTAGGAAAATGCAAATCTAAACCACAGCAAGCACCACGTCACACCCATTAGAATGAGAAAATTAAAGACTCACAATACTAATTATTGGGGAAAATTTGGCACAAAGGTAATTGTAGAAGCGTTTGTCAGTTTAATCAAGTTAACCATATATCTACCCCATGACCCAGAAATTTCACTCCTAAGTATTTACCAAACAAAAATAAAAACATGTTACCCAAAAAGACCTGTACAAAAATATACACAGCAGTCTTATTCATTAAAACCCCAAACTAGAAACAACCCCAATATCCATCAATAGAAGAATGAATAAGCAAATTGGGGTGTATCTGTATGATGGAATATTATTCAACAATAAAAACAAACAGCTACTTATAAATACAACTACATAAATCTCAAAAGCATTTTGCTGGCTAAAATAAGAAAATAAAATCAATATATACTTGATGACTCTTTTTATATGAAGGATACAGATGAACCTAATCCATTGGATAGAAATCGGAAGGCAGTCTCCTGGGGGAAGGGGGTGTAGGGATTGACTGGAAAGGGGTATGAGGGAATTTTCTAGATGATGGAAATGTTCTAAGTAGTCACACAAATGCATACAGTTGTCAAAACACACAGAACTGAACACTACAGATCTGTGCATTTTGTGGTATGTAAATTATACCTCAACTAAAAAAATGTAAATCCAAAAAAATTAAAAGTTTATAATATTATGATATTCCTAAGGTTTTCCAGGAAGGAAGGAACGAAAGAAGACAGGCAGGCAGACAGGTCTACACACATGGATGCTGGAAAGACAAAGCAAATGATGCTAACAAAATTTTAGAGCTGGAAGAAGTCCTGGGTCATCTTCTCGTTTGCACCTCCGCACCCCCATTTAAGACACCCCTGACAGTGGAATGGCTAATCCTTTGCCAAACACTCCCAACGACTGATAACATGGAAACTCAGGAGAAAATCAGTTCCATGGCTGAGCTGGAGGGTGAGTAGTTATTGTAAGGTTCTGTATATTGAGCTGAAAATCTGCCTGCTTTCAACTTCTACTTTAGTTACTGCTGGAACAACACTGTTCCAGTGCTCTCCCACTTAGCCCCAAACTTTAGGAGATCTCCAAAGGAAGAGAGTTTTAGATCTGGTGACACTTTGATGCTTTGGGCGTCTCTGGGTGACACTATTCATCTGAAATGTGTGCAAGGACCTGGGATGCATCGTTTCAATTTTGTCTAGTCAGTGAAGAACACAGGTGAGTTTACTGTAGTAGCATATATAAAGTGGTTATTTTTATGATCAGTTCCTCAAGTCCTGTTGGGATATTCCACAGTAACACTTACACTTTCTATAGTTGCTCGGTACATTGTCCTCATGTGACCAATTACGGGCAGAATTTCATGAAGGGCTTTAATGCCGCAACATGTGATAAAACACTCACTCAGGCCTCTGTCATTATAAGAAAGTCAAGCCCAAAATATTCCTTGTCTGACACTAAATATAGGTCAGCTGTTATATATTAACTGGGCTTCTAGAGAGATTTCTTTTTAAATTTGTAAATATTCATAATTTGGAAGTAAATAAAAATTTTGTATGAGGTTAGCTCAGCAAAAATCAGTAGTAAACACTGAAGGTGTTACTATTTTAATATTAGACAAAATACAAAGTTTTTCATTTTGGTTGTAAACCTCTTTTGATTACTAGTTTGTTGATTTGTTTTTATGCAACTAAATTTTTAAGTTATGAAACTTATTTAATTGAAGTTTATGGGAGGGTGGAAAAGTAAAAAATTATCCAAATACCCCCGTAATCACGTCTATATGTTCCCTTCTAAGATTTGACATACATATATTCTATATAATTGTAACATATATGCCTTTGCCCCCCATTAACATGATATCATTTGTATTCTTTCATGTTGCTACATCACCTTCACAGTTATAACTTCAATGGTTACAAAATATTCATTAAATAACCATTCATTAAAAACAACCCATTGTGAAATGCTTAGAATGTTTCTCTATTTCTACATAATGAGTCAGTGAATTCTTTCCTCTATTACCATTTTCCTTCTTTTGTATCATTTCCTTAAGTTAACAAAGTGTGATTATGATGGCTGGATGGACTTTGAAACACACTGCCAAATCAGTTTTTCAAAGCAGGGGTCCCCAACCTTTATTGGCACCAGGGACCGGTTTTTCCAAGGACCGGGGTGGGGTGGTGGGCAGGAGGTGGAGCTCAGGAGCGTGTTTCCCTCGAGGCCGCTCCCTAATAGGCCCCTGACCGGGGAGGAGGGGTGCGGGAATGGAAAGCTCAGGCGCCCAGGGGCGGGGAGGGGCTTCCCTCGCGGCCCAGTTCCTAAGAGGCCACAGTAGGAGTCCGCGGCCCGGGCGTTGGGGACCCCAGTTTTAAAGGTTAATACTGCCGCTGTCGGTTGGTTTCATGGAATGACTCCACTTGTGACCTCAGAAGGAGACTTCCCAGGGCAGGGAGGTAGGGGAATTCCCAACCTGCAGCCACTGGCTTCTAAGGTGGGAACTCCCCTCACCAGCGTCCGTTGCTAGCAAATTAAACACAGGTTTCCGAGTACATGGTTTCCACAAGGAGCCTATATTTCTCTCATGTGTTAATTTAAGACAACAAATGCATTCCAACAGAGAGTGGAAAAAATGGACAATATAAAATGTGATGTGAAATTAACAGAATCTAACAAATATTATATGGTATCAAAATATCTGACTCCAATTATATTCCATATTTTTTCTACTCCCAACTACCGTCTCAGTAAATTCTATGTAAAGGCAGAAAGCGTGTTACCTTTACTTTCAGGTAAGTATGGTGCCTTTTTGTATTCATAATGAATGCTGGCAGCTGAAAAGTCACTAAGTTATTATGCCTTTAGCTTATATTGCTAATAACATTTGAAAAAAAATATCAACAAACAGTGAATAAAGAGCTTTTCTTGAGGGTAATAGTTTAACTCCCTCTATTCCCTACAATGGACTAAAAATGGGAGGTGGGGAGATGAACTCTGATACTAGAAAACCGGTCAAATATATTGCAGAAACCAGGAACAGAAAGACCAACCTGTGACTCGGCAAGGGAAAGCACTCACTCACCTGTGGAACCCTAGGGCGGTGCAGCTGGCAGCAAACTCCAGCACCCAAGCAGAGCCTCTGGGAAGTGCTCAGGGTTTGGGGGCCTAGCAGAAATCCTCATGGCCACACCTGCTTGAGCATCTGAGGCAGGAACATGTGGGCCAGGCTAGGCGGGCAGTGCAGGCTCCTTTGCTTCTTCTCTTTATTACCAACTAAGGCATTTCTTTCTTTACCTGGGCCTAAAAATGTGTAAGCTATGCTAAGACAGAACCCTTTCCAAATTTAAAAACACTTCTTTTTAAATTTATTGATTTTAGAGAGAGAGGATGGCGGGGGGTGGGAGAGAGGCTGACTGATTGATTGTTGTTCCACTTATTGATACATTAATTGGTTGCTTCTTGTATGTGCCCTGATCAGGAATCAAACCTGCAATCTTGGCGTATGAGATGATGCTCTAACCACCTGAGGTATGCAGCCAGGGCACCATTCCCAACTTCTACAACAGACAGACACTGAGCTAGCTCTGTGTGAGGATGAGCAAACAGCCAATAGGTATAAATAAAGAGCTCCAAATGAGGGAGCATCTGAGGGCTGTTTGAGGGAATGTCCTCTCCCTATTCTCTGTCCCTTCAGCCCTAGGAAAAAAATAATAAAATTCCTTCCAGAATATGAGAAACCTTGAGAACTTGTTTATTTTTTTAAAAAACAAGATGCAAGAGGACACCAAGTCAACCAGAACAGAGAGCCACAATGTGGGAACAACTGTGGATTACTAGGAACACCGCATCCAGATAGAAACACAATTGTCAAATTGAAAACCACAGTGAAGGCAGTTAAACAGATTGTAACCTAAATAAGGCATTTAGAAAATAAGCTTGAATTGTCTCCCAGAAGTCAGAGAAAAAGGTTAGAGAGGACAATATATGGGAGGGGGGAAAAAAAAGAGGGATAAAGATTCAGGAAAACTGAAGGAGAAACAATATCCAAATAAATAATAAATTTTCTTTGAGCTGAAAAAATATTTGAGTTTTAATATAAAAAAAACCTCACCAAATTCTGCACATTAATGAAAAAGGTCTAGAAATATTTCATGAAATTTCTGAATTTCAGAATAAAAGAAAAAAATGCTGAAGCATTCAAATGGTAGGCAAAGGAGACAAGCTTCCAGTGTTTGAAATAAGAAAATTAAAGAATTAAAGAAAATTGCCCTGGCTGGTGTGGCTCAGTGGATTGAGTGCCAACCTGTGAACTAAAGGGTTGCTGGTTTGATTCCCAGTCAGGGCACATCCCTGGGTTGTGGGCCAGGTCCCCAGTAGGGATCACGCAAGAGGCAACCACACACTGGTGTTTCTCTCCCTCTTTCTCTCTCCCCGCCTCCCCATCTCTAAATAAATAAATAAAATCTCCCTCCCTCCCCATCTCTAAATAAATAAATAAAAATAAATAAAATCTTTAAAAAAAAGGAAAATTAAACTGGCATCAGACTGTTCTCATGAATAACTAAATATTAGAAGACACTGGAATAAAAAGGTATGACAGCCAGGGGTACTGTAAACTAAGGATTCACAGTCTAGCCAGGCTTCAGTGCAGGCTCATGGGTAAGAAGAGAAAGGTGGAACTGTGTGAGGGATCAGAAAGCACCCACCCAGCTGGGTAATCCCGGGAATAAGAACGTGGAAAAAGAAGCACTAACTGAAACAGAACTGTACAGGTGTGTGGCAGTCAAGTTCTTACAGCATCATACAAGGGCAACCAACCGCTCACCTCGTACAGGCTCCTGAAGCCAACACATGCCTTCAGCCAGAGCCTCACCTAGCTATTGTTGAGGCATTTTGGTTTACTCTTCCCTTGTTGTGGGATGTCTGTGGTGCCTTTCACAGCAGCAGAAGATTGCCCGAAAGCCTTTCAGCCTGCCCAGCCTTAACCTTGGTATGTGCCAAAGCACCTGCAGCTGCCACAAAACACGTTTGAAAATCCAGTGAGACCATCTTCCTACATTTCTTCATGACAGATAGAGCAATATCACTTGGACACTTTCATCTGCCATTGTAGCTCCAAACTGTCGGAACACAAAGTAAGTGGCAGGAAGACAGACCAAGTGCAGTACATTACATATGCAAAACATTGCGTTTAGGAGGGCTAAGTGACTGAGAGCTTTGCCCAAAGCTGCACTAACATTTGCTGCCTGAGGGTGTAATCTGCTGGCCTAGCTTCCATCTGCAGAAAGCACACAGCAGGACTCAGAGCTGGGGAAAAATACAGATGATCAGTGTGCCACAATGAACTGTTCCATGTGTGTTATGTATGCACTAGTGTGTATGTGGATACATTTATATTTTATACACATTTATGTTTATATACATACA
Source organism: Trachops cirrhosus (assembly GCA_028533065.1). Classification (NCBI taxonomy): domain Eukaryota; kingdom Metazoa; phylum Chordata; class Mammalia; order Chiroptera; family Phyllostomidae; genus Trachops; species Trachops cirrhosus. The sequence goes on along the minus strand of CM052545.1, from coordinate 62,027,334 downwards.
CACCTGTGTGATATATGTATATATCTCAAAGGATAAAATATTTTATATATTATCTTTGTGTGAGAGAAATAAATGTATCTTAGAAGAACATTTGAGACAAATATCATTATAACATCCCCACAAAATATTGTGTATACCACCCAGGTACCATTTCTGGAAAAAAAATTACCTAAAGTATTTTCAGATGATGAAGAAATGAATGGAAAAAGGGGAAATCAAGATTGATTAAGTCATGATACAAGAATAAAATGTAAAATAAATCATAGTAAATAATGAATCTACTAAATATGAAATGTAGTTCACATATAGAAAAATACAAATACTGAAATACATGTACAGTTTAATGAATTATTACAAAATAAATACCATTTAATTATCACCAAGGTCAAGGAAAAGGCAGCTGCATGAACCTCGACACCTGTCTCCTCCCTCTCATCCCTGTATTCCCATCTGATCACTACCTCCTCCCTCTTCTCCCAAAGCAACTACCATTCTAACTTTTATTTAATCACTTCCGTGCCTTTTTGTATAGTTTTATCACCCCTAAGAAGTCAACGATTCACACTGTTGTGCAATCACTTAAGCAATAATTCAATCAGGGAAGGATCATCGACTAATGGTAAAACCACTGGGCGAAGGGCTGTTGGGAAGCAGCATATTCACTGTCTCAAAGTATCACTCCAGAGGTTTCTTCTTAGTTACAAAGTGGAAAAGATGCTTTTATGATGATGAAATATGGCAAATATTACCTTAACCAAGTGAGTAAACCTACTGTCAGCAATTGTAGGACCAACTGTCATTTTAGATCTCCTTAAGTACTGCAATGAAAAGTATACAACTATACCTGTGTCTTTTACCAAAAATGTTTAAATCTAATCATTAAGGAAACACTCAGACACATCTCGATTGGGGGAAATCCTACAACACAATTAGCACAGGCTCTTTAAAAATGTCCATGGCAAAAAGTGGGGAGGGGGAGATGTTCTAAAGTAAAGGACTATAAAGAGTCATGATGAATAAATGCAATCTTTAATCTTTGTCTGAATACTGGAGTGACCCCTCAAAAAAATAAAGTGAGTAAAGAAAACTATCAGGGCAACTGGAGAAATTTAAATATGGACTCCATATTAAACAATATTGCCATAACAAAGTTAAGTTTCTTGGGTGTGCTAATGATATTGTGGATATGCAGGACAACATGATAGTTCTCAGAAGATATATGCTGACATATTTTGGAGACACCCTCACCTACTTTTAAATACTTTACTAAAATACACGTACAAGGGAAGAACAGACATCTGATGGGCATATCTTCAACTTTTCTGTAGGTTTGAAAAAAACTTTAAGTAAAAAGTTAAAGAAAAAAATCAAAGGTTCAGAAGATTGGGTTAAAAAAAAGAAAAGAAACCCTACTATATACACGTGGGAAATGTACAGCAGAATGGGGTAACTAAAGCCCCAGATTTGAGGCTGAAAGAACAAAAAGGGAGACCTAAGAGACAAAAAAAGTACTATAATGATAGAGAGGGAGGAGCTTAGAAAAGAAACTCCTCCAAGTGGTCTATAAACTCCTGGCCTCCTCTAAGCTGTGCATTTGTGGAGATGAACTGCAGGACAGAAAACCATTCAACTCCCAGGCTGGCCACTGACTGGCACACACATACAGGGTAGATCCAAGCAGCAAAAGCTTTGAAGACTTAATTGACACTAACATTACAAGCCACAGGAAGCCAGCTGGAACTTGTGGCCTCAAGCCAATCAAGTCAAATGCCTGCTAGAACACAAAAATATCAACATCCCTGTGGGATTTAAACAACAGTCACAGTCTCAAAACATAATAATCAAAAAGTCCAAAATATAATCCAAAATTACTCAGTATATAAGGAACCAGAAAATCTCAAGACGCAGGAGAAAAGACAACAAATGCCAGTGCTGAGAGGACACAGCTGTTATCCAACAAAGACTTTAAAGCAGCTATAATAAAAATGCCCAACATTCAAGGCACACTCTGGAAACAAATGAAAAGATAGAAAGTTTCAGCAAAGAAACAAATGACATTGAGAAGAGTCAAATGCAAATTTTGAAACTAAAAAATACAATAATCAAATTAGAAAAACTCACTGGGTTGGCTCAATAGCAGTACAGAGAAGACAGAGGAAAGAAGCAGTGAACTGGAAGATAGGTCAATAGAAATTATCCAATCCGAACAATCAAGAGAAAAAGAGAGTGGGATAGGGGGAATTACCATAGCCACAGGGACCTGAGGACAATCACAAAAGGTTAAATGTCATCCGAGTCCCAGAAGGAGAGCAAAAGAGTGTGGCGAAGCAAAAATATTTGAAGGAAAAATGGCTGAAATTTTCTTAAATTTGGCAGAAAATATACACCTACAATTCAAGAAGCTCAGTAAACCCCAAACAAGAGAAACACAAAGAAATCCTCGCCCAGACACATCATATCCAAACTGCTGAACACTAAAGACAAGGACGAAAATCTTGAAAACAACCAAAGAAAAATTTGACACATTACTTACAGGTGAACAAAGAGTTGAAAGAAAAAGAAGTGTAACATTTTTAAAGTTGAACTGAAAAAAAAAGAACTGTCAACACAATTCCATCTCCAGTGGAAATATCCTTTAGGAACAAAGGTGGAAGAAACACTGTCAGCCGAGTAAGTACTAAGAAAATTTGTTGTAAGCACACCCAGAAAAGACTCCAAAACCACTCCCAAACAAACACCCCACTGTAGTGGTAAAATATTGATTCTAAGTTGACTATAAAATGTAAGTATATATATTATCAAGTCTAGTAACCACTAACATAACTGTGCGGGGAGATAGAATAAAAACACAAGAGAAAACACAGCTGCTGGTGTACACAGTCAGTGGTGCCAAAGGTTAGGGTGGGGGGTGTAGGACCACCAAGGAACAGCACAGGGGAGTTTGTTGAGTGATGGAGCTGTTCTGTGTCCTGTTTGTAGCAGCAGTTACACAAACCTATGTATGTGTTAAAATTCACACTATACCCATATACACAAAGTCAGTTTTGCTGTGTATTAATTAAAAATTTCAAATTAAAGAGGATAAAATGAACAAAGGGAGGTATGGGTAAAGGTAGAATCTCAGAGAACAGTGGTATATAGAGAACAAGAGTAAAAATAGAAGCAAAGAAGGAGGCAAAAACAAAAAAGCACCAGAAAAAATGCTGTCACAGAGAGCCAGCACTATTAAAAAAAGGGTGCAGAATATACTACGTCCCCTAGACTGGCCACTGGGCAGTAGGTGTGGACTGTGCTAAAAGCTGCTTTGGGAGGTGAGGGGAAGAGGAGGGCCCTCTGTCTGGGCTGAGGAAGTGAATGCATGCCAAGCGTGGGGACAGGAAGACAGCCAGACTAGAATAGTGTATTACAGAAAGCTCATATATAAAACCATAATAACTTCTAATATATACTAAACACTTACTATGTGCTAAGCCATTGGTTTGCAATCTGGAGTTGTATATGCTTAGTTATAGTTATAGTTATAGTTAGAAAAAATCTTCCACCTTCCTCAGTGTTAAGTTATTCTATTCAAATTATTTAATAAAATAAAAATATATAGATATATATTCTATATATTTACAGCTCTTTATTCTATACTCCTAAGAATAAATATTCATATTAAAAATAAAACCTACAAAACTAAAATTCTAACAACGATAATTTAACCTTAACAGATACAGCTTACTGTGTGAATACTAATGGCTGCTTGAAACGTGAATATGATCCCAACTAAGACAGAGGTCCTTTGGGCTGCCCTGCTGTGTTTTATTCCAGCTGTGGAGACATCCTTTATACAGTGCGTAGTGACAGACTTGGCCTTCTCGTGGAAACAAATACGTCATTACATACTAAGTATACCTTTTTTTCTCATCAGCCAAGAACCACTGGGATCCATGACAATCACACACGCAAATACAAATGTGGGCAAGAACTGCATGGCAAGCAAGACGTGATACAGTGGTCATCCCGATGGTCCAGAATATTTCTGGATCAAGAGATCCAGAAAATCTCTTCATTTTTAAATATTATCAGTAGCAAAATAAAAAATTTAAAGATAGTCATAAACAAATAAACAAACAAACAAACAAACCCAGAGCCCAGAGAAGACACCATCAGCCCTAATTTGTAGACGCAATGCTAAAAGCATAACATACATTATCATAACCCAGGTATCAAACAGCCCTATGATAGGTACAATAAATAAAGATCTCACCAGTTTTCCTAGACCTTCAAAAAATTTACTTTAAAAAATGTAAGCCATATTGAAATTCTTTCTAAGTAAGGTAACAACAAGAAAATACTTCCCATTATTTGAGAAGACTGGAATCCTGGTGATAATGTGCTTAGCTCTGACTGAAGTGATTTATAGATAATCAACATGTATTTTTTAGCACTCTGCATGCATAAAAAGGTTACATACTCTATGAATTCAATTATGTGACATTCTGGAAAAGGCAAACCTACAGAGAGAATAAAATAATCAGTGGTTGCCAGGAGTTTGGAAGGAAGGGGAAAGGAATAAATAAGTGAAGCATAGGGGATTTGGGCGCAGTAAAAATATTTTGTATGATATTGTAATGGTAGATATATGACATTATGCATTTGTCAAACTTTACAGCACAGAGTGAACATTAATGAATACAAATTTTTAAAACATCATTCAGGAGTCTGCAGGTTCCAGGAAAGAATGCAGGCTATGATAAGCGCATCTAAATGTTCTGCAAATGTGCACAATAGCATCACTGAAAGGGGTGCAAAGGGAAGGTGATGGCTTGAGTTCCTCTGGAAATGGGTGGAGTCTGCAAGACTAAAGGCCAGGGAAGTGCACACAAATCAGCACTGCTCTCTGGTTGGTGACACAGTTTTCTACAGGGGTATGATGAGCCAATTCAGACACTGCTGACACGTGTGTACTGAAACTGAACAATTACAGAAATAGGTGGTGGTGGTAGGAGCCAAACTCTCACTGTCGGAGTGGGAATTTAAAGATAAGCAAGGGGATGAGGCTAGAGTGATCCATGTGGTAATGTGTTAGTGAGAGACATCAGGGTGAACTCATGTTTAACTTAATACAAATAAAGGCAGTGACACAGAGATATGTGCATGTATTCAGCTTAGTAAACATAGCATACGTTTCTGTGCTTTGTCAACTGAGAAAGAATAAAAAAAGCAAAACCCCAATAGCAATGGACCCTCTTAGCACCCAGATCTTGGTTTCTAATACCATTCTGTAATTGGGAAAAAAAAAACCCCAAAACAAAAAAACCCCCACAAGATGAGTCTGAAGTATCTGGTCATACCAGAAATAAAAAAAAAATGCTTTAAAAAACAAACAAAAAACACCCACCACACCAAGTGGGGTGTACAAAGGAGCACAGGAACCAACCAAAAGAGTTGTCGATAGCCAAAAAGGAAAGAATTTGAGCAAGAAAATAGTTCTGAATTATAGCCAAAAGTATAAAATAAGTTTTCATAAATCTATACATGATTGAGCAAGTTCAAAAATGGGAAAGAAGACACAAGTCTCCCATGCAGAATTCCAAACAGTTTATGTACATACTGGTCTTCACAGAGAGGAGGGTGTAGCTGGGTGTGGGCTACACGCAGTGACTTCCTTCCAAGAAGTAAAGTACGGAAATGGGGACGGGGGTGAGTAACTTTACAGTGGAGAAGCATGACAAACAGCACCCCGGCCAGGTGATCAAGGTCAACAATGACAGTCACAAATCATGTTGACAGTATGTACCCTTGATATAGTACCATGAAAATGGCACTTTACCTCTGTGGTATTCCTCCTAATACCTTGTAACTCTAGTCTTACCATGAGAAAAACATCAGACAAAGTCTAGCTGTGTAGTATCCTACAAATACCTGAGCAGCCTCCTTTGAACTGCCAACCTCATCAAAAACAGAGTCTGAGAAACTGCCATGGCCAAGAGGAGCCTGCAGAGGCCTGGCAATGCAATGCCACGCAGTGCCCTGGATGAGATCCCGGAACCGAAAAAGGACATTAGGTAAAACCTGAGGGAATCTGAATAAACCAGGGGCTTCAGTTAATAATTATACACTGATATATAATTACATATTGATATACCATGCTAATGTAAATGTTAATAACAGGAATCCAGGTGTGGGATATATGGGAATCCACTTGTATTATCTTCTCCATTTTTCTGTAAATCTAAAACTTTCTAAAGAATAAAGTTTATTATTAAGAAAAACAACCAAACCTGCATCTAACATATTGGGTTGGCTGAAAAGTCATTTAGTTTTTCCATAAAATAAAAGACACATTTTTTTCATTCTCATCAATAACTTTATTGATTTGGATATTTTAAACATGATGGCTATCTCCTGCTATTGACTTCTAGTGGGTAGAGGTCAAGGGTGCTGCTAAACATCTCCCGATGTGTAAGACAGCCCCACAGCAGAGAATTATTTGGCCAAAATGTCAACAATACCCAAAAAATTCACAAACTACTTTTGACACATTCAATCAGTTCACAGCACCTTCTCCATACACTACACAAATCTTTTTTTTTTGTTTTTTTTTTTGCTTTTCAGTTGCGTTTTTACCTTTTTTGAAATAATAAAGCATAATATGCCAAAAATGTTGGATGTCTTCTTCCATCTTCAATATTAAAACAGCTGCACAAAAATTCACCAATTCTGTTAATTTTTTTAAATGTACACTGATATAACAGCTGTCACAATACAATCTAACAAAATTGTTTTGAATGAAGTTAAAGACAACCAAGCACTACTAGAGCCATTGTATGGAAAAAACCAAACGAACTTTTTGGCCAGCCCAAGATTTAAAGAAGACACATTTTACCCAAGGTCAGAAACCAGGCAAATAACTCTATTAGTCTTATCATGTCTCATCAATGTTTTAGAAAACAAAAACAACAAGACCCAGACTTGGTCAAGTCACGCCATTCGATATCAAGGCTCTCCATAAAGCTCCAGCAATCCAGGCAGTCAGGACAGTCTGGTGTGGACGAAAGCCAGCGGGACAGAAGAGTCCAGAAACAGATTCACACATATGGCCACCTGGTACCCACACGATCCTTAGGTTCCATAAGAAATGCCAGCAGGCCTATTTCTGCAATTTTCTTAGGAACCCTATTTACATGCAAGAGTGAGAGCACAAGAAGGGAATGTACAAATTCTTGAGAGGCTCCTGAGAGCAATATACTATTTCTGTTAATCCTTAGGAGGGCCCTGTGAGGCAAGTGTTACTAGAGGCGAAGCTCAAAGAGGTTAAGTGATTTGCAGTTCCATGGCTGGTAAGTGGCAAAGTTGGTCTAAACTGCAATCCGCCTGCTTCCAGAGGCTTTATTTTAATCACATGCAGAAAGAAAAAAGAAGACACCAGACCAAACATTCAAAGACTGCTTTGTTTGTTCTGTTGTTTTGCTTTGTTTGAAAGATGACATCATTTAAGCTTCCTCTATAAAATATCTTCCAAACTTAAGTAAATGTCAAATTATAATTTATTACAATGAACATTATTAGTTTATTAAGCCAAATTTATGATCCAGGTGGGTGTTTCTGTGTGTTGTGTATATACTTTGTAGTAACAAGCCTTTTTTGTACAGTCAATAGAATTATTTAAATGCTATGAAACTGAAAAATAATCTTACTTGTAATTGTTATAAAAATATACAGTTGTTCCTTGTTGTCTGCTGTATCTTGTTGGTCATTATCATGACCATCCAGTGCCACGGCTGTGGTCAAGAATATAACTTCTAAGCCAAGGTCATATGCTAACATTTTTTTCCCTCTCATAATTGATTATAGAGACCCAAACTATGAGATCTCTGGTCCCTCTGAAAAATCACACACATCTCAAATCCAACAGGATATATCACTCTGAGTATTATTTCCTTTCTTCTGGGACCCAGCATTGCTTTTCCATATCTGGTCTGCTACTGACTATTTGGAGTGTATTCATGATACTAAATATTTAGCGCATGTTCAACTTCTAACATAGTTAGGACAACATACATACATCCAATGAGAACATCCAATTAGTAAAGCTCAAACATTATTTCTGGGTTCTTCCTCTGAGACCACAACAGACTGGCTTTAATGAAATTCATAAAATGTTGTTATTTCTAAGTTAGGGCTTGCTCTCCCTATTTCAACTGGATTTCGTATAGATGAAGAATTTTAAATATACTTATGATGATGGTAACACAATTTTAATGCACTGTAATAATTTATTATCTCATCTGATGCTCCTCACAATCTTGAGAAGTAGATAGGGAAACTGTTATAGTATTTTACAGATGTCAAAACAAGCCCACACAGATTATGTAGCTTGTCCAAGGTACCTCATGAGTAAGTAGTAACACCCAAGAAGACTCCTCTCTGGATTTTAATTCAAAAGCTTTCCTCAGTAGCTCATGCCTCTTACGTCTCAAATTTCAGGTCTATGTCTAACTCCAGACTAAACATAGTCTGCATTTTTCCCATTCCACAGAAGCATCGCCTCAATTTCTCCATGTTTCCCTTTCTTACAGAAGATCTCTGAAGCTCAGATAGTTGGTTAAGACGTAGGTTCTAAGTGACTGAGTACCATGACATCCATCAGTCAGAAAGTGGAAATGAACCATGTCCTCATTAAAAAAAAAACTTGAAAAACATTTCTCCACTTAAGAAGAGAACAGTCCTCTTTAGCAGCAAAGTTACCTACCTTTTTCCCAACTAGTTTTCATATTCTGGACATACTTTAGGTGCGTTTCTCCATTCTGAAAAGGGGGTATAGAGGAAGGAGACCCATGCCAACACTGTCCTGAGGCCAGTGATTACAGGCAGTGTGTCTTAGAGCCACAGTCCACCCATGTATCTTTGACTTTTTGATTTTATATAAACTTTTAATAATCCTAGTGTTTAACTTTATATGTATTTTTTCTTTACTTTTTATTATTTATGCTAGTATCCACTTCCCCCCACTTTGGCCACCTGCACCCACCCAGGCTTCCCTCCCCTCAGGCCATCACTACACTGTTGTCTGTGTCCATGGGTCATCATATATGTTCTCTGGGTATTCTGAAACACTCCCAGCATAGAAAAAAATATCCAAATGCAAAGTACTATAAGAAACATAGTATAACTAAAAATGATGGGCAGGGGTTCCATTAATTAAAGAACTGCTGACTTGAAAATGTTCCAATTTTATAAGCTGTATCAATAGACTGATACTTTGTATTGTCTTTTATCCCTTTATGCCAGTTATCAATCTATTCCCTCTTGTCTCCAAATTCATCTTTTATTACCAACTCAGCCACTAAGGGCAGAACTATACAAGTCTCTCCTTTGCAGCAAGCATGATGTTACACCTTACCAGGAGAGGGCGCTGGAGGGACAAAGCAAGAGGAAAGGGTCACTCCAGGGCTGGGTGTGCCAGTGTTTTTTCCTCCTCCTGCTGCTGTGACTGTGGGGAGCCCTGGGTCTGGGATGCCGGGCACTGCTGAGGAAGTGGGCACGGTGAAACAAAAAGGAGTACTAAATAAAAGCATGCCTACTAAAATGTGAGACCCAGTGCACTACCCTCCTCCCTAGCCTCTTTCCCCAGTTGGCATCCAGCACTCTAGGGGCAGATGCCCTCTCAGAGGAGACTGGAAGGTTATCTTCCAGAAACAGAGTAGCCCAACAGAAAAGATAGATATATACTGACATTTGAAACTCCTGTAACGAAATGGTCGGTCCCCTCTCTACTGCCCTAAAGTAAGGCCCACAAATTAAACTTCAGCCAACACAAAGTCCTTCCAATCAACTTTTGATGCCTTGCTTTAAAATATGAGCATTTAGAATCAACAGACATTTGAAAACAGGTTCCAAAACAAACCCCTTTCTTGTTTGACCCAAACACATACATACATACACACACAGAGATCAAAGAAGACAATGTATCCACAAAATTATAACCAAAGAGTAAAAGGAACTTTCAGAGAACAAGAGTTCTTAGAAATTAGGATAGCAATAATATTATAGTTGAGTCTTGATTGTGGTAATGGTTCCATGAATCTACACATGCGATGAGATGACACAGAACTGCACACATACATTTTCCCAATGTCAAATTCCTCGCTTCGCTACTGTGCTATAATAATAAAAGAAGTAACCATTGGGAGCAATGGGGTAAAAGATCTATGGGACCACTGTCCTACCTTCATAACCACCTGTGATTCTGTAATGATTTCAGAATAAAAAGTTAAAAAGTTTTTGAAAGGTAGAACAGTGAGGGAGGGAGAAAAAATTAGAAGGAAGACAGAGTTGAGGACGTCATTTAAGAAATAAACCACTAAGACAAAGCAATGAAAAATAAGAGAAAAAAATTTTCATTAAAAGGAGGATCGATTCTTGGACCCACCACTGACAAGAGGAACTACAGAAGAGAGAGAGAAAAGAGAAAAATCATGTGGAGGAAATTAACAAAATAATACAAGAAAGTTTCCCCAAATTCAAGAACATGTGCACCCTGATGCAAAGTGAGTTAGACATGTTCAGAATGATGAGTGACAAAAGTCACACCCATATCATTGTGAAATTTCAGAATGCTAGAGATGAAAAGACTTTAACAGCTTTCAGAGAGAAAGCGGGGAGAAAAAATAGCTCATGCACAATGGGAGCCAGAATGGTAGCTTCCAAAGACAACCCAGAAAGCCAGAAACTCACGAAGGAAGGGATGCCTTCAAAGGTCTGAGAATCGCCTCCAACCCAGAAGGCAGTCACTCACTCCTTCAATCAGATGTGATGAGAGAATAAAGTATTGTCAAACGTGTAAGGTCTTCACATGTCTTACTCCCCATTCACCCTTTGTTTTGGAAGTTCCTGGAGAATGTGTTTCACCAAAAAGGGAAGAGGGAAGAAAGAGGAAGACATGAGATCCAGAAAACAGGGGACTACACATCAAAGACAGACAAAGCACACTGCACACACAGAGCAGTGGCACGGGGACATCCCTCCCACAGTGAAGCAGGTGGCTGAGTCAGTCAGCCCAGATTGGACCAGGGAGATAAGAGACGCTAATCACTCGATGAAATTGACAGACCACTGCTCTGCCCTGAACTGTGCCCCACCCTCTCCCCACAGTTCATTCATTGGATGAAGTCCTAACCCCCAAGGAGACAGTAGTAGTGGAGCCCTCACAAATGGGATTAATGCCTTATAAAGGGGACCCCACAGAGCTCCCTAGCCCCTTCTGCCACACGAGGACACAAGGAAAAGTCTGCAAACTGGAGGAGAGCCCTCACCTGGCCATGCTGGCACCTGAACTCAGACTTCCAGTCTCCAGAACCAGGAGAAATAAATGTCAGTTATTTATAAGCCTCCCAGTCTCCTATTTTGTTATAGCAGCCAGAATGGACTAGGACAGCTACCAACAGTGTCTGCCTACATTGAAAGGAATCTTACAATTCTGTCACAGGGTTTCTTTTGAAGGGAGGTGCAATTAAAACAAAATATCAATAAAGACAACTAAGCAAATTAAAAAATAAGAAAGGCAATTACTGACTTCAAAGGGAAAATGGTGTCATTAATAACATCTGATTCTAGGACACACTGTGGTTCAGGCACGAGCAACACTCACAGAGTCATAATTCTGTAAATACTAATTTAACTAGAATGTGTTACCAATGGGGGCAGGGGGAAGTGTGCATGCATGGGATTACTGAGGATTAAATGAACACCCTCCTTTAGAGGAACTCCACAGACTTGTAAGAGTGAAAACATTAAGACAGAGCAGCACATTATTTTGAAACATAAATATTGTACTATAGATAGGAACAAAAACCCCACTAAAAAGTGGGAGCAGTACTTCCCAGAGGGAGCACTCCAAGGAGGGGAGGGCTGATGGAGAGGGACCCGGCTTCTCCTAAGCCTTCTAATTTTTTCTGATTTTTTGAAGTATGTAGCAGATATTATTCATATAAAAAATAAAACTTTAAAAAATTAAGTCCAAAGAAGAACTTTAAATGAAAAACACTACAGGTAAATATGATAAAAATCCAGAAGGTCTTGGAAACACTGCTTAGGCCATGAAGAACTGCTGGTTTTCAGCAAGCAAGCAATGTGATCAGAACTGTATTTTACAAACAAAATTATTGAGATAGAAAAAACAAAGAATGGAGTGAAAAAGGGAAGTTTGGGGATTTCTAGTGGACGCTGAGCTGGTGTGAGGCAGGAGCGCTCTGACCTCCGTCGGGTGGGATGGTCCGAGGAGCGGAAGCAGGGGCCATAGCCAGGCTCTCTGCCAGCGGCACGGATCCCGAACATCTCTTTCGTTTCTTACTCAGGGTGGTACAACACACTTCCAGGTAAGCCACCACTGTTTATGCCTGATTTGTTAACTCGCATCCCTCAACTGAATCCACTGATAAGAAATCATGTTTTTATTCTCTAACTTTAACAGGTATAGACTTCCAGCCAAGATGGAGGCATAGGTAGATATAGTTTGCCTCCTTGCATAACCAAAAGAAGGACAACAACAAATTTAAAAACAAAAAATAACCAGAACTGACAGAAAATCAAACTGTATGGAAGTCCAACAACCAAAGAGTTAAAGAAGAAGCATTCATCCAGACCGGTAGGAGGGGCAGAGATAGGCAGCCAGGGTAGAGAGGACATGTGGCAAGGCAGTGGCTGGAGAACCAGGGTGGATGAGGTAGCAGCTGGCAGAGTGGGTGGTCCCACATTTACGTGTGGATCAACTGGGAGGAACAACTGGGGAGCAAGACAGACCATGCAACCCAGGGTTCTGGTGCCAGGAAATAAAGCCTCAGAACCTCTGACTGAAAAAACCTGTGGAGATTGAGGAGGCGGGAGAAACTCCCAGCCTCACAGGAGAGTTTGTTGGAGAGACCCACAGGGTCCTAGAATGTACACAAATCCACCCACCTGGGAATCAGCACCAGAAGGGCCCAATTTGCTTGTGGGCAGAGGAGGAAATGACTAAAAGCTGGCAGAAAGCCAAGCAAGTGGCATTGTTCCCTCTCTGACCCCTCCCCCACATCCAGCATCGCAACATAGCCACACGGGTTGCCCTGCCCTGGCGAACACCTAAGGCCCCACCCCTTACTACGTAACAGGCATGCTGAGACAAAGAAATATGGCTCAAATGAAAGAATAGATCAAAGCTCCAGAAAAAATACAATTAAGCAATGAAGAGGTAGCCAACCTGTCGGATGCACACTTCAAAACACTGGTAATCAGGATGCTCACAGAAATGGTTGAGAATGGTCACAAAATAGAGGAAAAAGTGCAGGCTATAAAAAGTGAAATAAAGGAAAATGTACAGGGAACCAATAGTGACAGGAAGGAAACTGGGACTCAAATCAATGTTTTGGACCAGAAGGAAGAAATAAACATTCAACCAGAACAGAAAGAAGAAACAAGAATTCAAAAGAATGAGGAGAGGCTTAGGAAACTCCAGGACAACTTTAAACATTCCAACATCCGAATCACAGGGGTGCCAGAAGGAGAAAAGGATGAGCAAGAAATTGAAAACTTATTTGAAAACATAATGAAGGAGAACTTCCCTAATCTGGCAAAGGAAATAGACTTCCAGGAAGTCCAGGAAGCTCAGAGAGTCCCAAAGAACTTGGACCCAAGGAAGCATACACCAAGGTACATCATAATTACACTACTCAAGATTAAAGATATAGAGAGAATCTTAAAAGCAGCAAGAGAAAAAGAGATAGTTACCTACAAAGGAGTTCCCATTAGACTATCAGCTGATTTCTCAAAAGAAACCTTATAGGCTCGAAGGGGCTGGGAGGAAGTATTCAAAATCATGAAAGGCAAGGACCTACATCCCAGATTACTCTATCCAGCAAAGCTATCATTTAGCATGGAAGGGCAGATAAAGTGCTTCCCAGATAAGGTCAAGTTAAAGGAGTCCATCATCACTAAGCCCTTATTATATGAAATGTTAAAGAGACCTATCTAAGAAAAAGAAGATAAAAAATACAAACAGTAAAATGACAACAAACTCAACTAACAACAACTGAACCTAAAAAAAACAAAAACAAAAGCGAACTAAGCAAACAACTAGAACAGGAACAGATTCACAGAAATGGAGATCACATGGAGGATTATCAATGGGGAGGGGAAGCGGGGGAAATGGGAAAAAGGGTACAGGGAATAAGAAGCATAAATGGTAGATACAAAATAGTCAGGGGAAGGTTAGGAATAGTATAGGAAATGGAGAAGCCAAAGAACTTATATGTACGATCCATGGACATAAACTAAGGTGGGGGAATGATGGTGGGAGGGGGGTACAGGGTGGAGGGGAATAAAACGGAAGAAAAAATGGGACAACTGTAATAGCATAATCAATAAAATATATTAAAAAATGAAGAAAGCATGTACAAAAGTTAAGTAATAAATTTCACACTTTTTGCTAAATCGAAGTTCCCATCCTTACCATTTATCTAAGAAATGTCAATTTAAAAGTCTCTGTCTTCATCTCTCCACTCGTTCTCTGACTATACGTGAGTATTCAGTACAAGGAAGGGGAAAGCCAGAGCTAAGTACTGTAGTCTGCTTGCAGAACATCTTCTTCCCTGTGGATAAAGAACTACCCTCAGTTAGGAACCAGTCTTTCAAGAGATTTCACTAGTGTGGACCTTCGCCATGTCCCAATCAGACCACCCTTGAAAAAGCTGACCATCAAAGTCCTGGACCTCAGAGCTGAAAGGCCACACCTTGGAAGTAACGAGGCTTGGTTAAAAACCACTAAGCCACACTTAGTCACACATCCTCATTCACTCTCCAGGGCTCTGGCCTCTGTGTTTAGGAACAGAGACTAAAGAGCATCGGGTTAACTTTTTCCCCCTTTAACAATGTGGCCACAAAAAAGATGGATCAGAGAAAACAAGGCAGACAACGTAGCTGGATTTGAGGAAGACATGCAACAAACGAACTAAAACTATCATCTCCTGTGACTAATCACTTGGAAATATGTCCTATTTTGCAAAACAGTGGGGAGGGAGCGCCTTGTGTAGGTCTAGGAGAATCGAGGATTCTGAGAAATACATAAGGATAAACCAGGAAGACAAGTAAGAGTCATATCTACCTGAATGCACTCAGAGCCAAGCCACAAACTGGAAATCAAAGTTAAGTCCATGTACCTGCCCCTGTCCTGCCCCACTGCTTAGAACCTCACTCCTCCAAGTATGGTCCTGGGCCAGAAGCAGGGGCACCCCCTGGGGGCTTGTTATGCATGCAGACCTCAGAACTAATGAATCAAAACCTGCATTTTAACAAGATCCCAGTGACACTTCTGCCCATTCAAGTTTGAGAAGCGCTGACTTAGAAGATAGAGCAAGGAGGCCTTCCAGCTTTCCCTTCCCCAGTGAGTCTTCGGATGGTGCTGGAAGGGGTGGAAACCGGACAATGGCCATGGCAGGGGAAACGACCAGGCAGCCACAGAGCCGTGCCCCGTGTGTGTGTGAAAGGGCCAGGCCAGCCTGGCAACCAGGTCTCATCTGGAAACTGATCCCAGGACTATCCACTGTTTCTCAGGAGCTTGATTTTAGACTAAAATTAGCCTAAGTATGAGCCACAGATTTTCCTTTTAGCTGCCTATTTTATTTAAACAAAAAATGCTCAACATTAATTTTAGTTGTACTTAATTGAATAATTTCTCGGGGGAATAGTTCAGGGAGAGTTTAAAACTGCCTGTTTCCAAAAGCCATTACAAATTGGCATATACGACAATGTCACTGTGCCAACCCAAACAGCGTGCTTCAGTGTCCCTGGGGCCGCCCTCACTCCAGATGTGTTCTGAACTCCCAGTAAGAGAATGCAGGCAGAAACTATTTACACGAAGCAGTACTTTGAATATCCTTTTCCAATTATCTGGAATGAGATAATAGATCCCTAATTGGAAGCACTGGGTGGGGGGAAGATCAGGCCTGTGGTTTCTTCCTTGTGAATGCTTTTTATTATTAAAAGCTACAAGACTGTCTCCAAGAGTAAAAGAAATCTCTTTTGCCACATTTAATCATCTGACCATCTATAGTGTCAGAAACTATCCCATGGTCACCTCTAATTAACAAGCTGAGTTTTAAAAGATTGATCTTTTCCCATGAATCGTAAATTCGAAAGGACTAGGGTTGGAGGAGGGAGAGATGAAACTTGAGTGAAAGAAATCCAAAAATCACTTTGGCAAGAGAACAGACCAAAGTGGCAGCCTGCAGGTCTGTTCGACCCCCACTCCCACCCAAACACACCCAGCTGTTTCCGGTTTGCATGAATGGCACAGATTCTGAACTGCTATCTTATTTCTTACTCACGATGGTTACAGCAGCACTGCCAGGTAAGCCACCACTGTTTATGACTGATTTGTTAACATGCATCCCCAGATTAAATCTGCTGATAAGAAATCATCTTTTTATTCTGTAATTTAAGCATGTATAGACAAAAATTAAGTAATGGATTTCATACTTCTTGCTAAATCAAAGTTTCCATCTTTACCATTTAGATGATACATGTCCATTTAAAATTCTTGCGTAAGGCAAATAAGTATTTTGTAGAAATCGGCACAGTGGCCTGCTGCAGGGAGGCTGGCCCCCACACGTCACAGAGCGCTGTCACATGCCACACAGTCAAGGTATGCTTAGTTACTGAAGCTGTTTTCCCAGGTGTCATGGAGAAGCCATAAATGCAGCTGTTCTTGGCTGTTAGCAAGATACACTTGGAAACCTTGTTCCCTAAATGTTCAAAATTGGAAAGGGTTTTCTAAATAAAAATTAATTATCGAATTCCACGTGTGTTGACAAGCAAACATTCTAATGTTTATGCTTCAACTTGACAAAGGAAATTTAAGCATATTACCCAGAAACCTCTAAAGAAAACAAAGTCCATGTATGGTATTCACTCCATTACATTTTTCCCCCTAAAATGTTTAAAAACATTTTTATCATGGAATGTAAATGCAAAGAGAAAAAAAACTTATATGTACAGTTTAACAAATAGTAGCAAAGTGAAAACTGTGTAACTATCAATGCTCATGCAGCTTGGTGCTGCAATACTGTATTCCAACCTCCCAATACAAATCTAACCTCAGTTGCTCAACCATATCATCAGCAAACTTTATGCCAGATACCATTATGTGCAAAGTTAACCACTTTACCAAGTACTACTTGCTAGCATATTTGCTCAAATAACTACCACAAATCCTTAATTGTTACCTACCTGTGTTTCAAAGAAAATAAATATTTAACTCTATCATATAGACAGTGAGCATTTTCCTCCAATAAATCTACACTAGAGATTTGTGCTCTTGGGATGCTGAACAATCTATCACCTCTGAAAGGACCACAAGAAAGGGCTTGGTGGTCAGTCACACCCAGATGTGAACTTTTCTCTCTGACCTGGACCAGCAGTGAATGATGTTGCCCATGTCCCTGTGATTAACCCCTGAAGTCAGGCCTCATTCCCCAGGACAAAGGCCTCCCCATTTGGGAGCTACTTAGAATTTTCCCAAGCACCTTGCAAACTGTCTTATTTTTCATGCTATTTCTAGACCTGAAAAAAGCATCTGTTCCAGTATAAAGACACTAAAATCCCTGGTTATAAGATTAATGTTCTCTTAACTCTAAGAGAAGCTTAATCCGTAGCTTTGCTTTAGGAGAAATAGTTTTACCTTATTCATCACAAAGTTTTCAAGTCAACTCAGTTTGTGAGATTCTCAGAAGTAGTTCAGCTGTTTCCAAATTGCACATTGGAAAATTCCTATGTTACACAGTCCAGGATAATCAATGTTAAAACAATATACAAAACAGCATCATTTCCTTACTAGGCACCATTTCTGTTGGAAAAAGAGGGAGACATTTAAACCAAGATGGTAATTTAAGGCAATAGTCTATAAACTGGGGTGTGCAAGATGATTCACTGGAATGTGGAAAGAAAAAACTAAAACTTCTATGAATATGTTATATTTTGAAACATCTCAACCTTTTCTACTTTCTAATTTAAGGAATATAGAGAACAGTAGTACACATTTTATAAATATAATTAGAATATTCTAGAGAGCTGATCGTAATTGTTACTAATGTGATGAATGATCTAAAAATGTTGGAGGCCATTGTGTTAAGAGTGGTATAGAGCAACCAGAGACGAACGCAAGATGATGTAACCCAGGTGTCTAAAAGTTAAATATCTTTGTCATTATATAAGAAAACCTAAGTAAGTCTTTTTCAATTAATATATTTTATTGATTATGCTATTACAGTTGTCCCATTACCCCCCCTTCATTCCCCTCCACCCTGAACACCCTCTCCCACCCACATTCTCCCCCTTTAGTTCATGTCCATGTCTCATAAGTTCTTTAGCTTCTACATTTCCCATACTA
>CM052545.1:61939404-62008428 GCA_028533065.1 Trachops cirrhosus | reverse complement strand
TTTTTTTTTTTTTTTTTTTTTTTTTTGTCTTGTCCAGCTCCTGTAGTGAGGGGCTGGACCTTAGGAGTTCTCCAGGGTGGGGCACCCCAGTCTCTGGGTTGTGATGCTGTATGTGGGGGCGGGGTCCAAGAAGGAACAATGGCGCTTGCTCTGGTCTTTGTAGGACCCCAGACCCCTCCGCCCCTTTCTGCGAGCCAACTGGGCCCCTCTGGCACCAGTTCCGGTGTGGGTGGGCCTGTGCACCCCTTGGGAGCTTCCTTTTTAGTCAGTGCCCCAAGGCTCTATTTTCTGGTGCTGGGACCCTGAGTTGCGTGCAGTGCCTTGCTCCACAAAGGCCGCCTTGCTGGGTCTGCCGGTCGCCACCCCCTGACTGGGGCCCACCAGCCACCGCCGCTTATGCACCCAGGGTCTGCCTGCTGCAGTCCTGCTCTCCTCCTGGGTTGCTCTGCTCTGCATCCGTAGCCTGGCCCGACTCTGCCCCTCTACCCATCTGGATGAACATGTCTAATTTTAACTCCTTGGGTGTCCGACTTCCATATACTTCAATTTTCTGTCAGTTCTGGTTGTTATTTTGTTTCTATATTGTTGTTGTCCCTATGTTGGTTGTGCGAGGAGTCACGGTGCGTCTACCTATGCCTCCATCTTGGCCGGAAGTCCCATCCTACTGGCTTTTCTACAGAACTTGAAACTTCTCAGAACCCTGGACTCCCTACTCCCTCACTGCCATTCTCTGGGCCCTTCAAACTGTCATCTTCTCCAACCAGAACAGGTCTCTCAACCTGGCATTGTGAACTGGCATGTTTATAGGCAAAATATATGTCCATGATCACAAACACATTTTTGGGGGGTGAAGGGTCCACAGTTTCACCAGCTTCGCAGAGGGCTCCCTGGCCTCCCCGAAGTGAAGAAACACTGCTGGACTGCTGCAGTGGCCTCCTCACTGCCTTCCCTGCCTCAAGTCCTTACACCGTCTATTCCTCACAGCCACTGAACTCCTGTCTAATCCAGCCTTCACATTACTGCCAAAATTATTTTTCATATCCTACCAAATGGTGGCACATCTGGCCTGCCTCTCTTGCTGTATGTAAAGTGCACAATATGATGTGTTGGAATACGGTCATGCTCCTTCGCTCACATACTGACCATGGGCTACCTTTTCCTGTGAGATGTGACTTGCTTTTTTTTTCTTTTTTAAAATTTTTATTATTTTTAAAATATTTTATTTATTTATTTTTAGAGAGAGGGGAATGGAGGGAGAAAAAAGGAGAAAAACATCAATGTGTGAGACATACATTCATTGTTTGCCTCTGACACACACCCAACCAGGGACCCAGCTCACAACTCAGGCAAGTGCCCTGACTGGGAATCAAACTGGTGACAATATGGTTCACAGGCTGGCACTCAGTCCACTGAGCCACACCAGCCAGGGCTGCTTTCTCTTTTATTGAGGTGAAATTTGCATAACACAAAATTAACAGTTTTAAAGTGATCAATTCAGTGGTATTGAGTACATTCACATGTTGAGCAACCGCCACCTCTATCTCATTCCAAGCATTTTCATCTGCCCACAAGAAAACACAGCATGCGTTAAGTGGTCACTTCCCAATGCACCCTCACCCCAGCCCCTGGCAACCATCAATCTGGGTTGTCTTTATGGATTTGCTTATTCTAGGCATTTCTTATAAATGAAGTCTACCTTTTACATCTGACTTCTCTCACTCAGCATGGCATTTTTGAGGTTCATGCACAGCAAAGCATGGACCAGTACTTCGCTCTGTCTCATGGCTGCATAACATGCCATCAGGCAGGCCACAGTCTATTTGCCCAACTACAGCCACTATTGCACCACAACTGTAGAGGTCAGAGAGGAACAGGTGGAATGGGAACGTGAAGGCCTGCTGCAAAGCTGCAGCTATTACCTGGCTCTTTACGGAAAAAGGTCTGACAACCCCAGGGTTATACAGGTCTTGACCTTCAGAAGTAGTGGTTTTGAGAATCAGCATGTTAATAGTCACTGAGGCATTATCTGGAACAGAAAAATACTGGAACTAAAATGTCTACCATTAGAGAACTGGGTAAGTTATGGTAAATTCATACTATGTAATACTATGTATTCCTCAGAGGAATCGGGTAAATGTGTACATGCTCACAGGGAAACATTTCTTGGTTGGATTAGGCTTTAAAAAGCACAGGATTGTAATACATGTAGTCTATATGTAAACATCCCCTTTTTCTTAAAAAATAATAAGCCATAAATAAGTTCATGAGTTCATATCTGTGTAAAAATTCCCCGAGAAACACAAGAAACTTTCTCTCACCATATTGTACTTTTCTGTACTGTCTGAAATTTCCAACTTTACAAGTGCCTTTATTAACACTGTTAAAAGATATTAAAAGGAAATTGTGGTCCATTTATTTCTGTTCTTTTAAATCTCTGTATTTACATGTGATAATGAAAAAGCAATCTAATAAATATGTTTTTAGAGAGGAAAATACAAAAGAAGATCCAAAACTTGTTAAAACCTGGTATGAGTTATGTTTTGTGGCTTTCTTAACAATCTTTCATTGTTTCTTCCCTTACAGGTCAGTGATCCTCCAAAGAAAAATTCCTACCACAGCTAGACTCTGCACCAGACGGCCTTTTCAGATGCTGTCCACGTCACTCATGCAATATGTTTTGATCCTAGTTTTCCACTGATTGTTATTGAAAAGCATACCATATCTGTCAGACATAGGACACTGCAAATCTTCCACTGCCAGAGCTCAGCATGGTGGTGACTTGGGCTTCAGCATGG
The DNA here is from genome assembly GCA_028533065.1 of Trachops cirrhosus. Lineage (NCBI taxonomy): Eukaryota > Metazoa > Chordata > Mammalia > Chiroptera > Phyllostomidae > Trachops > Trachops cirrhosus. Next base: position 62,005,633 of record CM052545.1, on the reverse strand, counting down.
AAGTCAGCCATGACAGGTTGGTTTGCAGGGTTTATCTACGTATGCTGATGGTCCCTAAACATTTTCCAGATGTGTTGACCTCATAAAACTGTCACCTACCACAGGCTGTGAAAGAACTTCTCCAAGTCTATATTTTTCCCATCCCTCAACTATTGCAAGCCCCTGGGATCCTGGCTGGGTAGCCCCCTACATTTTGAAGCTAAGCTGGGTGCCAGTCTTGAGCCTGGAAAAGATAGTGGTGGCTAAGTAGTTCAGCAGCAGTTCAGTTTTGCACCTGTCAAACCCTCTCTGTTTGTACCCCAAAGCTCAAAGTCTGCTCATTCCTTCCTCCTTGGGAGTTAAGCTTCTGCTTTGTTCTGGGTGCCTGCAAGATTGGGGACCTGCCTTATTTTCCTGACCAGTCTATCCTTGAACGTTGGCCCGTTGGTTGGGACCCTATAACTTGCTGCTGAAGTTCCCTGTCAACTCTCAACCCACTACAGATGCCCAGACAAGCACCATACTCCTCCTGTCTCCCAGGATCTCTGTGTGCCTGGGGCATCCTGCCACACCTGCATCCTGCAGAGTACCTGGCCTTCCTCCCTACACCTACAGCTAGGAGCTCCTTTCTCTCCAGATCCCTTCTTCTCCCACCATGAAACCCTGGTTGCTAGATCCTTACTCCTCCCCTCTGGCCTATCACTGAGCAAGCCCTTCTAACAGTATCAGCTTTCTCATTGAAGCATTCTGGGACAAGTCACTGGGGCATGATGGATATTCACAGTGTATTTTCTTCAGAGTTACAAAATAAAGTGAACTGAGGAACCAATCCCAAATTGAAATATCTTTCTTGATGTTGCCTCTATACAAGGCACTTTGCATATCTTCCAAGCAGTCAAAGCCTGGACAGTCCTCTTCCCTTGGGGAGTTTGAAATTCAGTGGAGAAAAAACAAATTCAGAAATCATTATAAATAATCCAACGCAAAGAACACTCCAGGACATAAGAGAGGCACCAAGTGCCATGGAGTGTAAAGGATGAAGAGATCATGTCTGACGGGGAAGCACAGGGGAAGGGTCATGCATGAGGCAGCGTTTGCAGCTGGTTCTGATGAATGCTTGGGATATCTACGGGGCCGGATGCAGGCCACAGTTCTGACTAGGAGAAAGTCTATATATCAATGCCTGTGTATAAATAATGAGCAAATCTGGCCTCTTGTCTATATGTGCTTTCTAATCAGCTGGCTTTTTGTTTGAAACACTACACTTTATCATCCAAAATTCTTTTCATATATCACACAGTCCCCCATCCAGGTTTTTTTGTTGTTGTTCAATTACAGTGGCCCCAACTTCCCCCATTGCTCTCCCCTGCTCAGCTCTCACCACCCCCAGCTCCCACAGTCAGTCCCCACCCCATGTCTACGTCCATGAGCCCTTCATACAGGTTCCTTGACTAGACGTTTCCTTTTCTTTCCCCCGTTACCCACTGGCCCCCTCCCCTCTGGTCACTGTCAGTTTGTTCCTTATTTCCATGTATCTGGTTCTATTTTGCTCATTTGGTTCTTTCTTTTTAATAGCTTAATTATATATTCACTGTATTTTTAAATTATGTATACTATTAATATCTGTATGATAAATGCCATGATTCCTCTGTCATTCAAAGATGTGGGCCTGAAATGAGGGGTGCTCTACTTAATAACCACACTTAATAATGATAATAGCTCCCAGCCATTGAGCATGGCATGGGCCTTAAACACTACCACCTAAAGGTTTTCACAGTGAAAAGTAGACCTTTTTCTAAAATTTTATTACAATCCATTATAATCAAAATTTGTATGTATTAAGATGTTACCTTCAGTAATACTCGCCAAATAATTGCAATGCAAGATTTGGTTCTTCCTTCCAATTAAGTCACAGATAAACGGTACAGCCTCCCCAGCTGTGCTGAGCAAGGAAGCCACCATGAGACAGCCTGCTGGTGTCCCACTCAGCCCAGAAACCCATTGGTCACTGGGGTTACAGATGTCAGCCCTGCAAAAACATCTTAACACCCACATCGAAAGGCCTGTGCCTCTGCAGACAGGTCAGTTTCAATCTCCGCCCTGCTGTCTGTCTGTCTGTCTCGCTCACACACATACACATATTGCTAAAGCATGGCATCAACATCACATCCTTTATGCTGTGCAACTTGCTCCTCTCTTCTTCAGCAGGATCAGCCAAACACTAAAAGGCACCCTGCTAATGAGAACCCAGACAATGTCTTTTAACTTGGTAAAGTGCCAATGCAGCCCCCAACCCTGAGTTTTGACAAACTGAAGGATTTCTCCTACGTCAGTAAAGAACTGAGGTAGAAAAATCCATTCTCAGAAGATTTTCAGAGGTACTGGCCTAAGAAAACAAAATAATTCAAAGTAAGTTATGTTTAGATGTATTTATTAGTGAAGAGGTAGAGAGGAAGTCTAAAATTCATATTTTACCACTAATTACCTTCTAATTTCTATGATTTTCCCAACTACCTTCAGCTTCCCAAAGTTCACATTTCCTATTTTCCCCTTATTAACTTCTGGTGGAGGTGGGAGAGTTATTTTCTGGAGGCTTACAGGCATTTGCCAATTTGCAAAGAGAATGAATTCCAAAAGTATATTAGTGAGCTGGTTGTTAATAACCCACAGAGGCCAGAATATATTTTCTCATAGAAATAATGTATCCATGGCAGACTGGTTGGCAGGCAGCCCATAAAGCTTACATACACCATATCTTAAGAGCTACAGCATTAGTCCAGTTGTACCTGATCATCATATACAACAGTCTGAACCTGAGTCTACTGTGAAATGCCAGCAACACACCCTCCCAGTGTGGCAGTGGCTGTTACCTTGGCATCCTTAGACTTGTCTATGGAGGAGCAGGGCAAAGTTTATGCAGACATTCCTGTTATAAAGTGATACATGCATTCCTGAAAAACCTTACATCCTGCAAAATCTCGCTCTAAAAATAACAGGGTTTATGGTGGAAAAGAGTGTAAGGGGCAGACCACTTGAAATCCATGTAACTTTGTAACCATAGACCTAACTAACCAAAAGAATAATTAATACCTAGGGAGATGACCTGGACAGCCTAGGCCAGCAGCTCAGCGGTGGCTGCAGCTGCCTCAGGGACATTAGGTATACACAGGACCACAGAGTGGCAGGGCTGGCCTGCACACACAGGGAGACCGAGCCAGACGGCCACTGTCGAGGTGGACACAGAAGGGGTAGCCCTGCCAGAGGCCCAGAGTCCTTCAAGGCTGGGGGTGCCTTCTCTGGGGATGGAGCCCTGAGGGCAGGTGCGTGTTTTTAGTTTTCTTAAAATGGAGTTGAAAGGGCATGTGCTGCCTGTGAGGACCCTTTCCTTTCTTGCCCAAGGCTGTAATTCTACTCCTGCTCTTCCTGCTCCTCTTGCCAAAGAAAAACTGCCTCTGAACCAATCCAACCTCCAGGATCTGCTGGCATCATTTCTCTCTTTTCAAGGAGCTACGGAACCAGTGCCGCAGTGACCCACTGTGCACCTAGGACCAGAGACTTGACTCCTCCAAGCTCTCCTGGTTGGAGAACCTTTCCTAGGTCTCCCATTTCCCAAATTCTGAGCCAGAGAAGAAGGGGCAGCCATCCTACAGGAGGTAACTTCTCTTGACATCCAAGCCAATTCGGGGAATTCTTTTGCATTCTACTTTGCCAACGGAAGTGATTCTTAATCTCTCTCAAAGTGCGTGAGTCTTGTGTACATCAGGCTGAGGGCAAGACTGGTCCTGTCCAACAGGAATGTAGTATGAGCCACAAATGAAATTTAAAAATTTTAGTAGCCACATTAAAAAAGTAAAAAAACAAATATATCTAATATTATATTTTATGTAACCTAGTATATCCAAAGAATGTGATGAATATGAAAATTATTAACAAGATTTCTATATTCTTTTTGCATATCAAATCTTCAAAATACAGTATTATTTTGCTCACTTAGCACATCTTGATTCAGGTTAATCACATTTCAAGTGCTCAAAGGCCATTTGTGGCCATGGTTGCTGTGTTAGCACAGTTCTATTCAGATCCTCTGCGGAGAGCAAAGTGTCATATTCCTAAAGGTTCAGAATTAAAAGAATATACAACCCAGTGAAGCACAGAAAACATTTAAGCTCATATTCCTATTCCTACAAAGGGTACCTTTCACATGTTAGTTTCCACGCAAATGTATTAATCCGTAATTAGCTAGACCATTCAGTTAACCAGAACATCCCACTCCCTAACTACACTCACTGTTTGAATTATTTCTTTTAAGGATTGTATTTATTTATTTTTTAGAGAGGGGGAAGGGAGGGAGAAAGAGAGGGAGAGAAACATCGATATGTTGAAAAACATCAATCGGTTGCCCCTCATATGTGCCCCAACCAGGGACTGAACCTGTAACCCAGGCATGTGCCCTGACCAGGAATTGAACCAGTGACCATTCCCTTTGCAGAATGATGCCTAACCAATTGAGCCACACCAGTTAGGGCAGTGTTTGAATTTTTAACAGTTTTATTGAAATATGATTCATGTATCATAAATTCACCCATTTCAAGTATATAATTCAATGGTTTTAGTATATTACATTAATTTTTTAAAAAGTTGGTAAAGTATATGTAATGTAAAATTTGCCATTTTAACCATTTTTAAGTGTACAGTTCAGTAGCATTAATTACAATCACAATGTTGTATAACCCTCACTGCTATTTCCAAAAATTTTATCACCTCAAATAGAAACTCTCAACATCTACATTCTAGAATGTAGAATCTCAATTTTACTGAGGAAAGCGATACAGTAAAGCTGACTTATTTAAGATCAAAAGGCGAAACATCTTCGCATGAACATCACGCTGTCAGGGCCAGGAGTACTGTCCTGCATTTGCAGAAATTTCCCAGACACCTCCCTTCCTTCCCCTTTCCAAAACTGGAAAGTTCTTAGGATAGCATCTTGGTTCACAAACTGTTGTGTCATGCTGAGTACCTCAGCACAGGTCCCACTCCCCTCCACTCAGTCTCCTGGGTTTCTAACAATAAAATCAAACATTTTAAAAATGGTATTACTATAATACCATTTAAAGATTAAAGACACACAATTCCACCATAACTTTAAGTTAAAAACAAATATTTGAAGAAATAAAATTCTAATTCTAATGCTTTACTTTAACATTTGCTTCACACAGGAAAACACTGCATTATAGACTTTTTTTTCACCTAGTCTGTTTGTTTTTAGGTTCTCAAGGAAAAAAAAGATGTTCTAATTGATTTTATGTATTTTATTCTGGTAAAACAAGGTGGAGAAAACACTGCAGAGCTAATTAATTCCAGTGTAACCTCCTCACCTAAGGTCAATGCTTGCAAGCAGATGTGCTGGCTAAAAATTCCAGGTCACTCCTAGCACATTATTTAAAGTAACCTCCTGCTCCTCAGAAGAGTCTGGTAAGCAGCTTGCTGTCTATGGCAAACACTTGGACACATGGAGAAGTGGAATTTAATATCTCTTGATGTGCACTCCCCATTTATTTCCAAACCTTTGCATCTACATAGGAAACTAAATTCCCCACAGTCACCTATATACCATACTAAGTATTAGCCACTGAAATAAAAGATGAGGAAGCAATTTTAGGCATAGTTACCACAAATGTGTTTTTTGGGAACTTTCACCTTGTTTCTCATAAACTAGAGGGTGTACTTCACGTTTCTTTTGATTTCTAATGACCAACGCATTTAAACTATTAACATTTCATTTGCAACACGTGTCTGGTTCAGAACTAGCATCTGGACTATTTATTTTGCTAGCTGGTGATAGAATTAAATACAGAGTCTTTGAAAACATTTACCAGCTTTCCCACTAACCTTCTGTGTACTTTCCAAATTAGGCAACTTTGATTTTTATTAGCTAAAGGTTTACATACTGCAATGCTAACACTGTTACCTTCAGAGTAAATTGTTTATAGCTCAGGTGCGGTTTGAAATATTTCCTCCACGCAATACTCTTGAGATTGAGGAGAAGAAAAGTTGAACTCGTTCACTCTAGACCAACAATTTTCCTTGGTGAGTCAAACAATATTTAGGCAGCATAGATACAGAGGCAGTCAGGGAGACCAGTTGTGAAAATAGTCCAAGTCCTCTACAAAAACCGCAGGCTTCCTCTGTGAGCTCCCAAGTGCTTTGTAATCACAAACTCACTGTCCTCGTGGAGGGCCTCGTCATGCATTCTTAAAATTTATTCTTTGACACCAGCATTTTGACACGGTAGACAGGCATGAGCTTGCACCCCAGACCCATCTGACTTAAAAATCATGACTATTGCCTATTAGCTATATAGTCTTAACGAAGTAATTTAACCTGAGTCATAGTTTCTAGCTCTGCAAAATGGAACTAATTATTCCTGCCTTGTAAGTTGATTGTGTGCACTTGCACAGGACAGACGCTCAATTCAGAGGTTCTGGATGGAGTCAAAGATCCTCCATCACAAAGCCATTCCCAGTGTCTTCAGCCCACAGCATCGCTCATTATACATTCACCCACTCAGTCAAAAACAGTCCACTGGCTCTACTGGAGGGGAAAAGACAAATCAAATTTGGCCCCTTCTCTTGAGGAACACACAATATGTCTGGGGGTTGCAGTATTAAATGGAGAAAATCCAAGCTAGTGAATACTTTAGTTACTTCACGGAGTATTGCGGGGGCCCACAGCAAGGGGCCCCCTCTTCCCAGGAGAGTGGGGAAGAATTTTGTGGGGGTGACGGTTGAACTATGGCCGTGTCTTGTTCATAAGGGAGCCGGGATGGGAGATGAGGCTGCCTGGGGCCAAGATGGGCTTTAGTATGCGACCTCTAAACGTTGCTATGTTATCCTAAACGTGACAAGGAGCCACTGGAGGTTTTTAGCATGAAGGTAACACAGTAAGATTTGTTTTTAGGAAGCTAATTCTGTCATCAGAGGGGAAGACTCCCTGTCACATAGGCTGATGACAGGAAGCCTGTGGGGCTGCGGCAGTAGTTCCAGAGGGCAGAAGACGGGGTCTGAGATGAAGGCAGAGGTGGTAGAGGTGTGAGGAGAGCTGTGAGAGACAGTGTCTGAGGTGAAATCAGCTGAACTGAGTGGCTGGCAGCAGATGTCTAACCTGGAAGATAAGCTGGATAGTGACACCAGTAACCAGAAAGAACTGCAGGGAGTGGAGCAGGTTTGCGGGGAAAGATGATGAATTGAGTTTTTAGACTTAGTGCATTGGACATACCTCTCTGGGTGAAGATGCTGAATAAAGTTGGAAATATAGCTCTAGGATTGTGGAGAAACACAGATCCAAACATGATCAGCATCTATATAAGGGTGAGGTCAGAGGAACAGATTAGGATGTGGGGTAGCCATTAGGAATAGGAAAGGACCCCAACAACAGCAGGCAGAGTAAGGGAAAACCGAAAACAGAGCCCCAAAGAGCACAGGATATAAGCAATGCTTCCATGTATGGCTCACTGTGAACTTGATTATATGTTTCCTTTTATCATGACTTACCTGCATTGTGAGAACACTCAGTCTCCCCACACAGGTTAAAAAGATAGTGCTTACTACACCCACTGCTTCAAGAGCACCCAGCACAGTAACAGGTATGTAAAAGACACATACAGAACTGAAATAGGGGAAACTTACATGGAGCAGAAGAAAATTAGGGCTGCATTTTTAAAGGGCCTTAAGTATCGCCCTAAGGACTTGTAACATCGTCCATTAGATAATAATAAAACAACCAAAGTTTTTGGAGCATTGAAGTCATGAAACAAAAATAGTATTTTTAAAAGATTTATGCAAGGTGGAAGAAAAAAATAGTGATTCTTCAGCAAAGAAACCCATTAGAAATGAACTGTGGAAGCTGAACCACTGGTCCCAGGAACACCAGAGCCAAAAGGGTACCATCCATTCAGCTGACTGACTGGAACAACACACGTGGGTTCTAATTCCTTTTTTAATGGACCACCTCTTACTTGTCAAAGGAGAGAGAACCAAGGATTGCATAAAAGGTGAATAAGAGGCAGGCAGGTAGAACAGGAAAAGTAGGCAAGGAGACTGTTTACATATAAAAGTGTTGAGAGGCCTGAGACACATGAGGTAACAGGAAGAGGAGGGCTAGGTATCCAGAATGATTATGGTTTTGAAAAACATCCACACCGTAGTCCCCCCTTATCTGTGGTTTTACTTTCTGAGGTTCCAGTTACCCGGTCAGTGATTAACTGTGGTCTGAAAATATTATATAAAAATTCTAGAAATAAACAATTCGTAAGTTTTTTTTTAAATCCTTACCCACAGACATGTTTATTGATTTTAGAGAGAAAGGAAGGGAGGGAGAGAGGGGGAGAAAGAGAGAAAAAGAAACACTGATGTGAGAGACAAACACTGACTGGTTTGCTTCCCATAGGCACCCCAACCTGGGGTCGAACCCACAATCTCAGTATGTGCCCTGATCAGGGATCGAACCCACAACCTTTTGGTGCACAGGATGATGCTCCAACAAAATGAGCTACCCAGCCAGGGCAACAAGTCACAAGTTTTAAATTGCATGCCAGTCTGAATAGTGATGAAATCTCGTGCTGTCCCGCTCCATCCCAACCAGGATGTGAATCATCCTTTGTCCAGTGGTTGTGTTCAAGGCACCCTTATTTTACTTAATAATTGCCCCAAAGAGCAAGAGTAGTGAAAACTCTATCATAGGTGTGTATATATAGGAAAAACATAGTATAGGGTTTGGACGATCTGCAGTTTCAGGCATCCACTGGGAATCTTGAAATGCATCCTCTGTAGACAGGGGGGACTACTGTACACAAACCAACAAAATCCGTCGGGGGTAAGATCAGCAACATGCTTAGGACAGAATCTGGATTCTTCAGGTCTTCAGGCTACTCGCGTAGCAGAGAGGATGATGAAGGACTGCCTGCAAAGTCTGCAAGAGCTGAAAGAAATTTGGCCAGTATCACCACAGCTGAGCTCTGGGATGTGGGGATATTAGGTGGACTTACAAAAGAAAAAGCAGCATTGTTCGTACACTGCCTCCCACCATCTGTTCCTCCCCCAGGTTAGCTGAATGAAACAGACTCTCCAGGCAAGATATTGATTCACATTTTTCAAGTGCTGACTCCTGGTTTGGAGAGAGAGCTGAGGTCAGAATTCTTGGGTCCTTTTCCAGCCAAACCGATTTTAGGACAGGCAAGCAATCACAGAATGCTCTTCCGTGCAATAAATATGAAAATACTTAACCTCCCTGGGACATTAAGAATCATAAATCATGTCTTTAAAGGCCCTGTGACAAGCTGAAATGAAAAGCATTCAAAGTAGAAAAACACAATGAGACCACTACCACAGCCACTCACTGAATTTTGTGTAGGTAGTTGTAATATTAACTTAATGAGTTTTATGGTTTTGAGAGTACTCATCAATAGCTAAATATTAGGTTGCTAAAATACTCTATGACTCACTCATCTGTCTAAATATGCTACAGACACTAACATTTATCAGCTTGCTCAAAATGGCTAGTTTCTTTTCTTTCTCTCTCCCCTCCTTTCCCTCTTTCTCTTTCCTTTTCTCTCTTCCTCTCTCCCTCCTTTTAAAGTACTTCTTAAAGGAGCCATTAACAAGAGGATTCACTCATCGGGGTGAAAATGACTTGCAGCTGGAAGATCTGATACACGCATGGATCCATTCTAAGGCTGATGGGGACAGAGTCCAGGGAAGGGGCATGGGAGCCAGGAACCCACATGGAGAGTAGGAAGGGCAGGATTAGCTGGTAACTGCTTCAAAAGTGAACAAATAAACCCTAGGAATGTGGCAACTGTAGCCTTTTCAGTGCATGCAATGGATGATGCAAGTACTATGAAGTACAAATTAAATTCTAAAAATCGCAGCTAAACATTCACTCTCTGAGTTTCTGATAGTTTGTTACTCCTCTTACAAAAGCAAACTAGCTGAGATTAATCCAATTAATCCCCATACCTGTTAGGCTAGGCCTTGTATCTATGAGAACTTCAGTCTGTCTTTCCACTTCCACATTCTCTCTTTGTTTTATCATTGTCAACCAACAAAACTAAACTGGAAGAGATTACCATCATGACTTTCCACACTGAGAAAGTCCAACCCCTTATCCAGTTTAGGGATCTTCTAATGCTCCCAGTTTCACTTTCACTTGTGGCCACTGCCATGATTCTATGAGTATATTTAATCACCAGAAAGTGCTTCCTAAGGTAAAAGCCAGAGCTGGCATCCACGGGCCCTAGTTCTGGCCTCTGGAGTAAAGTGAAACAAGCCTATTTCTACTTTAAATCTTTGATAATCTCTCCTTTCCAACACGTCTCTTTTTCCCCTCCTAAAATACCCAGGCCCTTGCAAATCCAGGTGTGATGCAAGGCCCAGGTTTGGCACTGTCCAGAAGCTCATCAGAAATGCAGACTCTCAGGCCCCACCCAGACCTCCTGACTCAGAATCTGCAATTCAGTGAGAATCCCAGGTAAGTCATATGCACATGAAAGTCCGTGAAACACCGCTTTAGACCGGTGGTTGGTAAGCATTTTCTGCGATGGGCCAGATGGTAAACATTTCAGGCTTTGCAGGCCATATGTCTTTGTCACAACTACTCAACTCTGCTGTTTCGGTGCAAAAGCAACCATAGATAAAGTTGTAATCAAGCAAGTGTGACTGTATTAAAAATAGAAAAAAAAAGTTAGGGGCACTGAAGTTTAAATTTTGTATAATTTTCACACCAGGAAATAGTATTCTGCTTTAAGATTTTTTAAAAAATCATTTAAAAATATACAAACCTAAACTCTTCCTTGTGTACTTACAAAAACAGGCAGTGGGTTGTTGGTGCGTGAGCCCCACTCTACACCCTGGTCCTTCAATGCAAGCATGACATCATCTGATCGTGCTCCCTGGGCCTGGCCCCCAACTCTACACAGTGCACTCCAGCTCCTTAAGGTGGGGTGCATAACTGAATCAAACACAACGGATGATTTTTAAAAATATAAAGTAGAGCAAAACCATTATTTCTTTTTTACTTCTACACAGTATTTCTTTTAATGTAGACTGATGCTTAACACCACACTTACTTTAATATAGCCGTACCCAACACTCCTGGATAGTATCATATTTGTGAATAATTAAAAGATATTTATCCTTTTTGCAAAATGAACTTTTAACTTCAATAGTCATATCTTCTCATGCTATAATAATTAATGATTACTAACACTACTATACTTTCCTCTACATAAATGTCACTTTTATCAAGAAAGCACCATTGATATTCCTTCTTGCTGGGTCAGGGGGAGGTCTGGAGCTGGAACACACAAAAACACACTACTATTTAAAATCTTTTAAAAGATTTTATTTATTTTAGAGGGCAAGGGAGGGAGAAAGGGAGAGAAACATCAGTGTGTGGTTGCCTCTCACACGCCCCCTACTGGCGATCTGATGGGGCCCACAACCCAGGCATGTGCCCTGACTAGGACTCAAAAGGGCAACCCTTTGGTTCACAGGCTGGTGCTCAATCCACAGAGCCACACCAGCCAGGTCACATACTACTATTTTAAAATTTTCACCAAAATGTCCCCCTGTGTACATCAAAAGAAAAAAGGCACATAGCAAAGGATGGTATGTTATTAAGTTCCTCTCCACATGGGATTTTTTGAACTTGGTGAAGATGGATAAGGGAAAGCTGGAGGCTAAGTATGTGGTGGCATACACTAACCCATTTCCAGAACCCTGGAAAATCTCACTAGTAAAGGGACAGAAAGAAGTGAACTCAGAACGGAGCTGAGAATTCTGTTCCCAATCTAACGGCTTCCGACCTGAGTTCCTCTGCTAGATCCTACCTGGGAAAACACTGAATTAGAGGACTCAAAGGTATTTTCTAACTCTAAAATGTGGGATGTGTCTTTGGTACCATCACTTATCTAGTGATATGGGCTCCAAGGATGGGAGTCCTCTCTTCCACATCCCCTGCTCTGAGGCCTCCCTTCACATCCATCACCAAAGCCTGCAGATTCCAGCTTTCCCCTCTCACATGTGGCCCTCTTTCCACTCCTGTAGTCACCCATCCTAGTCAGTGCTCCACCCCTAATTTACTGCAGCTGTCCCCACTGGCCACTGACGTCCACAAGACTACAGCACCGCCTGACTGAATCCACAGCAAAGCACTGTTTTATTTTTGTGCTATCGCTGCCATTCTAACCAGTTTTCAGCAGCTTCCCAACATGTGAAACATTAGCCCCACACCCCAGGTGCACTCCGGTCTTCCTGGTCAGGTCCCTATGACTGGCCCCCTCTCGGCCTCCAGCACCCAGAGGGTGTTTTCACTTCTGTGCCCCAGCCTTTCTCACTTGCTTCCCTTACCTCCAAGCTGGGCTCAACCTGTCCACCTCATGCCAAATGGGAGGCATATAGATATATGCGAATAATTAACAACCTGACTACAGAAAAGCAAATGCTTAAAGTGGGCACAGTAGAATAAAGTAGATTAAAATGACAAGGGGCCTTAGATACTCGGTCATAACAATACCATTTGACCTTGTTCTAATTTTCCTCAAATCGCTCTGGCTGCTGCCACACACCCTCCAATTAACAGTAGCATCCCTCAGAACTCTGTCCGAGGCCCTCAGCTCTTCTCCGTGTTCAGCAGTGCGGCTTTGATCACACCGACTCTCAGATCTAAATTTCAAATTGACAGAGCTCCAAATTCAAAGGAAGCAGACTTTCTGACATACGTAATTTGAGTATCTCAACAATAGCCCACTGCCTCTTTTTGTACACAAGGAAGAATCTGAGTTTATTTGTTTAATGATTTAAAAAAAACCCAAAGCAGAATATTATTTTATGATGTGAAAATTATATAAAATTTAAACTTCAGTGTCCCTAAAGTTTTTTTCTACTTTTAATACCCTTGAACAAAATCTGTCTACTTCCGTCCATATACCCTGCCCAACCCCAGTCACTCTAGTCCATCCCAACATTATTCCACGACTGAACTATTTTCAGCCACCTCTTAACCGGTTCCCTGTCTTTAGTCCTGATGCCCTCCCCGTCCTGGCCATCATCCACATGACCACAAAGCTATCTTTCCTGTATGCAAGAGTAACTGGTCACCGTGGAGCAACAGGGGTGGCTGGAGGCAGTGATGGTGGAGGCAGGCACAGTCTCTAAGCGGCAGAGGAGAGCAGAGGCCGTGGCGTACCGGCAGCTCAGAATGTGGAGGGCGTGGGGCATCCCGTGGGCTCACCAAAATACAGGGTCCAATAGAAGCAACGCCACCGAGTATGGTTGGTAGGGCATGTGAATGTCTCTGAACATGTCACCTAAAATGTCACATGGTGTGCTTGAGTGTAATATTGTTATGTTACAGAATTATGTGCTTATGATTTTGTAATAAAATAGTTTATGTAATAAAGAAAGGGCATTATTTGTGCCGGATGCTGTATTTAAAGAGGGGAGTCAGTGAGAACTCGAAATTAATGTTAGTACTGCCTCAGTGAGTATTAATATTAACATAAATTCATTTATACTCAAAAGCTGGTGAAATTGGGAAATGTTCTGGCTATAGATTGATATGTAGACAATTCGATAAATGGAAGGGCCAAGGGGACTGTGGAGAGTTGCTTAGACATTTGAGAAGATCCTAGTAAATCACAGCAGTTATTATCAAAGAAAACTATCAGGCCCTCCTATAACAAGTCCTCCTTGCACATAACCTTCAAAGGCAGGCTGGGGTCCTAGGAGGGTCATACATCCAACCCAAGAGGGCAATACCACTATTCTTATGAGTTGGGAATATTCATGTTTGGGGCTGAATAGTTAAATTGAATATTCAAAGCAGCTGTAGGGTCTTCAATTCTTTTCTCTTTGTCAAAACAGAACTAAGAATTGAGTCACTTGTTTAACGTCTACTGTGTGCCTACTATGTGCAAGGGGAGAACATGAAGATCACACATCTATCCTAAAGGAACTTGAAATCGAGCAACACGGTACAGTCTGCCATAGTTTCATGGGGAATATGACACTAAATTAGATCAAGCCCATCTAATTTAAGTGCTTAGTAAACCAGAAATCTCTTCCACGACTCAAGAAGAATGGCCCAGCTGAGCAGCAATTTGGGATTGAAGGGGTTTCCACTCTCTCTTTCCAGAGTTCCCTACTATTTCTTCCACTTTATTTTCACTAGCTCCTTCCCGGGTCTGGAGATGCCAACTCTCTATGGAGAAATGAGCACTCCACCTACCCTGACCAAGGTGCAAACACCCCTATTGCTCCTTACACTTCTGTACTAAATGACCACAGGGTCTGTTTACCCAGAGAGCTAACATGATCACAGACAAGAAAGAGCAGTAATTTGTTTTTTAGGATATTTTCCCAGAAGTGGGATTGCTGGGTCATAAGGCAGTTCCATTTTTAATTTTTGAGGAAATTCTATACTGTTTTCCACAGTGGCTGTACCAACCTGCATTCCCACCAACAGTGTACAAGGGTCCTCCTTTCTCCACATCCTCACCAGCACTTGCTATTTGTTGATTTATTGATGATAGTTAATCTGACCGGCGTGAGGTGACATCTTATTGTGGTTTTAATTTGCATCTCTCTGATGATTAGTGACAATGAGCATCCTTCATATGTCTATTGTCCATCTGTATGTCCTCTTTGGAGAAGTGCCTATTCAGGTCCTTTGCCCACTTCTTATTTGGATTGTTAGGGTTTTTGGGGTTTTTTTTTTGGTGTTATGTTTCATAAGTTCCTTATAAATTTTTAATATTAAGCCCTTATTAGATGTATCAGCGAATATGTTCTCCCATTCAGTGGGTTGTCTTTTTATTTTTACTGATAGTTTCCTTCACTGCGCAAAAACCTTTTAGTTTGATGTAGTACCATTTGTTGATTTTTTCTTTTGCTTCCCTTGTCCAAGGCAATAAATCAGAAAAAAAAATGCTATAAGAAATGTCCAAGATTTGACTATATTTTCCTCTAGGATTTTTGTGGTTTTGGGTCTAACATTTAAGTCTTTAATCCACTTTGAGTTTATTGTTGTGTATGGTGTAAGAAGATGGTCTAATTCCTTTTTTGCACATATCTGTCCAATTTTCCTAACACCATTTATTGAATAGGCCATCTTTACCCTTTGTGTGTTTTTCCCTTCTTTGTTAAATATCGACTATTATCAAGGTGTGGATTTATTTTTGGGCTTTCTATGCTGTTCCATTGATCTATATGTCTGTTTTGGTACATTTACACAAGGAATACTACTCAGCTGTAAAAAAAGAAGGAAATCTTACCTTTTGTGACATCTGTCGCATGGATGGACCTGGAGTGTATTATGCTAAGTGAAATAAGCCAGGAGGTGAAAGTCAAGTACCATTTCACTTCCATGTGGAATCTAATTAACAAAATTAACAAAGTGGAGACAGACTCATGGATATAGAGGACTGACTGACAGAGGGGACAGCTGTTAGATGGGAGAGAATTGGGGGCTGGGTGAGAAAGGTGAAGGGATTTAGCAAAGAAATAAAAAGAAAGACGCATGGACACAGACAACAGTATGGTGACTGCCACAGGAAAGTGGGGCAGGGGGAGGTAGAGAAGGGTATGGGGGGAATAAATGGTGATGGAAGGAGACTTGATTTGGGTGAACACACAATATAGTGTACAGATGATATACTGTAGAATTGTATACCAGAAACCTATATAATTTTATTAACCAATGTCACTCCAATAAATGTGATAAAAAATATATTTAAAAAAACAACAATAAATTGTGTTACTAAATTCTCCACCAAATGTGTATGACTTTTCTTTCTGGCCCTTCTTCAAAGTTTTCTACTTTGCCTCCCCTACCCATGAATAGCTTCCTCGTCCCTGTGGTTCATTCACTCGGGCCTATCAACAACATACCACAGCACTGTGTCATTGTTCGTCCCTAACAAAAGGATTTCCTGGCACTCCTGCTTCCCATCCACAGGGCTACACTCCTTCCTCATTCACATAACCTTTCATACATCTTTCTCTTAGTTGCTCCTTCAGCTCTACCAACTCAAAGTCCCTCTGCTATACCGATTTCTGAACTGCACAGGCACTGCTCTGCACTAGTGAACTTTAAGAAAGGTCTGTGAAAAGTTCACAGTTAGTACAACATCATGTGTTCCGACTATCACTGATTCAATGGAATTATTTCCAGCGCACCAGGTGATCAATCTGTGTTAGCAACATGTTTGCCTGTACAAATGAGCTGGACCCCGCTGCCACATATTTACCCTATAATTCGTAATAGTAATAAACCTAAATTAAATTTTATAGCATATTTCATATCAAAATGTTGGCTTCACCTTGAGTTTGAAGAAAACAACTAAAATTCTAAACCCTGGGGTCTTTTTATATAGCAGCGGGAAATCCCCAGAGATGGTACAAGTAGCATGAGCACACAATCTTTACCAGAAAAAAATGAAAGACATTTGTCTCGTGTGTGTGAATATACACATACATTTTTTCTCTTCTTTTTTTAGTGCAACTTCCTGACCTCTGAGAACAATTTCCTTAGGACACTGACTGAGGATATTTGCATGGATTTTTCAATAGCTGGTTGTGTAAAGGGAGACAGACTTTTTGTCTTTACCCCCCAAAAGAATTGAAACAGACTCTTTCTTTCAAAAGTTGGCAGAGATATGTGGCAGAGGGGTCCAGCTCATTTGTACAGGCAAACACGTTGCTGTCTAACACAGATTGATCACCAGCTGGGAAGCAAGTCATTCCGCTGTAGGCTCACAATAACACTGGCTCTCCGCTGCTCTGCTGACCACCAGCGACAGATTGATGTGCAGTCTCTGAGCGAAGGAGCTGGCTACAGAGGAGCACTTGGGGAAGCTAAGCAGGTTGCAAGTGTGTTATTCATGGACTCCCTGCCTAGAAAAATAAAAGTTTCCCACCTTTCTGACCTGAGTTCGGAGAACTATTAGGGACTGAGTTTGCTTTGTGAGTTGGAAGGCTGCGTACAGCTTTCCCGAGCAACATAAAAAATGAATACCTATTGGCACTTTCCAATGAAATGCCAAAACCCACAAAGAGAAATGACCAAGGAGCATTTTTTTCCCTTTCCCACTGTGAGTGAGAAAGAAGAGACATGATGTTTCATGTCACTGCCAAAGAGTTTGTTTTGTAAAAACAAATGAAGAAGTACAGCTTGTTACGTCATCTGTAGGAGATAGTCCAGGGTCTCAGAAAAAGAACAGCATTCTACTGGGTTTCTTTGGGGACGATAAGAGTGAAACACCCTCAAAAGAAGAGTTTGAAAACACCAGGCGAGCAGACAAGACATGTTTACTGCTTAAGAATATTGGCACCCAAGTGACCAATTTGAAAAATAAATCAACTTGCTGGTGCCTTTTATTCTGTATAAGTTTGAGTTATTACATTTTCCAAAGTTTTGCACTTTTTAAAAACTGTTAACATGCTTCCAACCTATTACTTACTTTTAAAACCATTTTGAAACCTTAGGTACATTCACTTTCCATTAGTGGTTTTTTGCACTTGCTTTTCAGACATTTTAGCTAAAGACATTTAGCATAAGAAAATGGAGCAATTACATGGGGTCAAAAGCTATCTTATCACCAACACTGGTGCCAGAGCCTAGAAGGATGCCTGGCACATAGCAGATTCTCACCAAGTATTTGCTGACTAACTGGCTGCCTTTTTGTTGGAAGCCAACTTAGCAACACCATTACTTGTTTTTCTAGCCTAACAGAAGGTTTAATGACAAAATTTCATGAGCAATTTTCCCACAAGTTTCAAAACACATCTTAATGAAGAAACAAAAAAAATTATGATTATACCATTTCTGTTATTACCACCTGGTCCATAGTTAGCACTGTTAAATTAAAGCTGAGTATAAAGAAGACATGTAGCCCAGGGGATTCATTTTTGCAGAGCTAGTGGAGGGAGGAAGCAAACTACTGTTTTCCTTTTCAGGGGAGTGCTGTGTGGGTTCCCCTCCACAAAGACAGAAAGGAATAAATATGCACTAGTTAATGACGGGGAGAAGCAACAGTTCTCTGGCAGTAGTACAAAGCCAGGAAATTTAGTCGTTTCCAGAGAGTTGCATGTGCTTTTCAGGGAAAAGGTTTGCGATAGCACTTCCTAATGAAACGCCAAAATCCACACCGAGAATGACTGAGTAGCAGTTGTTTTTTTCTGTTTCCCACTGAGAGTGAGATAGAAGATACACGATGTTTCATGTCACTGCCAAAATCGTTTGTTTTGTAACAATATATGGAGAGAGACAGCTTATTACACCACCTGTACTATACTATGTGTTAGTATGTTAATAGGTAATTAATCTTGATTTGATAGGATTTAAGATTTTTATTTTTTGGCACATATGCTCAAGCTATTATGTTATAAATCTCCAACATTTCAGCAAATGTCATCCTGATTGTTCCCTACTGCATAGAACACGACCAGTGAAATATTCAAGGTCAAGAACTTGGATTCTTTACTCACCGTACTCAGGAAAACCAATTTATTGTTCCGTCTTAGTAAAGAGAGGTGATTTCTTTGGGGCCTATATCATATTGGCAGTCAATCTAGAAAACATAATTACTTTTAGGCAAAGGCGGTTTGTTAAGTACATCAATCTGTCCCTGTGAATTTAAACACATATTCTATAACTATTACTATGATAAAATTTGGAGTTCAACATCTTATACTACTTTTTAAGAACTGTGTATTTAATATGTTTGAATGAGAAAAAAGATCTAACATAAATCAAGAGGTTTTGCAATGGGGTAAAAATCTTAGCAAGGTTTTGAGGTCTTTTTAAAGCAACCTTAATATCGCATGGTCTGGTTTAGCAAGTTAATTTTCTCATCAATGTATTGGAATAAATATATTTAATTATGTTTGGCATTAAACCAAATTATTACAAATCTTTGTTTAAATTGAACTAAATTTAAGCACTTTCTAAAATATAAACTATAGGTGGATCTGCATGGTCACTGATGTTTACTTGTAACCCCAAATACGACACTCGACACTCGGGGCCTCTCCCAGTCATTATGGGGCAGGTGCAAAGTGGTGAACAAGCCGAGCCACTTGACTGGCACTGCGTTCCCAAGTGAGGTGAAACGGGATGATCTTCCCCCTTCTTGTTTTCACATCTCACACTTGAAACAAGGGTCTCTTTCCTGGTCATTTAGTGCTGTATTTTTTCACACTTTCGTGCTTTTTGTTAGTGGTTTTGCTTGTTTAGAATGACCCACAGTATTAGCTGCCATGTGCCTTACAGGAAAAAATGCATATTAGAGAAGCCTTGTTCAGGTTGATGACCATGAGCTCAATGTTAATGGGCCGACAAAATTTATTAAATGATGTGTCTTTAAACAGAAACACTTAAAACAAGGCTACATACTGATCAGTTGTGAAGATGCTGTGACCAAAGGCTTGTGGGAACCTAAGCCTGTATTTCCCCTGGGAATGGCAGTGCAGGATTCCCTAATGCAGTGTTCACAGTGACTTTAGAGAACATTAATACTGCACATAATGAGAATCAACTCTAATTATTTTTTAAATGAAGTTACTACAAAATTTTCACTATTCAGAGAGAGATTTTGCTTTTGAGGAGCAAGGGTAAGCTCTCTACACTATAGGAAGTATTAATGGAACCAATTTTTAAAGAAATACTAAAAGTGGCTAAAATTTTATAAATGACAATACAAAAAGTTGACAAGAATGAGGTACAACTAAAATTCTCGTACACTGCTGGGTAGGAATGCAAATGGTACAGACACTTTGGAAAACAGCTTGTCAGTTTCTTCGAAGACTAAACAGATGCTTATCATATAAACCAGCAATCCTACTCCAAGGTATTTACCCAAGAGAAATAAAAACATTTGTTCACACAAAAATATAAACTTAAATGTCTGTACCAACTTTATTCAATACTGCCAAAAGCTAGAAACAGGCCCTGACTGGGTAGCTCAGTTGGTTAGATCATCGTCCTGATTTGCCAAGGATGTGAGTTTGGTCCCTGGTCAGGGTATATACAAGAAGCAACCAATGAACACATAAATAAAGGGAACAACAAATAAATGTTTTTTTCTCTGTCTCTAAAAAAGTTAATAAATAAAATTTTTTTAAAAAGCTGAAAACAACTTCAACTGGAGAATTAATAAACGAATTGTTTCACAGAAATACAATGGAATATTCTTCAGCAGTAAAAAGAAAGAAACTATGAATGAATCTCAAATGCATTTCTTCTTAGTGAAAGTAACCAGATACAAAACCTGCATGTTGCATGATTCCATTTAATTCCATTTTGGAAAAGGCAAACCTGTAGAGGCAGAAAACAAATCAGTGATGCCCAGAGGCTGGGGATGGAGGGAGGAGTTGACTGCAAAGGGGAATGAGAGAGCTTTTGGGAGCGATGGACCTGTTCTACAGCATGATTGTCTATGTTTATTAAAATTCAGAACTATTCACAAAAATTACTGTACATAAATTTACTATACATAAAGTATAACTTGGTAAACTGAACACACATCCACACAAAGGTAACAAAGGACAGTGATGCTTTAATGACAGACATTCCTTCAGAGTCCCCTCTGATTTTTACTGATGTCCACAGGCACAGTTTTATCTATCTAGCATATAAACTGACGCTTAATTTTGCTTTTTAAAAATCTGATTAATTTTGCCATTTGAACCAAGACCAGCAGGATGGTCTGGCAAGGTAAGAGCCCTCAATCAGCTTCAAATCAGCATCCTCCATGCGGCTGTGCAGTAGTGCTCCTCACAAACGGGTCTTACTTCTAGGTGGTCTTCTCGGGATTTTGTGCACGGGTGTGCTCTTAACTACCAATGGAAGAAGTCCAACTGACATCCTGAAACCAGGCCTCTTTGGTGGCCTTTCTCCCTAGGAGCTGCCACCTTCTCCTGCCTCCTCACAACAGAACAAACATTTGTAGAGCACACACTATGTACCGGGCCCCATGCTTGGCCCCAGGAATGCAAAAATGGACCAGATAGCCTAGCCTGCCTTGTATTACCGTCTCACTCCACCTTCTAGTAACGGTGCCTCCACGAACTTCAGCCATCAAAACTTCTGGTATAAGTTATACTTTAGAATTCCCTCCTTTGTATATATTGTCTCTCCTTCCAGCGGTTAACATCTTCTGAATTATTCACTTTCACTAGAGCTAATCCTTACCATAATCCCATTAACTTCTTAAAGTCTAAGTAAGTAGTCCAAGCTGATTCTGCCAAAATCCATCTCCTTGTGGAAAAAAAGCAAGATCACACAAGTCACTGTCGTTTCATCTCATCTTTTCATCTCATGCTTTTTTGTCACTAAGTGTGCTATCTATGAAGATAGACAATCCCAGTTTGAGAACTTACACAAGGCATCATTTCAATGTTTCATGTAATCTTCCAAAGTAAGCACTAATTGCCTTTGGCTACAAGGGCTTTCATAATTTTTCTTAGTGAAATGGTGCTTCTGACATAGATATGGCCCCTGCTAGAGTTCATGGTTTCTAGTGAATTATAGAAGTTAAATATTATATTAAGGAAAAATGAGTATTTATGAAAGAATGAAAAAAATACTCAGAGTGCTGTTTTTCCCCAAATCTTAAGGAACAAGTGTACAATTTAAATATACACATATATACATATATATATATATACTTACACATATATGCACATAGTCCCTGGATTCTTAGAAAATTGAACAAAAGTTTCATTGCTTAGAAAATCTGAGTTTGATCATTTGCTTCTTTTTTCTTATATGGTTTAATTCATGCTATATCTGATGTATGCTTTTCTCTTAATCCAATTAAGTTATCTTGATGATTTACAGTTAAGATGTAGATGCACTTACTGTTATCTTTCTTAATATAAGGGGCATGAATTGTTCTGCTGGGGTCAAATAATGAAGAGTAACTATAAGAAATGTTCCAACAGCAATGTCACCACCATTATGATGGGGCTGGTATGAGACTCAAATTCTAGTTACTCAGAAGTAACTACAGTGTAATCTGGTATCTTCTTTGATGTTTTATTCTAAGTATCTTAATTTATTTTCACCCCAGACAGTCCCCAGCACCTGAGAGCTTCTTGGTGGAGCCATTGTCTTGCCTAGAAATACCTGAAACGATTAGCTCTATTTTTCCTCCTTTCAAACACAAGAGTGCTTGTGGGGAAGAAAACTGATGCTGGAGAAAGGTGGGATAAGAGGGAAAGAAAACTCTCTTCAATCTTTAATGGAATTTAGCTACCAATTTTTTTTAAAAAAACAACTTTGTTCAACTGGAAATTTAATATAAATATGTTCCCATTTCTAAACACTAGTTCTCCATTCCACAATTACACTGCTTCCTGGCAGAGGGTATCAGTTCTTTAAGACATGCTGTAGCTCTGAAAAATTCAGATGGGGGTAGGCAATACCCACCTTTGGGGGCTGATGCCAAGCCTGCTGAAGTGCAAGCAAAGAAATAAACACAGGCCAGATGGCCACATGGACAGTGACTTTGGGCCCTCTGGATGACAGCGGCAGAACACCCAAGGGCTCTTGTATATACACAAGCCCCTGAAAGGTCAGCACTGCAAGGTCAAGATACTTGAAGAGCATTCCCAGCAAATGAATGTCCACCCACCCCAACCAACCTCTCCTTTGGTGTGAAAACCCATCAGGGAACTCTCAGACAACCAAGTGTCTCAGGAGGATGAGCTGGACCTCCATCTTCTTTTAAGCTCTTACTGTTCCTAGAGCCCAACTTAGCTAGAAATTGTGAGGGGATCCAAAAGGTTAATTTCCTAGGCCCTAAAATTTCCTGTTCCTGGTTCATGGTAGGTTCATCCGGCCCATTGTAAACCTCCAGGAAAACCAAGACAGATAACACTATAAATCGGCTTAGTTGCCAGAGCTATATGAAAAACATGCTTACCCCGTGAAGAAAATACTATTGCTATCAACACTGACTTTAATGGTCCATGGTGAAGAATACTGTTCAGATCTGAATTAGACAGGAACACAGGCACTGTGTAGAGCCTTCAAACAGCACTTTATACCTCCTATTAGTCATCTTGTAAAATACTGTAATTCTCTGTTCACAGTGCTGCTTGCCACTAGAGTGTAAATTCTTTGGAGGGGAAGAAGGTAGAACATATTTCAATTTCTCTTTGTACCCAGCACCTCACCCAGTGCAACTAGTGGTGCGATAAATGTTTGGTGAGTTCATAAGTAAAATGTGCCACCAGTCTCCTGCTCTCCTGGGAGGACTTACTGTTAAGATGCTCTGAATCCTTCTATAAAAGCTCTGTCCTTGCCTAGGCGGACAAGAGAGACATGTGGATGGTGATTGAAGCAGAGGGGAGTGTGGGCTGTGGGGTGTTCCTATGTCTAACATGCTTTTCAGTGACAAAAAACACTGACCTCAAAAATGCAAAAGAGTTTGAATAAAATCACTTTGATAGAATTAAATTGGAAAAATCTATATCTCTAAATGTTTTCTGAGTCATTTAAAATATGTATAATTAAATAATAATCTGAATAGCATAAATATACCATTGATTATTTGAACTATAGACTTAAAACTATTTATATATATAAATAATAAGATTATTTATATAATAATACACAAACACACACACACACAAGCCAAGTTGAGCAAGAAATTGGTAGGGGGTAGGGTCCTCTCTTTGGAAAAATAAGGAATTATATTTAGGAATGCATTTTTAAAAATATTTTATTTATTTATTTTTAGAGAGGGGGAAGAGAGGGAGAGAAACATCGAATGTGTGGTTGCCTCTCACACTCCCCCTACTAGGGACCTGGCTTGCAACCCAGGCATGTGCCCTGACTGGGAAGTGAATCGATGACCCTTTGGTTCACAGGCCGGTGCTCAATCCACTGAGCCACATCAGCCAGGGTTAGGAATGCATTTTTACAAGAGTAGATAAATGATTGAGAAGACTTTGGAGGACATTAGGGAAGGCACAGCAAGGAAAATATTTTGGCATGTTAGTGTGAAAAAAAGCACAAGTAAAATGATTACAATACAGTAAGTAATTAAAACAACAGTTGAGTAGAGGATATTAAGATTTTTGACTGCAGTGTCAGGAAGGGAAGGGCAGGGAAGGAGGAACCCCAAATACGTACAGACAAGAATACAGAAACTCTAGCAACAGAGACGATGTGCTTTGCAGATGGCACATTTCCTTATTAACAAAGGAGGCTAACCACACACACACAACTTTCCATCCAGGTCTCTCTCAGAATTATTTATAAAACTTTGTAACTCACTATTGTAAGGGAAAGTCTGCAACCAATAAGCTGAATTAAGGTTCTGACCATTTCTCATACAAAAGTCCATGCTGACGAACTCCTCTGTGGTGTACAGCTCATCCCTGACCTGGGATTCAGGCACATGATTTACTGCCCCCAGCACAGCCCCTTGTCTCTCGCTTTCCCTAACAATACAACTGTGGGTCCCACAGAAGCCAGATCCCGGGAGGGCCCATCATGACCAAGAACGTTAGGTATATCCAATGTGCACCCAGAGGAGGAGGCCCTCACTAGATGGGCAGAGAGGCTGGGCGCCGTGTGAAGAGAGGCCCTGCCCTGTCTTCCCGTGGGCATGATCCTCATCTACTTTAGAAAAGACTTTGCTGGTGAAGAGGGGGAAGAAGGCAGTAAAGCTGAGCAAGTACATTTGGCCCACAGAGGACGAAGTGAATGCAGAAGTAGGTGTGGGTCACAGTTTGGTCTTTGGAGAAGAAATTACAAAAACTAATTTGAGCCCAGAGGTGGTAGAGAAAGGGCCTGGAAACCAACTGAAACAGCATTTGACCTTTGGCCTCTTGCATCTGAAGCTGGGCTGAGCCTCCTGCTGAGTTCGCCAAGGCCACTGAACAGCTGTCCGGCGTTCATCCGAAGCTGAACAGCTTTCATAGCTGTCAGCGACCTTCAGCCAAAACCAGTACTGGGGCTGTTCCCGCTCTGTGGACATGGAAACAGAGTCTACGTTTCCCTTCATTTCTCCCTCTGCCTGAGCGATCCTAAATTAGGAAATCATCTGGGTTTGTAAAAATAATCACTTCTTGGCATGTTCACAGAGTCTGCTGAAATGTTATTGTGGAAATCAGAGTCTGAACGCCTGGAGGTCACAATAGGAAATGAATCTGGCAATTTGAAAGTGCACCTGCTGAAGTTCCAGGCCATCTCAGTATTCAAATAATTTATCCTTCCTTCCAAACATCTTTTGTGTCCTTTATTTCTTTTTTTAAACAGCTTTTTCAATTCAACAAGTACTCATTTAGAGTCTGCTTTATATACAGTACTCTGCAAGGCACATGTGTATCAACCGGGATGGCTTAGGCTGCAAGCAGCAGAAATCAGACGCAGAGTAGACTAAACACACAACACAGAAACTTGTCTTAGGTGCTGTGAAATTCAGGGGTAGCTCCAGGATCAGCTGATTCCAAAGTTCAGCAAAGTCATTAAGTATCGAGGTTCTTTTCACCTCTGTATTAGTTTCCTATTGCTGCTGTAACAAATGACCATAGACTTAGTGGCTTAATACAGCACCAGCTTATTATCTTATAGTTCTGGAGGTTGGAAGTCTGATGCAGGTCTCACTGGGTTAAAATCAGAGTGCCAGCAGGGCTGCCTTCCTTTCAGAGGCTCTAGGGAGGGGCCTGTCTCCTTGCCTGCGCCAGGTTCTAGAGGCTGCTGGCATTGCTTGGCTCCTGGCCCCTTCCCTCTTTAAAGCCAGCAATGACTGGGTAAGTCTTTCTCCCACTGCATCCCTCTGGCACTGATTCTTCTGTCTCCCTCTTCCACTTTTAAGAATGTGTGTGATTACATTGGGCCCATCTGGACAAATCCAAGGTAATCTCTCCATCTCAAGGCCCATACCCTTCATCACACCTACAGAGTCCCTTTTGCAGTGGAAAGTAATACAGTCACAGTTTCCAGGACCAGGGCATGGAACCTTTGGGGGCTATCTGGCCCACCACAACCTCTGCCCCTTCAGACTCAGTGAGGGCTTTGTCCTCAGGCTGGTTCCTCTCACAGTCACAGAATGGTAATTAGAGTAGTTCCAAGTGTCATATCCAGACAGACCTTCCCGAGGGAGAAAAGGGTGAGCCATCTCTTTCTTAGAAGGAAAAGGAAAGCTTTGCCAGCAGCCCTAGAACCGATTCTGCTTTGTGTTTAATTGACCCTGATGGGTCACCTGCCCATTATCGATCCACTTTTTGACAAGAAGAAGAGGTTCACTGTAATTTGGGGTGGCTGTCAGAGAGTCAGCCACCATGTTCACCATAACGTAGCAAATGCCAAGAAGGAAGATAATTACTTACAACTAAATACTTACAACTAAAGATCCACTAATGTGCTAGATGTTTGGTTGGTAAACCAATTTTACCAAAACTAAGGCTCGATTTGAATTTTACTATTTACTGTAATTATAGATATTTCTGTGTACACCATTTCATACATGGATATAGATATGCTGGTTATTAAGGACAGGAGAGCTGGGTTGACACCTCCTGGTCTCTCCCCAAAGAAGACCCTGTGATACTGTGACAGTGTTGTCAAAAGTAATCCTGACTCTGAGCATCCCTTCCTGCCTCCCCCGTCATGGCTTGCTAGGAAACAGACCAGAGGTGCTAACTTTGAGTCTGTTGTCACGCTCTTGCTCCTCAAAGGGCAGAAATCCAAATTCCCAACGCAGTGTGAGCACACCTGAGAGGCTGCTGAGAAGACTGCTCTCCCAGGGGAGGACAGTGATGTGATGAGAGGACGTGACCACCTGGACGCTGGGCACCAGGAGTCTGAATTTTACAGGTGTACTGGTCAGGGTCCAATCAGGTGATGGAAACCATACCAGTTATTTCAACACAGAAAATCTAACCACAGAGAACTACAAACAAAATCAAACCATAGGTAACTGTATGGGTAAAACCACAACTCTAAGGTGTCGTGGAAGCAGTACAGGTAGCAAAAAGGAAGCATTTAACACTGTGAAATTAGGAGCCTAGAGGTGGTGCCCGTGCCAGAGGACACCCCAAGAAGCCAATCCTGCGAGTGCTGAAGAAGGGCAAACTGAAGTCCGGCTGCTTCGGGAAGGAACTGCTGCTGCCTGTGTGACGTGAGCAGACCGTGAGCAGACCGGGAGCGAACTGGAAGGTGCGCGGCCGGTCCTCATCCTCCCCACGCTCCCTGCAGCAGAGCTTATTCGGAAGCTGGCCAGGCAGAAATGTGAGTGCAGAGTGCCAGCTCCACCGTCACCAAGGACAGCCAGAGGGTGTGTTTGAGTTGAAAGACCACGGCTTAATAACGAGGACAGTATCAGTGGTGCTAGTGGCAAAGCCTCATTTTCTGGCACATCTCAGTGAATGATAAAGGAGATGCAGGGCTTCCAGGTACAAACAATGACTTTTTTTTTAAAGCTTTCACATTTTGGAACTGCTTATTCAGCTTTCTGAACTGCACTGTTTCCTCCCTCTGCAGCAACATTACAACACTCACTACTAAGTCTTTTTTAAAAATCCTTACTGGAGGGTACGTTTATTGATTTTAGAGAGAGAAAGGGAGGGAGGAGGACAGGAAAGGGAGGGAGGCAGAGTGGGGGGGCGGGCGGAGAGAGAGAAACATCAATATGAGAGAGAAACATTGATCACTTGCCTCCCATATGTGCCCTGACTGGTGATCAAACCCACAACCTTTTGGTATATGAGGGCAATGTTCCAACCAACTGAGCCACCCGGCAAAGGCTCACTACAAATTCTTGAACATTGCTATCTCCTACTACTTTTTGTGAGTAGAAGGTGGACAAGAATACAGTCATATTTATGTTATCAATATCTCTGAAATAGGGACTAAATTAACAACTTGTATGATATAGGCAGACAGTTACTATGTAGAGTGGTTAAAAGAATATACTCTGTCCTAAGATAGATCTGGGCTGAAATCCTGGTTTTGACATTTTAAACAAGTTACTTCGCCCGCCCAGGCCTCACTTTCCCCAGCTGTTTCACGGGGACAGCAACAGTACTCACCTCTAAGCTTGCTGTGAAGACTGACTTTATTAATGGCCACCATCAAACGTACTAAGTTGGCTGTCAACTGGGTTTTCCCCTATGCATCTACAGCCTGGGAAAGAAAGATGCTGCCCGTCCCTGCTTTTGAGAGAACTGCTTTGTAGCCTTCCCACAGCATTCTTACCTCTACAACAGCTCTGACCTCGCTGTAATTAGTTTGAAATAACTCATCATCTTTCCAACTAAAATGGGAGTTCCTTAAGAGTAGAACTGCATATTTTTCACCATGTACATAGCTCCAGAAAAAAAAAAGTGATTTTCCCTGACAGATCTGAACAATGGATCATCCTAAAATATAAGCTGATGAACAGAGTCCCACACTGGGAGAGGGTGGATGCAAGGCAGCTCAGTATGGAGAGGGCTGACTTTCAGAGGCAGTAGGATGGTGAGGGGACGTGTACCAGAATCACCTGGAACTTTTCCCAAAGGCACATCCCCCTTAGGAAATCATTAATACAGGATTCCTTTGGGAGCTGGAGATAAGACACCATGGTGTTTGTGCCTCCAGGTTTCCTCAACCACTTACCATTGGCCCTGACTCTGCAACTTCACACTCTCCTCCTGTTTGCATCTGGGTATCTGGCTACCCTTTGGGCTTCCCATGAATCCTCTCTTACCGAAGAAGAAAAGGCAAGACTATCTCTTCTTTATATTGGCTTCTGTCTCTATCTCCAGCTCCCAAAAGGACCCTGCACTACACCTTCCTCAGGGGGATGTGCCAGAACCGAGGGTGGTGGAAGGTGGAGGGTGTGAGCCTCTGGAAGAAGTCCCGGGTGATTCTCAGACACACGCTCTCACCAAACATAGCTCTTGCTCAGTCACACAGAGCCTGCCCAGAGCACAAGGCCTTCATATCAGGACACCTGAAGTCAACTCAGAAAGTGACAGGAAACCCCTGGAGCGATTTAACGAAGATAACTAACCTGGTAACTTCATAATAGTATTAAGCAAACCGAAGCAGAGATCATTTGTGACTAAACTGAGAACAAAACCTCATTTCAACACTGAGTCCTTTTCCCTTTCAAGAATTTCTGTTAGGAAAAAATAATGTGAAATGATAAAGCATACAATGAAACTCTAAATAACAATCATCTGGGAACAACGTTCCTTTTAATAAAGTGAGTCTGCACCAGGAAGGTTGGTTGGGGGCACCCTCGTGGTTCCTCTGCATTGGGCAATATCAGCTGAGGAAGAGAGTCAGAGAAAGACCTAGAAAAATGTAACAGCTGAGGAGCGAACCATACGCCCCCAGGTACCAGAAGAAGGGGGACCCAATATCTAGGCCACAGCCCTTATAAAGTCCAAGGGAGAAATGTCCACTCAGCCTGGGCCCTAAAGGTAGTGAGGCAAGATCTCCCTAGTCTTCTACAAAGAGGACCTCACTGAGGAGTAAAGTAAAAGAATCCCCATTCTGGAACATATCCCTATGCCTAACTGGTCTAGTGATACACAGCCTAAGTGGTCTTTGCCATTTCACTGCTGTGTGATCCTGGGCAAGTATTCAATTCTTGGGGTGTCAGTTTTCTCATCTGTAAAATGGGGACAGCACTGCCCCTCCCACACAATACTTTCCATAAACCAGGAAGAATGGTTCCTGGAACACAACAGGCACCCAATATGCATCACCAAGTTTATGTTTTTCTCCCCAAGCGACAGAATTACTGATAATAAACAGTATCACTGCACTCTATTTCATCATTTTTTAGTATTAAGTTCCTCCCTCCAAATCAAAATAAATCTCCAATTCAAAGTCAATATTTTATTTATCAAAAGATTGAAATATTCTGCTTTTAGACAGTTGCCATAGATCCTCTATATCTTTCTTAAATCTGATTCTTAAAAATCAGCAGCTGCTCCCTGGCCAGTGTGGCTCAGTTGGTTGGAGCATCTTTCTATTACCAAAGGGTTGTGGGTTCGATTCTCAGGGCACATACCTAGGTTGCAGGTTCAATCCCCAGTCCTGGGATGTACAAGAGGCAACCAATCAATGCTTCTCTGTCACACTGATGTCCCTCTCTCTCCCTTCCTTTCACCCTTCATCTCTAAAGACAATGAAAAAATGTCCTCAGATGAGGATAAAAAAATCAGCAGCAGCAAGAGGCAAAAAGAGTAGATGCTTTAGAAAAAGATTTCTAAGGTATCCTATAAACAGAAAGCTATGCTGAGGGATTTAAACTATTATCTGCAATTATGATCTTTCAATTATGATGTACAATTATTTTAGGAATACACCTGCAACAAAGGCAAATGTTTATACTTATAAGTCTACCTCTACGTATAATCCTTAAATCAAGTCTCAAACTTAGACACGGAGTAGGTTGAATAAGTGATGGTTGAACAACTTTTCCTTTAGATTTACAAAACAGCACAAGAAGGAAAGAAGGTATTTAAATATGAAGTCAAACCATGAGTTCTGGTCTCCGGTACTTACTAAGTACAAGACTAAGATTCCTGGAGGGCTCTAAGTGCTGAAAAATTTCAAGTGTATGTGTGAAATGCAGAGTGTCAGAAGTGGCCATCTAAGAAATGCTCCAAACGAGTGCAGTAGCCAGACACAGGGGCCAGCTACAGAAACTTGGTGCTCCCTCATGCCAGTCTCAGCCTCTTAAATACACACTTTTGGCCATGCCTTCGAGCATTTTCGGTTTTAATATATTCTGCACCACGAAGCTATTCAGAATTATTCTTCTCCCCTAAGTCAAGCAATTTTCTCTCCTTTCTCACCAAAAACACTTCCTCAGTCATAGGCAGAGGATTATTGCTTCAGGTTGTTGTTTTTTTAAAACCGGAGAAATGTCAGGCGTGTTACTTTCAGAGTGATTTACACAGCCCTAGTGTTATAACTAAACAGAAAGAACAAAGATGCTAAAATATTAATCATCCTGCCCAGTTGTCCACCTGGAATAGCTGAAAATGGCAGCACACCGCTGTCTTCTGGCCTCGTGTCTACACCACTGCCTGCGCAGCTCACAAACACTCCCTTTCCTGAACATATGGAGCCATCTCAGGAAAGAATGTGCCTCAGCGAACCCTGCCTAGCCAATCAAAACCAGAAGGTTCCAAGTTCAGTGACTAATATCAGAAATGAATTGTGCGTGGTGAAAAGGAAATTTTGTGCAGCAGAGAAATTTATACCCTGAGATCAGTCATATCACAGGTGTGCAGGATCACCTGGAGAAACGGCACTTTCAAAAAGGCGACTTCAAACAGTTCCTCTAGCAGCACGCCTGTCATCACAGAGCAAGAAAAACTAAATAGCACTCTGCAGGACCTGAGCACTGTGACAACAGCAGGGGCTGCCACAAACTGCGGGCTCCCAGGGATGGCTGGGGGCAATCCCTGTGCTGAGTTCTGCAGATGCACGATGCTGCCGTTTCATCCTCACAGCCCATAAGGTCGGGGTTATCATCCCTGGTCTAGGAGGAAGAAGCGTGGAGACATGATGTCAACTGCTCTTGGTCACACAGGTAGAGAATGGGGTGGGGTGGGGGGGCGTCTCTCCAATCTAAAGCCTTTGTTCTTAGCCACCACACTAGTCAACATTCTTTAGCCCCTTTCTCATGCTCTGAAGCTCATAGGAAAGGGTTTTTTAAAAAAGATCTGGGAAAATTAGGTGGAAAAGTCCTAAAATATGAACAGGCAGAGGTTGAGCAGGATGGTCTTGGAAAGTATGAGGGGCACCTATTTCCAAAGTGGACTATATTCATTAATCAGCATAGGAGATAAATTAAGTGTGACTTCCAAGATGAAAGACATTTTGGCTGCTGAGAGGGACCAACATTGTGACATTTCAACATAGAGCGTGTGAATGAGCACTGGTGAGACATTTCCCAACTCTTCAAATGCTATATAAAACAACAAAAACTCAGGCAGGGTACCACAGATTCCCAGCCAGCTTCATCCTAGGAGCTATAGCGGTGTCATAGCCCCACACCGGTTGGCAACAACAGTGGCACAGACCTGTGTCCAGCATGCCTCCGCCCCACCTCCCTTGGCCCAGCGGGGTGAACAAGGACAGCAGTGGGGCCCAGTGGTCCGTGAAAACCAGTGGAATCTCAACTGAACATTCAAAGTGAACCTTCACTAACCACCTACACAAGGTATGATGATGACAATCGCTGAATAGATGCGAGGCAGTGTGCTCTTTGTGTTTTATCTCATTTAATCCTCACCAACCCCTGGGAGCTGAGTTCTGTTACCTGCCCACTTTAAAAATGAAACAACTGAGGCACACAGAAAAGGTGAGTAATTTGCCCAAGTCTCATGCTTCATTGCTAAGGCTATGCCATAGCAGGCTCTATGGAGTGAAACACAGTCCTAACGTCCGGATCTCACACAAAAGTAGAGATAGAGATGCTTCCCAGCCCCACTCCCTCCCCCACCGACACCACTGCCCTGTGACTGGGGGACATCGAGAGGCAGACCTCCCCCTTCCCCTTGAGGAATAGGAAGAGTGCTCGATTAAATGTGGGACGAGTTCTTCCTGCAGAAGGGCTCACTTTGGAAAGGGAAGAGGGAAGGGGGAAGAAAAAAACCCCAGAAGTATCCCAAACAGGGACACCCACCTGCTCCTGCTTCTCTGAAAGCAGGACACCCCTCCCCTGAGGGGGGCGAAGCTGTAGTGCCCTCACACCCGACCCTGCCCAGTGGCTCAGGGTTCAGGGCTCAGGAAGGCTGCAGATCACAGAGCCAGGCTCAGGCTCTGACCCGCCCGCCTGCCCCAGTGGTGTCCAGGGCCTTTTACCCAGCTCAGTAATTACCTGCCCCACTACTGACCAAATTTCAATTCAGAATGGCTCTTGAGTTGATGTTAGATACTAGAAAACACTTCTGAGAAGGAGGTACTTTGTTCTCTTTCGAAAGGTAGAGACAGCATAAAAACTAATTCCTAAGGAAAACCATTTTGCTTCCAACTGAATTGGGAGTTTGGTTCTTGAAGTGGTTTCTTGTGGAGAAGTTTACTATTCTCCAATTAAAAATCTGCTCATTTCATCTTTCCCTTAATTAGTTAGTAGTCGGAATTACCAGTCTGTGAAATTTTTAAAAGAATAAAACTACAGAGTCTGATAGGTTTTCTTTTTTAAAGTAAAAGGGGTGGGGCACTGAACATGCAGTTAAGTAGAACATTGGTGCATATAAAATGAAGCACACAATCACTTCTATTTGGTCTGAGTCTTTTTACTGTTATTTCCCAAGTTCCTGAAGAGAAACCTCTGTATGTGCTGACAGATTCCAATTGTTTTTGAACAACTATAACTGAATAAAAGTTTTTAAGCACAGAAGGCCCTAAAATATATAGTGCCCACAATAATGCACAACGAGCTATAAAAGGTAAGGAAAAGGTACACTGTTCCACACTTTACCCCAACTGATAACAAAGCTATGGTTAGAAACAGGGGAGAAGCAATATACGGATTTAATTCCAAAGATTTATGAAAATACTGGGTATGGGCCAATCATTTCCAGGGACATGTGTTCTGGTTTACTCGTGTCCTGTCTGACCCATTGATTTCTTCCTCTACAGACCTAACAATTTTCAAATGCTTAACACTGACCCAACATGTGGTGGACCCAAAGGACAGGCACCACTGGTTCCCCCTTCAGGGAAGGACTTTCTGCCCCGGCTGCCAGGAATGGCGTCGGCAGGCAGCTCTAGGCCGTCGGCTGCCTTAAGGATGGACTCAAGGACACAGGGCTGTCCGGCCAAGGACAGGGTCTTCCCACAGTATTCCATATTCAGTGACTGATCAAGATGGAGGTATCAGGGCCCAGATATGTGAGGTCAACATGGGCCAACTCTGACAGACCATTTGGGCCCTAGAACTTCCCATGGGGGCAGCCGAGGCTGTCTCGGGCTCAGCTCCTCCTGCCCACCCTGCCCACATGGCCTCCCTCCCACAGGTGCCGATCCCGCAGGTGCTCCCTAATAAACACCCTGCGCACTAATCTGCCTCCTGCACTAATCTGCCTCCTGTGTGTGCTCCCAAGAGAGGCCAACCTGTGATTCATGCCTCTATGAATAAGAAAAAGAGATTCAATTTTCAAGGTAAGTGGCACAAGTTAAATGAGGAGACTGGAAAAAAGTGTTCCTAATTAGCCTGGTACTTTTCCTCTTCTATTTGACCCGTACTCCACGGGGCTTTAAAATTCAACTAGAAAAAGAGCACGCAGCTCGGCCTGGGTTGGTCTTCCACATGATTCCAGATACAGGAGCACAACAGACTTCTCAGTGAGGCAAGGTGAGTGACCTGGTCAGCCCACAAATTCCCCAGAACAGCGTAAGCAGTGCTGCTACCTGGTATTTAAATATGCTTGAACTCCTAGACCATCAGATGGATTCCTACCCAAATCTAAGTCTAAGCTCACATCTGTGTGACTTCCTGTCTGTCTCCCTCTCTCACATACACACACACACACACACACACACACACACACACGCAAGCTCCATGTCTCTCTCTCTCCCTTCACATGGAAAACAGAGGTCTAGCTGCAGTGGTGCTAGTTAGGTGAGAAGTACACAAGTGATATAAGATGAAAATCGAATACAGTCACCTCATTAATTTATACCCCAAACTACTACTTCAAGCCCAATCTCTCCATGAGCCCACTGAAACATATTTCCCATATACACTTAGTCATAGGCACATAGCATTTCCCACTGAAGTATTCTCGAAGGCTCATTATATGTACAGGAGTGGGCAAATGCAGGTTTATAAGAACTCTGTGCCAAAGTGTGCTTGAGCACAGCATGTGGACTGTCAGACCGTGGGAATAACGCAGGCCGGCAATTTGAGCACCAGCAACACTGCCCCTAAGTGCACTGCGCCGCTGTGACAGTCTTTGAGTTAATGAAGCTACTGTAACAATCATAAGCTGCATGTCCTCTTCCATATGAACAACTGTATACCTACTTTTGCCCACCCCATACACATACTCTAATTGACTAGCTGTTAATTCTTTATACAATAAAAAATTTTTAAAGTTCTGTTTATAAATTTCAAGCTAACCAACCTGACTGACAGAATGCTTTTACCTTTTTGCATGTCAATCTAGTTCCTAAAGTGGATTGGTTTAAAATAGTTAAAACAATGGTATTAATGATAAAAATAAAATGACAGGTCTCTGTCATGGCCCTCACAGTGCTTCCTGGCAATGCTGTCCGGATGGAAAGAGAACACTATGTCCCTGCCCAACACAAACGGCCAGGGCCGCGTTCCCTCCCCGCCCAAGCTCCTTTAAGGGTTCTAAATCAAGTGAAACTACTGCTCAGCAACTTCAGTTCCTTTCGTGTGCTGTCTTTCCCTGCCCAAGCACTTGGTTCTAATCAGACCACTTCCTTCCTGCTGCTTTGGTTTTTATTACCAAAGTTCTTCAATCCTTTTCACCACCCCATATGCTAAAAAACTCCCCACCTCCCCCTTTAAAAAAAAAAAAAGCACATTCTCTGAGACTCCTAAAGAGAAACCAAGCTCAGCTCAAGGTCTTCAGTAATGGAACTGGCCTCCAAATATTCTAGATGAAACTGTGAAGAGATCAAGGTTGTCTTCAGCGGCTTTTACTTTCTGTGGTGTCCCTCCCCTTCCAAAGGGCACACGCCTGCTTTTCTCAGGAATCAAGGGTTCTCATCCTTCACAGACCCTCAATCCCGGGGAAATGTAATAACAGGATCAATAAATCATAGTTGGCTCAAAGCTCTGGTCAGAGAAGAATGAACACAGCAGGCCTAATTGCTGTTGTTAGAAAGGCCTATTTACAAAGTTGGCCCTTGGCTGGGTGTTTGGGAACTTGACTTTGGGGAGGGTTCCCACTATTAACTGATAAGAGCGGCCACTGTTCCTAAAGTGCACGAACAGCAGGGTCGATGCTGAACACCTGCTCTCCTTCTGGGAGTCTGGAGTGTGGGCATGTGCCAGGCAGAAGGCGCCCTCATGACCGATAGCCTCCGGACACCCTGGGCCCTGGGTCTTTAATGAGCTTCCCCAGTTGGCAACATTTCAGAGGGGTGGACATACCGTGTTGTTGGGGGATTTAAGTGCATCCTGTGGGACTAACGTTGGAAGAGGTCCCCTGGAAGCTCGTGCCTGGTTTTCTCTGAACTTCACCCCATGTCCTTTTTCTCTTAGCTGATTTTGCTTTATATTCTTTCCCTGTAACAAGCTATAACCAGGAGTAGAACTGGAATAGGTTCTCGTTACTTGTAGTACTTATGTCCTATAGTCATTGAGCAAACACTCATTGAGCAAACACTGAACCACTGCTACTAAAGGAAATAGGTATGGGGTGGGAATCCGGAGTTTATTTACAAACAATTGTGTATTTATCCTTACATGTTTAAACTTCAGGCACCTTTAATTTGATGCTATACACCTATCGAGACTTTTTTTCACAGCTCAAAACAGTTTTTGAACTTGTTAATTTTGAAGCCTTTTAGTGCTTCTGCCATTTTTTGTTTCGCCTCTTCCACATCAGCAAAACATTTCCCTGTGAGGAATTTTTTCATCCAGGGAAACAAAAAAAAATGTCGCTAAGCGGGGGCTCAGGTGAATAAGGAGGGTGGGACAGGGCGGTCATCCCATTTTTGGTAAAAAAAGAACTGCTGAACACTCAGTGTGGTGTGAGCAGGTATACTCGTAAGTCACCCATCATGAAATGGGCAAGTATGCTGAAAGAGTCTTGAAAAAATTCACTGAAGCCAAACGCAGCCTCTCACAACACTGCCAGCTGGTACATTGATACAGATGGGTTCCTGGAACACTCACCTAGTGGGGGAAGCCTGTGGAGGAAGCCTAGTGGGGGACCTGCCCTCCAGGAGATAATTCCTGTTTTTTTCATGTGTATCCCCCCTCATGTGTGTATATGTGTGTGTGTACATTTTATTTACATGTATCTACATGTATATTGCACATGGACCATATCTTAAATCCAGAAAATAACTTATTGTGGTAGATTCTATTTTCTGTATTTTTCAAAAGAGAAAATAAGGTTCAAAAGTGTAAACTGACTTGCCTGAGGCCACCCCACTAACAGGAGCCAGAACTGGGATTGAAACCCAATCCAACTGGCCCCAGAGTGGGAGTCTCCATCCTTTGGTCATCTCTGTATGAGAGCAAAAATAAGGCAGAACATCACCTTATTTGACCTCGGCTGGGAATGCACTCAATGGATCACTCAAATTTTTCACCTTTTTATACATGTCCGGGAATAATTGCAAAAGTACGGCAAGTATTGATTTGGGGGTTACAGATTTTAGTGAGTAGGTAAGGATATGCTTAGTTCTCTGAGTCCTTCTAGCAAATCACCAAACCTGGGGGTGGTGCTGGGGACCCTGGCACAGCCTCCAAGAAGAGCCCCAGGCTTCCCCTTCCTGCAAAGGCACCAAGGAGGAGGAAAAATATTGTCATTGGGCCACAGTGGCAGGAGGTGAAGCTTCCAGTGTGACCTGCTCTTTGCAGCTGCGATTGCTTTGGCCTTTTCTTTGAGACTCTCTTTGGTCTCTCCTTTTTGGTTGCTTTTTTACGTCATTCTGCAGTTCAGCTGCTACAGTTGGCTGGATGTCCTCCCTCTTGGAACTCAAACAGTTACTGTGGTGAGCCCCAGGGGAAAGGGAGCCTGATGAGTCACCAGGCCAGCTGTCCTGGGACCTAAGGATAAATGCCCTTTTCGTTGACAAAAGTTTCCACAGCTTTTCCTTTAGAAAATCCTTGCCTCTTTCTCATTAGATGGCCTCTCAGACTGGACAGGGTGAAGAACAAGATACAAGCCCGGAAGAAAGGGGTCAAGAAGGCACTAGGCTGAAAGGGAGAAGTAGTCCTTGTGACCCAAAGTGGGCCCAACCCAGTTCATCATCAGAGTGCCAGCCAGCAGCAAAGCCAGAGGGTAAACCCTGTGTGCATGTCTGAATATCGTTTCTACAGACTCACCAAATTCAAAGAATCTGGGTTCCTCACGTGGTCAAAGATTTAATCAATGGTGCCTATGAATGAAGTCTCTAAAAAACTTTTGAACAATGAGGATTGGCGAGCTTCTGTGTAGGTGAACACACTGATGTGCTCTGGGAAGGTGACATACCTGGAGAGGATGTGGACACTCTATGGGGACCCCTACCCTAAGACCTTGCCCTCTGCTCCTCTTTCGTTTGGCTTTCCCAAGATGTATCCTTTATAACAAAACTGTAATCACAACCATAGCGTTTTCCCGAGTTCTGGGAGTTGTTCTGCAAACTACTGAATATGGCAGGGGTCGGACAATGGGTTCCCTGTATTTGTAGCCAGTGAGGCAGGAGTGCTCAGGGAGAGTGGGGACTTGCTGTCGGCACTGGAAACCAAGGCAGTCTTTGGGGACTGTGCCCTTAAACAGTCTTTGGGGAATGTGGAATCTGACATTAATTCCAAGTATGGTAAAAATTGAGTTAAACCAGTGGACACCCACTTGGTGCCAGACAATTGTTAGAATGACACAATGGCCATTACTAGCTGGCGTATTCCCCCCTCCCCCCTCCAGCAGGCCCTGTTCCTATAAACTGACCCCTTCTTAGAGACGAGTAATGAATGTTCTCATAAGGAACCCATTTTACATTGACCCGTATTTATTTAATACCATCAGTGCCTGGAAGATAATCACCTTCCTTATCTGTCTTATCTTTAGGCAAATTCATCTATAATCACATCAGATGACAACTTGGAGCCCTATATTAAAAGCTTGTTTAATTGAAGCTTCCAGAACACCAGCTGCTTCAGCAAAATGATTTCTATAGATACTGTGACCTCATAAAAAACATAAAGAGATTTGGAGCTCAAGATATTAAGTGCTGAGCATACCTGGCTGCCCCACTCCTTCCCAAACACAATGAAATTGCCAGTAAAGGTATTTTTGAAAGAATAAATCCACAGAGGCACTGAAAACATGAAGGAGGACTATCAGTAAACAAAGCATTTTAAAGTCCCTCTTAAAAAACAAAGACAGTTGGGGCTGTATTGACATATAAACAAAAACTGAAGAAAAACTGTCACTTTAAATACATGATCGGAGATATAGATAGGAGTTCTTTCTTCCCAATAGAACCCTGGAGAGGCTCCAAGCTTGGAGTCAATTGCTACTGGGAGCCAAAAAAAGTGCCCACGAAGAAGCACTGTCAGGCAGGAATGGGCACTGAGTGGAGCATTGCCTACAGAGCAGCCGGCCAGCGCGCTCTTATCTTGCCCTGTGCGGACTGCACGGTTGTGGCTCCGAGCCAGAACCACCTGAGTAGCTCTCTCCAGAGAGGAGGAAGGCTTGCCTAGGCAGTGCCCAGGGTGCTGGTGTTCAGGCTAACAAATGAGTCAACTGGAGAGCCCCTAGGATAGACACAGTAGAGAAAAGAAATAAAATACATGAGGTCTGTCTGGAAAAAGTCTGGCCATTGTTAATATGAGGAGAACAGTTTGCCAACACCAATGAAACCTGGCAGACAAGGAGAGTGGACTGCAATGCACATGTGTGAACAAGGACGACTTCACTGTACTAGTCAGTGGGGGCGGTAGATCCCGTCAAGTGAGCATGTGTGCTCTGTGGCTGTCACATTCAAAATGACTGAGTAGAGCAGTGAATCTGAATCAAATTTTATGTTAAGTTTGAACATTTGTCCACAGAAACTATTCGGATGACTCAGAAGGCCGCAGTTATGGGAAACTGGTGATTGGCAGCTTGATCACAATAATGCACCCACTCAGGCATCACGTCTTGAGCAGAGATTTTTGGTGAAACATCAAATCACCTAGGTGACTCAGTCCCCCTAGAGCCCAGATTTGGCACCCTGTAACTTCTGGCTTGTCCCAAAACTAAAATCACCTTTGAAAGGGAAGAGATTTCAGACCGTCAATGAGATTCAGGAAAATATGACAGGGCAGCTGATCACAATTGGGAAAACTGTGTGAGGTCCCAAGGTGCCTACTTTGAAGGGGACTGAGGCATCATTGTCCTGTATACAATGTTCCTTGTATCTTCTTCAATAAATGTCTCTATTTTTCATAGTACATGGCTGGTCACCTTCTAAACAGACCTCGTATAAAAGATGTCACCCCAAGATTAAAGTTCTCCTTGCCTGTGTAACTTTGGGGTAAGAGTTACCACAAAGGGTCTTGAATCTGCTTCTACCTAACCATATACCCTAAAGGGAAACCTGCCTCCCGGTCTATCCTGCTCATTTACACTGAGTACATAACCAGTTCTCCCATTCAAGAAAGTTGGTTTGGGGTAAATAAACCTACCTAAATACAAAGGAACCCTATGTCAGCTGCCTATACTCATTGACATGGTCCTTAATTCATAAATATGACGTGGATGAAGAATTAGCAGATATGTAAGGAAAAGCCCATAGTATATGTACTAGTTTGCTAGGGCTGCCATGTCAAAGTACCAAGATAGGGTGGCTTGAACAACAGAGGTTTATTTTCTCACAATTCTAGAGGCCAGATGTATGAGATCAGGTGTCAGCAAGGCTGGTTCCTTCTGAGGCCCCTCTCTTTAACCTGAAGGTGACCATCTTCTCCTGTGTCTCCCCTCTGAGTCTGTGTCCTCCTTTCCTCCTCTTATAAGGACATCAACCATACTGAATTAGAGCCCACCCTAATGGTCACTTTTTAGCTTAATTACCTCTTTAAAGACACTATTTCCAAATACACTCACATTCTGAAGTTTTGGAAGTAAGGACTTCAACATAAGAATTTTCAGGGGACATCATTCAGCCCATAATGGAATGAAAGAGAACAATTGAGATCAATAAGCCAAAACTTTATCAAGAGGAAACAGAGATAATGCAAGGAGCAGAAGGAAATGTGAAAAAAAATGGAAAAGATGAGTAGTACAATGTCTACAACAATTTTAATAGAAATCACTAAAACATGTTAGTAAATCTAAATAAAATACTGACTATAAAACAACATGAAAGATGAGGACTTTGAAGGAAGGTTTAAGAATTCTAAACTTGATTTATTCAGTGATTTTCATTTGCTTTTCACTTTGTTTTTAAAAAAATGTAAACTTAGGTATGCATGTTAGAAATAGAAGGGTGGCCATGGCCCAAGGCAGGTAGCCTACCTGAGCATCTCATTTGTGGACAGGGAGAGAGGAATTAGTTTTCCTATAAACCTGCCATTTCCTAGCTCCTGGCTCTATGTGCAGAGCCCACCTGCAGCTTGCAGCCCCTCTCAGTGCTCAGGGACCGCAGCCTCAACTCCCATCCCTGCATGAGCGTGAGAAGGCCAGGCCTGGAGGGGCCAATCTGCTTCAGTGTTCTCCAGACTTTAATTCCACTTGCCGCCACGGTTTGTGCCTTTGTTTCCAACACCTGAGAACTCCCTTTCTTGCTTCCACACTCAGCGAAAAGTTGGAAGCCAATTTTTAAAAATACACGGGTGGGCAAAAGGAGGTTCATAGTTGTAAGGACATGAAACACAGAGTTTATTCTCATATTATTATTTATTAATTAGAGTATTATTTTCCACACAAATGCCTGTAAACCTGCCTTTGCCCCACCCTGTGTTTCACCCGACATTTTCATATGCTGGGAAGAGGGAGCGGTGGAACTCCTCCTCCGCTCAGTCTACCACTTTCACTAAAAGTCTGTGCTGTGGATACCTAGGGTTAATAATAAAAAGTACTGTTAGAGCACTTACAACGTGTGAAGCACTATCCCAAGAGCTTCCTTCACACATATCAGCTCATTTCTTCTTCATAACAACACTGTAAAATAGGCACTAAAACCCCCATTTTACAGACAAGAAAGTTACAACAGAGAAAGTAAGTAACTTGCTCGAGGTAATACAGCTAATACATACCAGAGGCAGTTTGGCTGTTAACTGCTAAATACTGCCCCTCTGATACTCAGTTTTGGTCCTCCTCCCTTCTCAACAGGCTTTGTTAGTATGATTATACCTCCTAGCGGTTGGGTGGGGAACATGATTGCCTCTGACCAATGAGGAGTGAATGAAACTGGCACCTCGCTTTTGGGCCAGTGCACCTAATTGCAGGAACAAGACCGACCCTCTTGAGCTTTCTTACTCTGGCACAGCAACCAGCAATGTTTGAAATGGTGGTTCTTCTACCAGCCAGCGATCTTAAGTAACTATACCCACCACTGACCCAACCTGAATTGGTTTTCTATTGCTGCTGTAACAAATTACCACCATCCTAGTGGCTTAAAACACAAATGTATTGTCTTACAGTTCTGAAGTTCAGAAGTTTGCCATGAGTGTCACAGGGCTAAAACCAGGTGTCAGCAGGGCTGAATTCCTTTCTGGAGGCTGTAGGGGAGAATTAAATTTCCTTGCCTTTTTTAGCTTCTAGAGGCTACTGGCATTCCTTGGTTTGTGGCTCCCTCTTCCATCTTCAAAGCCAGCAACAGGAGATTGAGTCCTTCTCATATCACATCACTCGGAACTGTAACTTCTACCTCTGCCTTCCACTTTTAAGGACCTCTGTGATTACACTGGGCACCCAGATAATCCAGAATAAATTTCCTAAGGTCAGCTGACTTAGCAACCTTCAATCCATCTGCAACCTGAGGCCCCTGGGCCATGTAATCTAACATACTCACACGTTCCAGTACACAGACATCTTTTTTTTTTTGCGGGGGGGGCGGTACTCTTCTGCCTACCAATCAAATCAGAATCTCCAGGGGTGAGGCCCAAGCCTCAATATCATTTATAGTTTCCCAGATGATTTCACTGTGCTGACAAGTAGGAGAACCAGTGCCCTTGTTGAATATGTGGAGACAATATATTCTAAGTACTCTACTTTTATACTGCCTTTCATAAGTTCACATGACAGACATAAATCCCACACATGCACAGAGGAACACAGTTACATATATATACTCATCTGCCAGCCTAGTCACAGCCAGAAACCCTTCTAATCACATTTTAACCCCATCCTTTCGCTTCCTCCTCCACGCCTCCCGGGTCCTCATCTTCCTTCTAGACCCGGCTGCATACACGTGTGCACAGACAAACGAGGTACTTTCTATAAGTTGCCAAAAGAAGCTGGTTTTCCCTGTGGTGGCCTCCCAGGGACTGCAGTTAGGCTAGTGGTTTCAAATGGCCACATTGGCTCTTCAGAAATAGGGCCGAGTCAGCCACTTTCTTTCACAGAAACTGAGGGACTCTCTGAGGATAAAAATTATATCCCTGCTAGGCCAGTAATCAGCCTCTATTCCTTCTGTCACAATCAAAAAGGCCATTATACCCATAGGTGTTGCAAACAGCCCCATCTGGATTTTGACTGTGACCTGAGTGGGTAGTGGGAAATCTGGGACACCGGAGAAGGGCCACTTTTGTTGTAAATAGCTCTATTCGCTTTCCTGACCTACTGAATCATTCTCTTGGTTTTCCTTAAATGACAGAAACAATAGGCTGAGACAAAGGCCAACCAGACCATTTCGGAATCCAACATCAAAACCTGACTAACAAAATGCAGTGTACTTGGAACATAACCACAAAGCTGAAGGGTCAAATTAGTATCCATTTAGACATTCAGCTTTACAATCTTCTCGTATAGAATTAAAAAGGGCCTGACCAGCACCAGTAACTATCCTGTCCCTATACCAGTGACCAAACCTAATGAGGACAAGGAGTAGCTGGTAGGTGGTGCTGCCAGTGCCAGGAGACCTCCTGTTCAAGGTGAACTGCAGGGGTGGCTGGGCACAGACTCCCCAGGTGCTGGTTCTAGAACCAAGAGCTGCAGGGCTGGTTTGCTGGGAAGCCCCCTGGAGTTCATGCTCCAGAGGACAGTGCCTTTTGAAAAGAACACAAACAAGAAAATGAACAGGCCTGACGTGACTAGAGTTGCTGAGACCCCATCGTGGCCCTGGCCACACCTTCAGGGCAGCACTGAGCTGAACCATAGGAGCGTGGTTCTGGTGGACAAAGCAGCTGCTCTGTGACCCTCTGCTGGTGTGTGCCAGTCCTTGTCATTCTTTTTGACATTCCAAGATCCCAAATTGGCCAATCCTCTTTATGTCTTTCTGTTAATCTTTGAGACTTTCCTTGCTTTCTGACAGAAACCGTGGTGAGAAGGAGGACCACGTGTCCGCACAGCGTCAATACCAGGATCAAGGGGACCATGTGCTCTTAGAAGAGGCTAGAAAATAACGACTGTGCTCCCCAAAGGACACAAAGCGACGGACGACCTCACACACCTATCAGTGAACTACCATCACAAAGGTATGTCAGAGCCCTTCAGCTCACTTTTCATGTTGAAAGTTCAGAAAAGCAATGTGGTAGGCTGAATAATATACACCCACATTCTGATCCCTGGAATCAGTGAACGTTACCTTATATAGCAAGGGGACTTTGCAGGTGTGTTAATAAATTAAGGATAAAAAAGGGGAAGGGAGTGATGTAAAATTGCAGCTATAAAAACAGTCACAGGGATGTAAAGTACAGCAAAGAAATATTGTATTAGTTGTGCAGGGTAACAGGTGGGTACTAGACTTACCGGGGTGATCTCTCCATAAGGTGTATAAATATCTAATCACTATGTTGTGCACCTGAAACTAATAGAATATTGTATGCCAACTATAATTTAAAAAATTTTTAAATCATAATTAATTAATTAAAGATATGAGATAGAGAGCTTATCCTGGGTTATGTGGTTGGGGACTAAATGTAATTACAAGTGTCCTTATAAAAGGGAGGCAGAGA
Organism: Trachops cirrhosus; assembly: GCA_028533065.1. Classification (NCBI taxonomy): domain Eukaryota; kingdom Metazoa; phylum Chordata; class Mammalia; order Chiroptera; family Phyllostomidae; genus Trachops; species Trachops cirrhosus. Next base: position 61,960,836 of record CM052545.1, on the reverse strand, counting down.
GAAATGTGACACAGAAGGTAATGTGACAACTGAACAAGATGCTATGGTGCTGGCTTCACAGATGAAGGAAGGGGCCACAGGCAAGGGGTGCAGGAAATGAGGCTCTAGAAGCTAGAAAAAGCCAGGAATGAATTCTCCTCCTAGGGCCTTGGAGGGGGGACTCCTTGATTTCAGTCCAGTGAAACTGATTTCAGACTTCTGATCTTCAGAACTGTGAGGGAGTGTGTGTTGTTTTAAGCCACTAAGTTTGTGATAATTTGTTAGAATAGCAATAGGAAAGTAACTCAGGTTTGGGCTTTGGGAGATTTAAAAGCTCCCTATGTGATTCTAATATGCAGCCATATGATAACTATGGGACTAGAGAGAAGACAAGATAAGGACATGCTGGTGTGATTGCTTGCTTATGTGGGGAAAAGTGTATGGTATGTCATCTGGGAAGTCAGCAGGTCACCTCAGCAAAGAACGAACCATCAACGCGTAACCATGTCCCATAGGTGACTGTACTGTGGCTTGCGGCAGCACATCACAGGGTGGGCATGCTCACCAGCGTGGCACTGTTTCTAGTCTGGCCCACTGAATAGCCACATTTCCTTGGGGTGAAGAACAATTATACATATGACAGGCAGATTTTCCACAGAGCTAACATGCTTACCAAGACTGTCTTTCAAGGAAGAAACTAGCCATAACTGAATTATATGCAAATACATGGATTAGCACCAACAGGCAAAGGACTAAACTGTCTTCCTCTCTGTCCTTAAACAAGTAAAACCCACTATTAGGACTTCAGACAGGAAGAGTTTCTCCACCTGTTTTTTTTTAATTATTGTATTGTTGTTCAATTACAGTTTGCATTTACTCCCCACCACTCCCCGCACCCCAGCCAAACCCTCTCCATTTGTTTTATTAATCTATTTACTCATAATAGATGGCATTTATTTATTTATTTATTTATGAATGATACAGAAATGGAATAGTAAGTACCGTGGGAACAAATCTCATTCCTCATAGAGATCAAGAAAGGTACTACCTGCACAATTCTGACAGGGGCAGCCCACCCTCCAGAGCAAGGTCGGCCCACTCCTGGGGCTTCCACACTCACTCACACATGACAACTTCACTTGAAAGTTGTTCCTTCACGAGCCTCCTTGGTACTCTCACCAAAAGCTAAAACTGAATAACATCTTCTTTTCTATTTTCTCTCCCTGCTTTGTCTTCCTCAGAGAGGAAGCGAGTGCAGGAGAAAAGGCAGTCACATTAGACTCAGAAGACCTCAGTTGGAATTTCAGTTCTGTCACATGTAGGTGATGTGATATTAGGAGGCCCCTCAGCCACTCTGAGCCTCGCCTCTAAGAAACAGATATAATATTGCCTTCGTGGTGTTGATTAAATTAAATGACACACATGCAAGTGCTTAGCACGTAGTAGGAGCTTCACTGAAACTCAACTGTCACACATTATCACCTGCTGCAGCTTCTCACATATCATCTTTGGTCGCCCCTTGTGAGCTCTGGCACCATGTCTCCCGCCATCTACTAAACCCTTCGACTCAGCTCCCTCACTGGACATGTCCAAACTGGAATCACACTCGGCACTCACAAACCAGTGACCTCCCAACCCCCCGACTGTGCCCATCACAGTCCCCTGACTTCCTCCCCTCTCCTCCATTCCTACTGCGGCACAAGAGCCTGTCAGATATGCTCTCAGGTTAAAGCTCTGTCTCTCCCAGGCCATCCTGCTTATGGACTGAAATCAATCTTTCTTCAAGCAGATTCATCACATCACACCCTGAATAAACTTTCTCGCCCTGCAGCCCAGAATCTGTGACGGAAGAAGAGCTGGATCCACTGGGCGTGCAGGCGACAGAGTCCCCATAGCCTCTGTGGGCCTCATGTCATGTACAACGAACGCACTGAGCAATTTCACTACATTCCACAGAAAGAAAAGCTCTTGGAATAAATGCGTCATAAAACACAGCATTTTCAAAGCTGCTCCAGAGACCTGGAAATTTTTTAATCAAATTTCTTTACATAGTATTTAGTAACCACAATCTGAATCTGCCACAAACCACACTCAATTGCATTAAATATAATAATCCACTGATATTAAACCACTTTTCATGTTTTGTAACATTAAAATCATTTAACAAACACTCAAGCCTTTGGTATTCGCACAAAATGGCAAATTTGGTCAATCTCAGACACGCCCCTACCGTTCTGTTCATCCAGCTCATTGCCAATCTCCCGCCCCATCTGCTTTTGGCGACTGATGATGGAAGAAAGGGCATCAAGGCCTGCGTCCTGTTCTGAAAGAAAAAGTAAAACAACCAACTGAGAACCAAAGGAAAACAATCTAAAGTCCAGCAATATACCCAGGCATATAACACAATTCAAAATGTGATAAAACAAACATTTTAAATCAATCCAAAAAAGAGAGAGAAAACAGTTAACATTATTGGAACAAAACAGAGGAAAAAATTAAATATCTACCTCAATCCTTAACCTGATTTCCACATGAATTAAAATTTCAAATATTAAAAATGAATATAAGATTTGACTACATAAACATTTAAACTTTCAAACACTTAATATATAAAGAGCATGTACAAATCAATAAGAAAGACTTAATCTCCCAATTTATAAAATGGGCAAAGGATACAGACAGGAAATGAAAATGAAAGCAAATGCTCATACCCAGGTTAACTAAAGTGTGATGCTCCTAAGTTCTATGTCACAGGAGGACAGTTAATACACCCATCTAGAAGAGTGAATTGTGCCTGTCTTTTATCTATCAATTCTGTGTCTAGGAATGTATGTAAGAAAACATTCAGGTAGTATGCGAGACATATATACTCAGACATTCCTTGAAACATTGCTTCCTGTGCTAGTTATCAATTTATTGCTTCTCCAAATTGACTCCTTTGTGCTGGTCTATGAGAATGGACCTGGATCCTTTCAATATCTTTTCCTTTGCCAAATCTGTCAGTAGAGGGACGGCAGAGACATCACAAGAGGAAAAGGTGTTGCTTCCTGCCTCTAGCCTGCTGCCCTGACAGGCGCCCGCAGAACACGTGGCTTCTTCAGTGTGAGAGGCCAGCAGCCCCAAGGCCAGCATCTTCTGCCGATACACCTCTCCGTGGGCAGTTTCATAGCAGAGTGCCTCCAGTCCGACACTTGCCCACGAAGAGTATTCCCTGGCAGCCTAGAGGGCAGAAGCTAGCAACTTCCACCAGCTTGGCTGCACAGCACAGTCACTTCTCTGAAATCGTTCCTCTAATTCCCTATTATAGTTAATAATTCTGTATATTAAACTTCTCTGTTCAACTTTCTTTCTCCTAATTGGACCCACACTGACACATCATAATAGTGAAAAACTGGGAACTACCCAAATCGCCAACTACAGTGATTTGTTTAAAAACATAATAAAGTCATATAATAAAACACTATATAGCCATTAAAAATAATATTGTCCATGTATATTTTGGTGTTGAAAAAAGTCCATGATATGTTATTAAATAAAAAAAAAAGGACATAAAATAAATAGTAAAATAGCATTTGTTATAAGTATTACTTTTCTAGATTTTGAAAATTTAAAGAGAAAAGAACTCAAGTTACTCAAAGTCTTTTCTTTAAAATCCGATATTGGTTTGTTCTTTGTCTCTTTAACTAGGTGGTCTTGGGAATTTCTTTGTAAGAAATTTTTCCTTTGCTTCCAGGTGCACTTGGAAGAACATCCTAAGGCTGAATTGAAGGACTCTTTCTACCCAAGCAACATGTCAGATGAGGTTAACTTGCCAATTGTGGCTTCATTGTTGACGGGGTTTTTAAAATGACTGATTCACATACAGGCTTATCTACAAAAGCAGGAATCACAAAGGTCTTCTTATCCAAGATCACGTTAACATTCACTTATATTTTTTCCTAATCTTTTTGTGAAAGTAAGCCATTACACTTAACTCATTAATTCATCTGGAATTTATTTAAACTAATGGTGTGAGGTAAGGACCCCTTAGTGACATTTTTTGACACTACGTATTTTTTAAACTATATAAATGACCTGCTTTCTCCAGGGATCGTTCTAAGGGACCATTTTACAGCAAAATCTCTTTATAATGAGGTCCTTTTGGTCTTTAGCAACAACCTCTTGGAAGGCCTCCAAGATAAATCTATCATCAACCTAGTACTGCTATAGGATGACCAATATTATAGTAAAATTCCAAATGCATCCCCCAAATAACCTGTATATATAGGACTGAGGGTCAAGTGTCAACATGAATTAAAAGGTAAAATGATTTAAAAGAGGAAAGGCGATTCCTCTACAGTTTCCAATTAGGAAAAGAATCATTAAAGCTATGGAGTTGCTTTATCTAGGAGCAACACAGACTAGGAATGAAAAATGCCTCCACTGTAGTCTTTTTTCTTGACCTTGCTTCACTGTATGGTTTAAACTACCTAAAAGTTGTATCTAATGGAAAACAGAAAGAGGGCTCAAAATTCTGCTCCACTCAGATCATTTCTATAAGGACTCAGCAGCTTCTCGCTATGTTTAAGTGCTACAACAAATTTTTATTCCACAATCCAAAGACACAGGCAGTCGAGAAAACTGAGATCCTGAGTATGCAATAATGATACTGATGACCAGAGTGTCTCCAAGTTCTACAGCAGTGCTTCTAAGGGCAGGTGGTACGGTCATCTTAGAGACAGTGAACAAAATAAAATGCTGCCACTTGCACAGATATAAACAATGAAGAGCCTTGCAGACAGTCATACAGAACCATGCAAAACTACGATGTCGTAACTAACAGCTTACTACTGTAACCTGCCCTACCCTATCACATATCCCAAGTCATTATATCACAATAGAGCATCTGTAACATACCACACTCTGTTAATCATTCTTCAATTTTATAATGATGTTAATTTTTAAAAAATGGATGACCGTTGTGATACGAAGAATAATGGCCTCCTAAAGATGTCCACTTCCTAGTCTCTGGAACCTGGGAATATATGACCTTACTCAGCAAAAGAACATTGCAGTTGTGATTAAGATTAAGGCATTTGAAATGGGAAGATTGTTCTGGATTATCCAGGTGGGCACTAGGTAATCATGAGCCCTTTAAACAGAGAACCTTTCCCAGCTGCAATCACAGGGACACAGAAGAAGGATGTGAAGGATACAAGTGCTGGCTTCAAAGACTGGAGCAGGGAACCCTGAGTCCAGGATGCTGGCGGCCTCTAGAAGCTGGAAAAGGCGAGCAAATGTCTTCCCCTCTGGAGCCTCCGTTACCCTGCCCACACCTTGGTCCTGGCCCAGTGAGACCCGGAGTGAACTTCTGACCTGCAGACTGTTCGATAACAAATTTGTATGTAAGTGACTCAATTTATACAAACTTATTATGACAGGCTAGAAAACTAATGCAATCATTTTTTGAAAATCCCTTTGGAATAATTAGGTGTTTGGAGTTGTTCTATCTTTAGATGTTCAGAAAAACCATCTTCTAAGCAAATACCATGTAATTGTGGGAGGCCTATCTGGTGACTACAGATGAAAAAGAAAGGGACAGTCATCGTACTGTATTCTCACCAAAAATAACAAACGATTCTGATCAAGCCACTGAGTCTAACTACCAATTTACCGAAAATATGTGGGGCAGAGGAATATTTTAATATATGGGCAAACGAATAGCAAGATCTAGATGATGGGAAACTACACAGCAAATGACCCAGTTTCTTCAACCAAGAAATTGCAAAGAAAAAAAAATAGAGTTGGCAAAGGAACCTATCTATTAAAGAAACTGAAGGGACATCAATTAGTTGCAATGTACAGACTATATTCAGATCCTGAATTGAACAACCTAAAAAAAACCCACAAAAGCAAACACCATGGGAAAATCAGGGAAATCTGAACACTGGATGTTTGATTATATTATGGAACTGTTACCTTGTTAAGGGTGAAAATGACATTGGGATTATATTTTTTTAAAACCAATTCTTATCTTTTAAAAACACACTTCAGAAATATATTCTGGAATATTCACCAATGAAATGATATAACATCTGAGATTTGCTTCAAAACTAACCCATGGGACGGGTAGGTGGGTAGAATACGATGGGCCGTGAGTTGACAATTGCTGAAGCAACTGATGGGTCAAGTGAAATCATTACCTTACTCTCTCTACTGTTATATGTTTGAAATTTTCCATAGCAAAATATTATCGACATTTTAACAAGTAAGTAAAACTGAGCGACAGCTCTAAGAGTTGCAACCGCAGGCCCCTGCCTAAGCATGTGACAAGAGTCCTCAGGGCTGGGACTGTGTCTTCTTTTCCTGTGTCTTCTCCCTGATGCAGAGCCCAACTACTGGCACTGAGCAAGTACTTAACAAATGATGTTTAGACCAAAGGATAACTAAAGGGTCCTCTAGGTTTGTATAGTCTCTGCTAGACATGTGAAAGGGCTTCTGGTCAATACGAGACACCTTCTGAGTTCAGGCAGTAGAGCAGCAGTTGAGGTTACACTGCCCAGTGCCCAGAGAGGAGCAATGGGAAATCTCCCATTTAACATGCAGAAGGAGCTCTCTCTGGGAAAGGAGAAATAAGGATCAAATTAGGAAAAGTTAATCACTTTATCCACAATGGACAGGCCCTTAGAGCAAGACCTGAAGAGTAGATGTTTTTATTGTTTTGAGGTCTCAGTGAAGAACTCCTGGTCTGGGGGCAGTTGTAAGAAAGGATGTCTTCCAAACAAGTTGTCTGTGTGGTTGTGACCCCATGCATGCAAAGATCAGCTACTGTAATTTGCCTGTGCAAAACAGGGTGTGGCTCACCACCTCCCCACCACTGTTTCACATGGAAATATTTAGAGGCTTAAGGACACTGAAATCTAGAACTAACATGCAACTTTCTGCTAGAATCTAGAAAAAAAATCTATAAAATAACAGTTAAGAATAGATGGGGTTAATTAAGAAACTGTGTCAACAAAAACCTGAGCACCTTCTCCAAGGTCTACCGTCACCTCAGACACAAAGGTCTGTGCTAATCAAAAGGCTGTCTTCCTTTGCTCAACCTCAGGAGTTTCCAAGGCTCTCTAGTTATAGCCATCATCTCGTCCATCTTATGCCTAATGTCCATCTGTGCCTCAAATTACAGTGTCAGTAACATGGAAGCCAAGACTGGCTAACTGGTTGTAACTAGGCCTTGCTTCTAAGTTGGGAAAGGAAGGCATTCATTGCCTTGAGTCTGCGTTCTACCAATACACTGTTATTCTAGGATGATTTTTGAAGTGTTTCTAAGGGTTGACTAAAGTACCGAAAGGCTAACAGAGTCCATGGGCAAAGGAAAGTTGGAAAGGACCCTTCATGCTTCTTTGTTTTTACCCAGTGCAGGACCTGACGATGAAGCAAAGCCATGGCAACGACAGCCCATCACCAAGACTCTTGAGGCAGAGAAAAGACTAATAAGGTTTTGTGCAAAGATTTACTTCCATTTTTGAGTTTATCCTTGAAAATCAACTTACTAGGAAAGCAAAGAGGGACACAGCATTTCAAAACACAGAAGCAAAAGTAGAAAAACAAATGGACCTACAGTATGTGCTGCTACTCGCCTCCATTCCTTCATCTCCCCACCCTCCAACAAACCCCAAAGGCTAGGAGGCTTGCATCTCAACAAGGATGCTCTGTTTGAAAGACTCACAGACAAAAACTGGCAGGTGGTACACTCTTGCACCCAAACTACAGCAGTCTCTGAGTGTAGCACCTTCTCAATGACAGGGATACATTTCCTAATTCAAAACAGCTTTTTCTGGCAAAAAGCAGCCATGCCAGAAAACTCAGTATTATCTGGCAAGAAATGCTTTTCAGGAACCATGGATCTGACCAACAAAGCACTGCAAATAAACAGTTGTTCTATGTGTAAAGCTGCATTGCTCTGAATTTTTTCACTTTGCTTCAAACATGGTAACAGGAGAGGTATGTAGAACTGAAGGTATAAGGGAGGCATGGTGTCTCATTTACTGGATATTTTCACAATAGAATTAGTCTTCTGCTTCTGGCAAGATGAACAGACAGACTAGATTTACTTCTGGCTAGAAACTGGGAAAACACACATACCCACACAATCTCAGGCAAAATACATGAAACAACAGTTTCAAGACCCAGACCTCAGGAAGTGAAGGACAGTAACCCGAGAGCTGGGAAACAAGTGAGATGAGATCTGTGACTGCCCCCAGAGCAATGCCTGGAAGGCGCTGCCCGCTATGGTGTTGGGACAGAGGGACCCAGGTGGAGCTGGCCATCTCCAAATTGAATCCAAATAGGTCAAGGGGCTAGAGTATATAAGGCCCAGGACCAGAGAGGGGAGAGTGGCACAGAGAGAAAACAGGAGATTTGCACAGGGTCCGCCTTGAGGCTTCAGCTGAGTGTGGGTCAGGGCATTTACATGAGGAAACTAACCAGGGCTGGGGAAAGAACCACCTGAAAGGGACCTCTGAGCTCAGACAGGGTTGGACCCAGTTCCTAGTTCCACTATCCAGGTCACCTCACAGTTCACAAGGCAGAGGACAGGCATACCTCATCTTATTGCACTTCGCTTTATTGCACTTCACAGATGCTGTGTTTTTTACAAATTGAAGGCAAGACCCTCCACCAGCAAAAAGATGACAACCTGCTTTACTGCAATATTCACTTTGTTGCAGTGCTCTGGAAGCGAACCTGCAATACCCCCGAGCTATGTCTGTGCTCAGAATGGTTTGGCTCAGTACTAGGGTAAAACACTACTGGACTGGTGTCAGCAAACATTTTTCTATAAAGGGCCTGATATTAAATATTTTAGGCTTTGTGGTTCATACAGTCTCAAGACCAACTGCTAACCTCTGGGGCTGTAGCAGGAAAGCATCCACAGATGCAATAAATAAGCATGGCTGGGCTCCCATAATAGTTATACACACTGAAATTTGAATTTCATATAATCTTTGCAGTCACAAAATAGTCTTCTCTTGACTATTTTAGAACACTTAGAAATGTAAAGAACATTTTTAGTTGATATACCATACAGAAACAGGTAGCAGGCCAGAGGCAGCCACTGATAGTGGGCCTGCTGACCCCTGCCTTTGGGTAAACATGGCTCTGGTCCACATTACACAGCAGATCCAAATAACTGCATCCCAGGAAACAATAATCTCAAGAATGTTTCTAGAAATACAAAAATATCTACTACCAAACAAAGACAAATCCATAATACCTAGCTTCCAAATGAATGCTTCTGCTCTAAGATCAGAAACAAGACAAGGATATCTGCTCTCACCATTTCTATTCAACTCAACACTGTACTAGGGTTTGAAGTAAGGGCAACAAGGCAAGAAAAAAATACACAAATGGCATCCAGATTGAAACGAAGAGGTAAAACTATATTAATTTCAAAAATAGAGTGTCAGAGTGAATTAAAACACATGACCCAAATATATGTTGTCAACAAGAACCCCACTTTAAATATAAAAGCACATATAGATTAAAAGTAAACAGTACACTGGCAGAGTGGCTCAGTTGGCTGGAGCATCCTCCTGTATGGAGGACAGCGCCGTAGGTTGTAGGAGCTGTCTTTTTTTTGTCCTACAAAAAAAGGTTGTAGGTTCAATTCCTGGTCATGGCACATACCTGGGTTGCAGGTTCAATCCCCAGTCAGGGTGTGTATGGGAGACAACCAATTGATGTTTCTCTCTCACATTAATATTTCCCTCCCTCTCTCTTTAAAATCAGTGAACATATCCTTGGGTGAGGATTAAAAAAAAGTAAATATATGGAGAAAGATATACCATGTTAATACTAATCAAAAGAAAGCAGGATTAGCTATATTAATTTCAGGCAGAGCTGACTTCAAGCAAATAAAGTTATCAGGCATAAAGAGGGGCAGAATATGGTTATAATGGGGCCAATTCTCCAAAAAGAGGTAACCCTTAATGTGGAAGTGCCTAATAACAGAGCATCAAATTACACGAGGCAACAAGTCATAGAGCTGCCAGGAGAAATAAATGAATCCACCGTCTACTGGGAGCCCTCAACACCCCTCTGTTAGAGATGGACAGATCCAGCAGGCAGAAAGTCAGTAAAAACATAAACACAACAAGGTAAAACACCTCTTAACAAATTGAAAGTAGAAATCATAAAATGTCTGCCCTTAGACTATACTGGAATTAAACTAGAAAATAATAACAAAAAAATAAATGGAAAATACCAAAATATATTAAGATTAAACAACATACTTTTAAATAATACATGGTCAAAGAAGAAATTTCAAAAGAAATTTTAAAATATTTTGAACTAATGAAAACACAACTTATCAAAATTTATAAGATGCAGCAAAAGCAATGGATAGAGGAAAATTTATAGCACTGACTGCATATATTAAAAAAGAAGAAAGATCTAAGATCAATAATCTAAGCTTCCAACTCAAGAAACTGGAAAAAGAAGAGCAAATTAAATAAAAAATAAGCAAAAGAAACAAGAATTAGGGAAGAAATCAATAAAATTAAAAATTAAAAAAACAACTCTACTTCTTTGAAAAGATAAAAAAAATAATCAATAAGCCTCTGACCAGGATAACTAAGAAAAAAAAGAAGATACAAATTAATAATAGAGATGAAAGAGGAAATATCACTCAGATCTCAGAGATATTAAAAGGATAATAAAGAAATACTATGAACAACTCTATGCCACCACATTTGATAACCTAGATGAAATGGACCAATTTCTCAAAAGACACAAGCTGCCAAAACTTATACAGGAAGAAACAGACAGTCTAAACAGACTTACATCTAAAGAAATTGAATTAACAATTAATAACCACCCCAAACAGAAAGCACCAGGCCAGATGGGTTCACTGGTGAAGTCTACCAAACATTTAAAGAAGAAATTATAACATTCTTCTACAATCTCTTTCCAAGGAAAGAAGCAGAGAAAATACTTCCCAGATCATTTTATGAGGCTACCATCATTCTGACACCAAAACTAGACAAAGGCATCATAAGGAAAAACAAAAACAAAAAACTACAGACCACTATCACTCAAGAACACAGATTTTAAAAACCTTATAAAAATATTAGCAAATCAAATCCAACAACTATAAAAAGTTATACACCATAATCAAGTGGGATTTATCCCAGATATATAAGGCTGGTTCAACATTCAATGACCAATTAAAGTAACCCATCACAATTTGTGGAAAAGACTACCCTTGCTCCTTTGTACTGCCTTCGCTCTGTTGTCAAAGATCAGTTGATTATATGGATCTATTTTGGGACTCTCTACTCTGTTCCACTGATCTATTGGCGTATTTTTTCACCAGTACTCAATTTTTCTTTATCCTTAATTTTGTAGTTTGAAAATGATATGCCTAGGTGTGGTTGGGCTTTGTTTTGTTTTTTAAATGTATCCTGCTTGGTGTTCTCTGAGCTTCCTGGGTCTGTGGTTTGGTGTCTGACATTAATATGAGGTAATTCCCAGTCATTACGCCAAATATTTCTTCGGTTCCTTTCTTTCTTTTTTCAACTTATGGTATTTGCATTACAGATATAACTTTTGTAGTTGTCCCACAGTCCTTGAATATTTTGTTCTCTTGGTTCTCTTTGCATCTCACTTTCTGAGGTTTCTTTTGAGACATCCCAAGCTCCAAGATTCTTTCCTCAGCTGTGTCCAGTCTGCTAATAAGCCCATCTTTCTGTTAGTGATTTTTTATCTCTACATTTCTTTTTGGTTCTTTCTTAAGATTTTCATCTCTCTGCTTATACTGCCCACATCTGTTCTTCAATACTGTCTACTTTATCCATTTGAGTCCTTAGCATATTAATCATAGTTGTCTTAAATTTTTTTAATTTATTGATTTTAAAGAGAGAGAGAGGAAGCAGGAGGGAGAGAAAAGGGGAGAGAGAGAGAGGAGAGACATTGACTGACCTTTCCACCCATTTATGCATTCACTGGTTGATTCCTACATGTGCCCTGACTAGGCATCGAACCCACAACCTTGATGCATTGGGACAACCTTCCAACCACCTGAGCTAGACCAAGTCAGGGCCAGTAATAGTTGTTTTAAATTCCTGGTCTGATAATTCCAACATCTCTGCCATGTTTGTTTCTGATGCTTATTCTGTCTCTTCAAACTATAGGGGTTTTTTTTGCCTTTTGGTATGCCTTATTTTTTTTCTTAATAGTACAAGTAAAAGGAACTGCTATAAACAGGCCTTTAGTAAAAATATGGTGGTAATATGATTTCACTTATGAAATCTAATGAACAAAATAAACAAGCAAAATAGAAGCAGATTCACAGATACAGAAAACAGACTGACAGAGGGGAGAGGGGTCAGGGGTTGGATGAAAATGGTGAAGGAACTAATTAGTACAAATTGGTAGCTGCAAAGTAGCCACAGACATGCAAATTGCAACATGGAGAAGATAGTCACTAATGCTGAGGTAACTGGGTATGGGGCCAGGCAGTGGGGGGACCATTCTGGAGAGTGCATGGTTTCCGGGCCACTTTGCTGTACATCTGAAACTGGTGTGGATTGGAACTGAATGCAAGCAGTGGTTGAAAAAGAAAAATTTTAAAAATATGGTGGTAAGGTGTGAAGAGAGCACTACAGTCCTGTGATTACATCTCCGTCTTTTGGTGAGCCTATGCTTCTGGTCTGTGAACTTTCCAACTGATTCATAGTTTCTTTCTCCCCTTGCCCTAGGTGGGACAGACAGCTGGTAGGCTGGGATTGGACATTTCCTTTCCCGCAGGTCAATTAGGCTCTGGTAATTCCCCAGCACGTTAGGTTCCAGTGAACTAGTTTCTCCTGAAGGCAGACCTTGTTAAGAAGAACAGAGTGCTCTGTTGTATTCCAAAATGGTTCCTCCCCACCACCTCCCTCCCCGACCCTTTCCAGAAAGCATGATGAGATTTTTCTCTGATATTTGTGTGAGAACCTGGTTGAGCTTCTGGAAGTAAATCTCACTAAACTGTGAAGACCCCTCCATAACTGGATCCCACTGAAGTTTTTAACTTTCAGACCTGTCCACACTAAGCCTCCAGCAATTGTTCAAGTACAGTACTGGTTCTTGTGCTGGTTTCTGCCTGGGAAGTTTTGCTCCCAAGTAAGCCAGGACTCCCTATATTTGCTTGTCTGTTTTCTGCAGTCTTACAAGAAGCAACCTGCTCTGTGTCCTCCCCTCTCACTAACAGATCCAAGAAGAGTTGTGGATTTTTCTTTTGGTTCAGTTGGTTGTTAGGATGTAGGGACCACATTCTAGGTCCTTACAGGCAGAACAAGGAAACTGGAAGTCTAGCAAAGACTTTTTAGATACTACACCAAAAGCATTGAAACAAATAATTGATAAGCTGGACTTCATTAAAATGTAAAACTTCTGCTCTGTGGCTTGTGCTTTGTGGTAAGAGCAAGGACCTACCATTGAAAATAAGCAGTACAAAGGCCAAAGGCCAAAACTGTAACTTTAATCTCATGGATTGTGCTGGAGACAATCAGCACAGGCCTGCAAGAGACTGCACATAGAGGCTTTCTTGAATGAATGATTACATCCAGCTGAAGACTGAACGTAGAGGACATTTCTTGGATTGCCACCAGGGGGCAGCCAATTCAAACGATGTTCACCAGCACCCACCTGCAGCCCTGGGGTCAGGGTGTGCTCACAAGTCCTAAGCAACTAACCAGCTTTCTTCACTTCCATATATTTTATTAAATAAATGATATAGCCCTCAAAAGAATATGGAACACTTCACGAATCTGCATGCCAGTGAAAGACACTCTCAAGAAATGAGCCCTGACTGGTGTGGTTCAGTGAATTGGGTGTCATCCATGCCTGGGTCTTCATTTGAGGGCATTCGAGGGGCAACTGACTGATGTTTTTCTCCCTCTCTTCTCCTCTCTCTAAAAGTAAATAAATAAAATCTTTAACAAAAGAAAATTAGAAGACAAGCCATAGAGTGGAAGAAAATATTTGCAAAACACATTATATGATAAAGGTCAGTTTTCCAAAACACATAAGAATTCTTAAGAAGACCTTAACAGACACCCCACCAAAAAGAAATATAGAGATGACAAATAAGGATATAAAACAATGTTCCACATATGTAATTAGAGAAATGCAAATTAAAACAATGAGCTACCACTACATATCTATCAGAACAGCAAAATCTGAAACTGACAACATTAAATGCTGGAGAGGATGCAGAGCAACAGGAACTCTCATTTGTTGCTGGTGGGAATGCAAAATGGGATGGCCACTCTGGAAGACAGTTTGGTGTCTTCTTATAAAAGCAAATATACCCTTACCATACAATACAGCAGGTATCATACACCTTGGTATTTACCCAAAGAGTTGGCAACTTATATGCACACAAAAACCTGCATGCAGATACGTATAGCAGCTTTATTCATAATTGCCAAAACTGGGAAGCAACTGGCAGATACTTTAGTAGATGAATAAAATAAACTTGGTATATCCAGAATTATTTAGTGCTATGAAGAAATCAGCTATCCTATTACTGACTGAAAAAAGCAATCTGAAAAGCTATATACTGTATGATTCCAACTATATGACATTCTGGAAAAGGCAAAACATGGAGACAATAAAAAGATCAGAGGTCACAAAGGATTGAGGGGGAAGGGAAGGATAATAAGCAGGCAAGGCACAGAGGATTTTTAGGGGACTGGAAATACTCTGTTTGTTACTCTAATAATGGATGTGTGTCATTTATGTATCTATTCAAACCCACTGAATGGACAGCACGAAGAGTGAGCCTTAAGATACACCATAGACTCTGATGAGTCAGTGTAGCTTCATTAACTGCAGCAGACTCCTGTTCTGGGGGGGATGTTGGTAACGGGAGATGGCTACACACATGGAAACTATGTACCTTCCTCTGAATTTTGCTGTGTGCCTAAGACTGCTCTAAAAAATTGTCTTAAAAAATGTAAAACTGTGTTTATTTACAGAAAATAAAATCACTTGTATAAAAATTCTACATATTCTACAAAAAGAAAAATTATAGAACAAATCAGTAAGTTTAGCAAGGTTGCATGATCCCAGACAAATATATAAAAATCAATTGTTCTTTTATACATTAGCAACAATCAGAAACAGAAATTTTAAAATGCCATTGAGAATAAAAATATGAAATACTAAGAGATAAATATGACAAAAGATGTATAATACATGTACAGTAAAAACTGCAAAAGCAATGGTGAAAAAAATTAAAGAAAAACTAGATAGAGATATACAGGGGACTAAATGGCAATGGAAAAATACAATGAAGATTAAATTTAAATAAATAAATAAATGGAAAGACCATATTCATGGGTTAGAAATTTAATATTATTAAAATGTCAATTCTTTCCAATTTAATCTAAAGATTCAATGTAATCCCAATCAAAATTTCAAGTTTTTTTTGTAGAAATTAAAAGTAGATTCTAAAATTCTCATGAATATGCAAAAGATCCACCATTTCCAAAAAACAATTTTTTAAAATAAGTTTGAAAGAATTATAACACCTGACAAAAACTTATAAAGATGCAATAACTGAGACAGTATGGCACTTATGTAAAGGTAAATAAAAAGATCAATGGAATAGAACAACAGCCCAGAAACAGGCCCACACATGTATGGTCAATTGATTTTTGACAAATGCAGAGTAATTCCGTAGAGAAAGGACAGTCTTTTTTAAAAATGGTGCTGGGGCAAACAGATATCCAAATGCAAAAACAAACAGACAAACAAACAAAAAACCAAAACCTGAATTTCTACTTATACCTCTTTATGTAAAAAATTAACTCAAAATAGATCACAGACCTAACGTAACACTTAAAACTACAAAATTTCTAGAAAAAAAACAAAGCAGCAAACCTTTGTGGCTTTAGGTAGTCAAATATTTCTAACTGGACGTCATCAAAATTAAGAACTTCTGCTCTTTAAAAGATGTCATTAAATAATGAAAAATATAAGCCACAGAGTGAGAAAAAATACTTGTAAAACTGTATCTGACAAATAACATATGAAAGGGTATATAAGGAAACTCTTACAACTCAATAATAGAAGACAAACAGCCCAATTAAAAGTAGGTAAACAATGTGAACATACACTTCGCCAAAGAAGACAGACTGATGGCAAAGAGGCACACATGAAGATTCATTAGGCATCAGGGAGATTCATGTTCAAACCACAATGAAATGCAACACACACCTGTTAAAATGTCTAAAATTAAAAACCTGACTATACCTAGCTTTGGTAAGGATCCAAAACAATTAGAAGATATATATAGCACAACCACTTTCAAAACTAATATGCCAATTTCTTTAAAAGTTAAACATACACCTACAATGACTCAGTCATTCCACTGGTACGTGTTTACCTAGGAAATGAAATTTATGTCTATACAATGACTTGCATATAAATGTTATAGCAATTTATTTGTAATATCGAAATACACATCAGCATGTGAATGGATACAGATTATGGTTAAGCCAAACCATGGAATACTATTCTGCGATACAGAAGGATGAAATACTGACCCATGCAACAAGGTGGATGAATCTTAAAATAACCATGCTTAGATAAAGAAGCCAGAGTCCTCCCAATAGGAGTACATACTGTATGATTCCATTTACACAGAAGTATAGAAAGCAGAAACTAATTTACAGCAACAAAAGGCAGATCAGCAGCTGTCTAGGGGCAATAGTAAGAAATAGGAAGAGACATGAAGAAAGTTTTGGGGACCAGTGATTATGATCACTGTTTCGATTACAGTGATAGTTTCACAGGCGTACACATGTGTCAAAGCTTCCTGAATCATTTGCTTTGTGTGTGATTTATAATAATGTCAACTATACCTCCATAAAGCTGTTTTTAAAAGTAAAATTAGAGAGAATAACCTACTTCAATACTGACATGAAAAAATGTCCATGACACATATTAAGTAAAAAATAAAATAGCTGTGGAATTACATATATCACAATCCCATTTATGCAAAATATGTGTGCTTACACTGAATATATATGTATAGAAAAAAAGCCTGAGGAAATATCTGTCACCTACTGAAGAAGCAATACGGAGAGCTTTTCATTTTATACATCCCTGTATTGTTTCATATTTGTATAACCATCATGCATTCTGAAACTTAAAAAATAGAAGACAGTAAAAGAAATAAGTAGCGGATTTAAAAGCCACTGGGCAAGATAAACTCGAAGGTAAAGGCCAAAGTGACTTATTTTATGTAAGAAAAAGATGGAGCTTGTGTTTGGAGAATAAAACTCCCACTTGGGGAGAGAAGGAGGGCATGCGTGCCCCAGATTCACCTGGGTTTATTAGCAGGCTCAGAGCTGTCTGCACGCTCTCTCCCAGGAGCCAGTCACTGAGGTACCTACATGGATGACATCAGTTGCCTATTGTTCAGGTACCTGAGGCACAAAACCACCAAGGGCTTTAAGAGACCAACAGCTCTCCTTCTGATCTTCAGTGGGTATAAGGGACACTTCAGATTCTAGTAAACACCTGACAAGGTTTCTGAGCCTACACTCCTTGGGTGTTCAGTACCTTGGATGATTTTCTGCTGCTGTTGACGGATTTCATCAAAACCCAAGCCTCTGGTCTCCTCTGGCTCCTCAAAGAGCCAAGGGTTTGGGACGCCTCGCTTGGCTCCTCCCGTCATCAGGCTGGACCTAGGAACAAGATTAAATGCGTTACATAAGTCAGAAAATATAGCTCTGCTGCAAATTACTCCCACAAGTGCAGAAGTGGCCAGCCTCGGATGCTTTGAAAATTCAATCTGACCACAATTTATTGTATCCTCGTTCGTGCCAGCGACTGTGCTCAGTGCTAGAGGAGACCTGTGGATGAGGAAAGCACAAGCCCGGGCCTCTGGAGAATTACAGCCTGTTAAGGAGACTATGGCAGCACGTAATACTCCTCCTAATCCTCCAAAATACATTTGAGTCAATAATCCTGAGTGAGGGTCTTAAATTACAAAAACCCAAGGCCAAATGGAAGTGGCCTTTTTATCAGGACAAAGTCTGTCTCACAGACTATGTGACATCAAAGGCACAAATTTCATCTCAAGAAGATACAACGTTGACCACAGATGACACAGATGACAGCACTGAAAAATGACCATATAATTTTCTATTAATGGGTATTTGGTAGCTCACAGACAGAAACACATGCAGGGTTTCAAATATAATTTTATGAATAAAATGGAGCATTCATAACATAATAAATGAATTCTGAATCATCAACCTTAATCTTAATTCCCTCGAGTAAACCACGTGCCCTTTCTGCACCAGGTACACCGGCCTCCTTGCTGTCTGAAGAACAGGGAGCACACGTTTGCAGCCTCAGTTCCATGTTTATAGGATTCTTCTCATCTCAAGCGTCTCCTCTTCTGTCCCCACCTGCCCACATTCTGTCCAAGGCACAAGGACCATCTTGTTCATAAAGCCACCTCTGACCTCTTCAACCCGGATGCGAACAGTCACTCACTTTAGAGTTCACAGGATTCACAAAAAGTGATGATAATGACAATGGTGACATGACAGTCATACCAGTGACAATAGCAGCTACCATGTGTTAAGCATCTGTTATGTGCAGGTACAGCTTCAGGCCATTTATATGTATATGCTCACATTATTTGTAATTCTTCCAGCCCTTTCTTTTCACATCTCTTGTACTGTCTACAAATAACCACTACCCTATTGTTGAACCTTTCACATAAATGAGCCTCATGTCTGCTAGACAGAAAGCAGGAACTGAAAGTCACCTTCAACGGGACTGTTCACTGCTCCCCAACATGGAGTGAATGGCTGTCAGCATAAGTTAACCCTGGCTCTACCACCCACCAGCGCTGCAGTACTACATGTCTCAGAGAGCTGCTGGGGAGTAAAAATGATAATCCATTGATTCAGAAAAGATTTACTGACTACTTACTATGTGGTAGGCATTGCTCTCATCAATGGTGAGGAGGAAAAAAACAGAATATAGACCAAAACAGACCAAAAGCTCTGCCCTTACAAAGTATATATTTTTGTTACAGGTGCTGCTTTCATTCTGGTCGGGGGGAACAATGAGCAAAAAGGGGGGAAAGTGCTTGATGTAGTGCTTAGAAGGCAATAACCATTCAGTAAATGTTAACCATTATCATTCTACTAATTACTGTACTGTATTCACTGGAGGCACTGAAGTATAATTTGTTAATAAATGAGAATATCTCAAAAGGCTATGTTAATTTCATTTTCTAGCTTAGCACTATAAAACCTATAGAAGAACAGGATATGTATCAACAAACAAACCCATACAAAACTGGAAGAAAATTATTGATCCCTTAGACTAAGATTTTAAGCACAGAGCTGGTCTCTCTACCCAAGTATTCTAATAACAGGCAAATAGAAGTATGACCTTCTTCCACTTCACCGAAAAGGCAGATGTGCTTCTTTAAAGCCTTACTTTACTTGGTTGGTCCCAAGTACCTACAATGTCAAGATTTCAGATTTAGTCTCTATAATAATCATTCAATTCCATTATTTTTAAAGATAGGGGAAGAAAGCAACAGAAAAAGGAAAGAAAGAAGGAAGTTTACAATCCAAGTACACCCCTCTTATACCACCGTGCAAGCACCAGCTCTTGATCAAAACAGGAGTCGCGGGATTTCGAATATGGTCCACTGTGAAAGCAAGGCCTAAAAACCAGCACATCAGTCAGAGGTGCAGCAAGTAACCTCAGGGCACCTATCCCAGCTAAGAGCATCCATTCAAATTAGTACACTGCACCTGAGTTGACAGTAGACACTGTTCCCCTAAAGCTAATATCACTGTGTCCCACTGGTAGTGCATGCCATAACTGGAGTTTATTATTTTTAATTGTTAAAGGAGAAAATGCAAGAGAATTGTTTTAGCAACCTCAGAAAAAACAGCAAATTAGAACTATAGCCTTTAAT
Source organism: Trachops cirrhosus (assembly GCA_028533065.1). NCBI lineage: Eukaryota > Metazoa > Chordata > Mammalia > Chiroptera > Phyllostomidae > Trachops > Trachops cirrhosus. Next base: position 61,940,873 of record CM052545.1, on the reverse strand, counting down.
TTTATGTGTGTTACATAAATATATTTACAACACCTACTAGAGAATAAAAGTACAATATGGGCAAATTTTAATACTAATATCAAGTACATGTTACAGAAAAAAACTTACCGACCACCAGACATATAAGAAAGATTGTTCCAGGGCTGAATTTGCAACTATAAAAGTTCTAAGCACTGGCCAGCCAAGATGGAGGCATAGGTAGACACACTGTGCCTCCTCGCACAACCAAGATAGGGACAACAACAATTTAGAAAGAGAGTAACAACCAAAACTGACAGAAAATTGAACTGTATGGAAGTCGGACAACCGAGGAGTTAAAACAGACACGTTCATCCAGACCTGTAGGAGGGGCAGAGTCGGGCTGCCAGGCAGAGAGGGGTCGCGGTACCAAGAGCTTGGGACGGGGCGCAGAAGGCCGCAGCAGGCAGACCGTGGGTGTGCAAGCAGAGGCTGGCAAGCCCCGGCGGAGGGGTGGCAACCGGCAGATCCAGTGAGGTGGCTATTGTGAAGCAAGGTACTGCGAGCAAGGCACAAGGCAGCTGGCTGACCAGGCAGTCCCAGGGTCCCAGCGCCAGGAAATAGAGCCTTGGGGCACTGATTGAAAAATCTGTGGGGGTTGAGGCGCAGGGAGAGACTCCCAGCCTCACAGGAGTGGTCGCTGGAAAGACCCACAGGGTGTACAAGCCCACCCACATGGGAATTGGTGCCAGAAAGGTCCAGTTTGCCTGGGGAAGCAGCGGAAGGGACTGAAGTCCGGCAGAGAGCGGAGCAAGCGCCATTGTTCCCTCTCAGACCCCGCCCCCACATATAGCATCACAACCCAGGGACTGGGTTGCCCCCCCCAGTGAACAACTAAGGCTCCGCCCCTCATACATAACAGGCATGACCAAACAACAACAACAAAAAGATGGTTGAAACAGAAGAACAAATGAAAGCCCCAGAACTAATCCTTTTAAGCGACCAAGAGATAGCCAACCTATCAGATGCGCAGTTCAAGGCACTGGTGATCAGGATGCTCACAGAATTGGTTGATTTTGGTTGCAAACTAGATGAAAAAATGAAGGCTACAATAAGTGAAATGAAGAGAAATGCACAGGGAACCAATAGTGATGGGATGAAACATGGGTCTCACATCAATGGAGTGGACCAGAAGGAAGAAAGAAACAATCAAACAGAAAAGAATGGAGAAATAAGAATTCAAACAAATGAGGAGAGACTTAGGAACCTCCAGGACATCTTTAAATGCTGCAACATCCAAATTATAGGGGTGCCAGAAGGAGAAGAGGAAAACCAACAAGTGGAAAAGTTATTTGAACAAATAATAAAGGAGAACTTCCCCAATTTGGCAAAGGAAATAGACTTCCAGGAAGTCCAGGAAGCTCAGAGAGTCCCAAAGAAGATGGAACCAAGGAGGAACATACCAAGGCATATCATAATTACATTACCCAAGATTAAAATGAAGGAGAGAA
>CM052545.1:61916088-61938904 GCA_028533065.1 Trachops cirrhosus | reverse complement strand
GGGTGGGAGAGGGTGTTCAGGGTGGAGGGGAATGAAGGGGGGTAATGGGACAACTGTAATAGCATAATCAATAAAATACATTAAAAAAAGAAAAATATACGTATTAAATACCTATGTGTATAATATAATGGACTGAAAACAACACACATCTCTCTCTTTTTTAAAAAAGATTTATTTTTAGATAGAGGGGAAAGGAGGGAGAGAGGGAAAGAAACATCAATGTGTGGTTGCCTCTCACATCCCCCCCACTGGGGACCCTGCCCACAACCCAGGTATGTGCCTTGACTGGGAACTGAACCAGTGACCATTTGGTTCACAGGCTGGCACTCAATCCAGAGCCACACCAGCCAGAACAACACACATATCTATTATAGGACAGCAGTTAACTAAATTATGGTTATGTGCATAAGGAAAATATTATAAAGCTATGAAAACTAATGACAAAACCCTATGTGCTGGTTTGGGAAGATCTCCAAGATACCTGACTAGATGACAAAGGAATGAAGTAGAATGGTATGGATAATAATAAGCCACGATATGTGTAAGGAAAATAAGAAAATACATTTATATGTTGTAGCATATATACTTCAGAAAACCCTGGAGGATATGCCAAAAATTAACAGTGACACTTATGTCAAAGAATCGGGGACACAGTGGGAGGAAGGCTTTCCATCAAATACTGTTACATGCTTTTTGATTTCTTAACCATGTGAACATATTACTTATGCAAAATATACCCTTCTTCCCCTCCTATTGTTGTTTGGAGTGTGTCTGAGAGGAGGCAGTCAGATGATAATGATAACACTCTAAGAAAAGAAAAACACATGGAACTTGCAACTGTGGTAACATCAATGAACTGAAGAATTAAATATCTCTCTCAATTCTCTAATCTGGAACTTTTTACATGAAAATGACTTTCCGTATTTAAGCCATTTTGAGGAGGGTTATCTGCTATTTGCGGCTGAGGACATCCTAACTACTACACTAGCGTAGTGGCTAAACCAGATACCCATGGGTTGGGTGGGCAGAGGGGTTAAGAACCATAAGTACCATATGCTTTTGCAGACCCCTTACTCAGTCCTCCTCCTCCTCTCTCTGCTGCAAAAAAAAAAAAAAAAAAAACCCTTCCCCATACTCTTCATTGTACAGACCCTTTTGCACTTAATTTCTTTTGTGTTGCAGATTTTTTTGTTTGTTTATGTTTTCCCCACCTGACTGCACTCTTTAAGAATGAGCATTATGAAAGATGAACAAATCCTATCAAAGTCACTTCTCTGTTCATATCATGTGCCTCTATTAACTTCTGATTCTAAACTTTGCTAAGAAGGTAGCCACACTGCACCGAAGTTACTGTTTCATCAAACTATCCAAAATAATCAGTGAGGCAGAGACAAAGCTCTATGTTTCACCAAGTACCATTTCATTTTCCTCTTCATGAACACAAAGACTACATTTCCCAGCCTCCTTTGCAGCTAGGTTGAAGTCCTATATGACTGGTTATGGCCAAGGAGCTGTGTGTATGAAAATTCTAGCCTACAGCATGTAAGAGGGGTGCATATTCTCCACACCCTCCCTCTTCTCCTGTCATAGTGTACATGGAAACCATGTATCAAGACAGCACAGCTAAAAGATGAAAACAACCTAAATCCCCGAATCCTGTCTTAAAGGCTGCTGCCCTGAGCACTACTAGACTTTGTAAGAGGCAACAAAAGAAGATGTCATGGAATAAACTCCTGAGAGTCCCAGGTTTGTTTTATTACCAAAGCCCCACCTATCATATCCTTAGTCAACCTTTCCATCAACCAAAGTCTACTGAGTGCCTAGTATATACCAACTCTGCACTAGGTGTCTGAATGATACAGAAAACAATGAAGATTTTTTCATTGAGTAAATATTATCAAGCACTGTGGTAGGCTTTGGTCTCTAGGTAAATTAGCTCCTCGCTGATATTCTCTCAAAGCACAATATACAGCACTTTTCTGCTGAACTTACTCATTTGTATGACTCTTTAATTCATGTCTGTCTCTCTCACTGAACTGTACATAGTTCAAATGCACAAACTAGGGGTTTCTTATTGTTTTGGGTTTTTTTACTACCACATCTCTAGTACTATTTCTTGGCCCATAGTGGACACTCAATAAATACCTACTTAATGAAAAAAGGTTTCTATTTACAGCAACATTTTTGCTTCTTTAACTATTTTATTAAATTAGCAGAGAATTTTAATAATCTTGACTATACTTAATACTGCCTTGGTTCAACTATCCTTGTGCTCACTGAAATAGAAAAGCAAAGTTTTTCTGATTTCAGCATCTCCTTTACACATCAGAAAACCTAGGAAGTTAGTGTATTTCTGCGACATAAGATAAATTATTATGGCTTCTGCGTTGTCTCACTTGAGCAGGCTAATGATACAAGTGTATGTACATTCCTTAGCAATTTCGTACTAGAAGAGTAGGCTGATCATGTGTTAATAACTTTAAGCAACATAAAGTATAAATCAATGATTCTTTATGAAATCTCAGTACTATTAGATATAAATTGTGCTTCCTATAACTCAAGCTTTAAATTACAATAAAACATTCAAAATGGGGGAGGGACAGTACTTTTGAGATAATTAATGTAAATTTTTCTTTTCTCTACTTTGGCTCCCAGTACAGTGATATGAAATGTAAATTGGAAGTATCATACTTTTTTTGGCAGTTCAAAGAAAAAGTAAATATCTGAAATTAAATTTAAATGAAATGTTTACATTTCATTATCATCTTCTATTCTTTTGATTTTAGCCATGGGTCTGCTTGTTAATATCCATTCCTGACACATAATTACCATCCTAACCTCTAACTAACTTCCTACCCCCTATAATCCTCAATACAGTTGGTGGTGTGAAGGTGAAAGGGTAGCCAATTAGCCACCCACTACAGCCGAGTCAATCACACAGTCTTTGTGACGGTCACAGAGCAGTGAAGTATGCAGTGATTTTTTTCTCTTTATGGACAAAGATTTAACTAATTGTGAGACTTAGCAATGCCCCCAAATATAAAGGGCAATAGGGTTTTCAATCAGAAGCTGTGTCATTGCTTTATAAGTCACGGCTTATCTTCTAAGAAAGATTGTTACACAGAGACTTCTTTAACAAGTTCCCAAATGCCCTAGCTTAGTCACCCATTGCTTATTTAGACCAAAGTCTCACATCAAGGCTTTCTGCTTTAGAACAACGATCAGTAGTCTGTAAGGTAAAGCCAAGATTCTGTCACATGACAGCTACACATTCAATTCCATGAGAGCCACATTAATGTCTGTATAAGGGAAATGCTAGTCCAAACTGAAGTTTGACAATATTTTTCCCCCCTTAATAGGGCGACATATGAGGAGAAGGAGAAAAGAGGAGGAAAGGGAGGGGGAGAAAGACCCCAGGGAATGAGGGATGGGGAAAAAAAAGAGAGGAGGCAGAGGGCTTGCTTGCGCAGGAGAGAGGAGAAGGGGTGCGGAAAGGGGACAGGAAGAAGAGGAAGAGGGCAGAGCTCCAGGAGGGCAGAGAGAATCAGCGGGTTCCAAGGGAGTCCCTCCTGGTCAGGCACCCTGATCTGAAGTTCTGATTAGCAGATGACCCCCAGTTCTCCAACAGCACATGTCTTCTGGGGATAATCTAGCACTAATGGCAAATGTGCCGTAGAGAGCAAGTGTACAGCATTTTAAAGTTCGGGTAAGGCCTTCTGGCTAAAGTGTTTCTGTAGGTCATGACCTAAAGGAAAGAAGTGCCATCCCCCACCCCCCAGTGACAAGGCAACCCACATTGATATTGGGAATTACAAAAGCAAACAAAAATGTGGGAGGAACCCAGAGATTAGCGAAGCAAACAAAGATGCTGGAGAAGCCCAGAGCTAGTGACTGACTGTGAGGAGGACTGAGGAAATCTTTGTGAGTCTTTGAAGAGACGAGACAAACCAACTGGCAGAGAAAGGAATGGTGTTTCTCCAAAGACAGAGCTGAAAGGTCCCTGACAGCTGGTATCAGAAGTGTTTAGGCCACCTGACAATCGGGAGGCAGGAGGGCAGGGTGGACCTGTGAGCCGACGCTGGTCATGGCTACGACTGAATTCAGACCCTCAGAAGGCTCGGTCCAGGCAGAAGAATTATTACGGTATGAGAAACTGGGAATGAAGAAGAGGACTCAAATGTGGGGTGTGGGGTTTTTTTTAAAAGGCAGTAATAACACTCTGACATAGGCAGCTGAGTACAGTTAAGACCAGAAACTCTGAGCTCAAATCTAATCTTCTTCTAGCAATCTACTGTAACTTGAACTTTCATCCCTTCACTCGTCCATACTTACACCCTTTGACCCCACCCAGTATACAGCGGTGCTATCCTCCCCGATGGGCTGGGTCAGTGCTACCTGGGTGTCCTTTTCGTAGCCCATGAACAGATTCCTGAGGTTTTTTCTACATAGTATTTGAGAATGATTTTATCTAGTATACATTTTCTTATTAATCAGATTCTGCTGGAATGTCTATAGAATCTGAACTTTTTGGACAGTTATGGGCTGAACTGTGTCCGTACAAAAATTCATTTGCTCAAGTTCTAACCCCTAAGACCTCAGAATATAACAATATTTGGACATAGGTTCTTTAAAGAGGTAATTAAGTTAAAATGAGGTCATTAGAATGAGCCCTAACTCATACGACTAGTATCTTTATAAGAAGAGGGACTTGACACAGACTCACAAAGAAATGATCACGTGAAGACAGGGAGACATCTACAAGCCAAGGAGAGAGGCCTACGACAGATCCTGGCGTCACGGGCCTCAGAAGGAACTGGCCCTGCTGCTGACACCTTGATCTGGACTTCTAGACTCCAGAACTGTGGGAAAATACATTTCTGTTGTTTAAGCCACCAAGTTCGTGGTGCAGTTTGCTACAGCAGTCCTATCAAACTAATACAGGCAGGTATGCGTAAATCTATTCCTGATAGAGTAGGTACAGTGGATCTAAAGAAATCCTAGTCCAATAAGGATTCACCAAATAAATCACCTTCCAGGTCACCTACCATTCTCTTTCCTCTTTTTTACCTGCAATAATTTACCTTCTTCGTGGGGATTGGTATGTAACTTTCATATTAGTTTCTTGCTCTTGGCCAGACTCCATGCAACCTGGATATACCATCACTGTCTGTTATACCCTCTTTTACCTTCTCCATCACTCCTCAGCAGTCACTTGTACTCTCCAGTGCTTATCTACTATTAAACAGCAATCTTCTGGAAGCTTATTCTCAACTACTCTGGACTTCTGTTCCTGAACAGAAAAGATGCAACAATATATATGCTTCCCTCAGTTTCACGTTGGAGCTTGTAGAAAAGCCCGGCTAGCTTTCTGAATTACTTCCATCTCTCAGGGAGTTGGATCGTTGCTTCACAGCTCCTCCCCAGTTGGGTCTTGTCCCCATGCCACCCCAACTGTTCCCCAAGAAATGCCTGTAGGCCCACAGTGTGCACCGGCCTGAAACACAGGGCTGGGGGCAGGCCCAGCAGCAGGACTGCAGACATCTCTGCAGGCCTCCGTCCCAAACACCTCTGCCACCAGCCTGCTGCATTCCCTAAACTTCCCCCATCAATTCATTTACTTTGGACCCAAGGAGCCTTCAGCTAAAATACCACCAGAAGATAAGTCACTGTCAGAGTGGACTCTGTTGTGAGAATGAATGTGTGACAGTTTACTGACAGAACAAGCAGCAAGCTGGGCACTGAGGAAAAGGAACACAAGATTTGGAAGGGGTGAATGGGAGGGCAGAGGACCAGGTGCAGAACATGGAACAAGACTGGCCAGGGAGGCCAGGCCCCTCTTGAGCACTCAGGGGGTGGAACAGAAATGACAGGGGGTCTCCTGGAAACAAAGGAGGCAGCATGAACCTCTGGGGCCCCCTCCTACCCAAACAGTGTGCAATGTCTAGCAATAACATCTTATGTTGGTAAAGGTTTTAGAGCTTACAAAGCCCTTCACACAACAATCACCTCCTCTGTTCCAAACAACAGGGAAAAGAGGCAGAATACAGACACTCATTTTTAAGGTCAAAGATTTTCAAGCCCAGACGACTGAGTGACTAGTAAGCAACAGAGCTGAGTCCTTCTCACGCTGGTCCAGCTTGTACAGTGCAGTGGTGGGGGTCACATCTGAAGACATGCAGATCTAGAGGAAACCCAAACTCTGAGACAGACTGGCTTTAGAAGCTTATGCAAGTTACTGGACTCCTCCGTTCTTCCCCGGTAAAATGGAGATGTTATAAAGATCTCCCGAGCAAAGGCCCTTGAAGAGTTTAGCACACTGCCTGGTGCACAGAAACAAACAGCAGACATGGCCATGACCTCTCCCCACGAGTGTACCATGCCCCGAAGCAAAGGTTCGACCCTGTTGCCTGTCACCATCACCTGAGGGGTGTCCCCAGCATTACTGCTCCCCGGGCCTCTCACCAGACACCACAGTCAGGCTCTGCAAGCATATGGTCTAGACTCTTGTTATTTCTTCTTTTCTCTTTCTCTCCTTCTTTTATTTTTTATATGCTTCTTGAGTGATTCTAAGGCAAAGTGCCACAATTAAGAACAAGCAATTTAAAGCTGTATTTCTCAAACTGTAAGTATGGTGCATTCAAATCACCTGAGCATCTTGTTAAAATGCAGGTTCAGTAGGGCTTGGGCAGTGGGTCTGAGATTCTGCATTTCTGGCACGCTCCCAGGTGACCTTGACACTATTAATATGCAGGCTGCACTTGAAATAAGAGCACGGATGCTGAGATTACCACAGGAGAGAAGGGGAGGTGACAGAAAAAAAGAAGGGGTGAGAAGCAAGAGGGGCCAAAACCACAAAGACATATTGCATAAGTTGGCTCGTTCAACATCATCAAATGACACATGAAGAGCAGTAAGCAAGGCCTGATATCGTAGACTCTTACCAAATGGTAACTCTCACTGCTCATCAAAACAACCACCTCCACTACTACAAACACTACAAACCCCTCAGACCATCACCTCTCTACGTGGTCCCTGTGCCCCCATGAAACCTGCTCCCCCCAGCTGATTAAGCCTTTAATTTCTGGACTAAAAAGACCTCTTCCTTCAATGTAAAGACCGTTCTTGACAGCTGGTACTCTTTTCACCTTGCATCCCCTCGGTCACCTGTTCAATTTTTCCAACCATGGACCAGGGCTGTCTGCTTACTTCACTGTGGTCCCCTGTACCTGAGGGACCACAGACCACCAGAGAAATGTCGGGCACCAGCATGAATCGGCAGGCCCCCTGCAGGTTTCTGTTGTTTACACACCTTGCCCAGGACACAACTCCTCCCTCATTGGCTCCTTGGTGTTTTCCCCACAGAAAGGACTTAAAGAGTTCACCTAGCTTCCTATATTTCATAATCTCTTTCCAAAACCCTTGGGTCGCATGCTCCTGAGAAGACAGAGACCAACAGGAAGCGCCTCCTCTTCAGCTTGCTCCAGAGCAGTGGTCGGCTATCCCTGCTGCAGAATCACCCAGACCCCCTATGCCCCATGCCCACTCTAACTTAATTGTCTGAGGCAGGGCCTGGTAGTGTGTGGTCAAGGGTCAAACCCACTGCCCGTGGGAAGTCATTTTTCCTAACTAGGAACTAACAGGAGCAATGACAGCATCATCCACAATGACATCTGCTTCTCTGCAACGACAGCATCATCCTGGGGTGGGGAACAGGGAGAGAGGGAGTTATCCTAAGCTCATTACCTTCTGTGAGTGTTCCCACAATGACATTCTGGAACGAACAGAGTTCTTGAAGCAGCGGGGAGGCCAATTCTAAAGATGTAACAATTTATGATTCATTAACCTCAACCTTGGAACGCTGGACCACTCCTCTGGGTCTTCCTGGAGAGCCGGGTGAAGAGCAGCTGCCACCTCCAGAGTGGGAATAACTCACTGGCAGAGAACAGGGAAAAGAATCCAACCACCGCACTCGGGTCTCCACGAGCCACAGCCTAAATCTCATGAGAACACATTTTTTCAAGGTGCCAATTGAAAAAAAACAAATCATTTTCCCATGTAAGTATGTGACTTCAGGAGTTTAAAAGGCAGCTAACATAGTAGAAAGCTCAGCCAAGGAATGCAAAAGAACTTTTCTGACTTCACCTGTATTCTACCTAAATACCCTTCCTCTGAGACAGGATTCAGCTGAACACACCCAGTTTCCTAAACCTAAAAAAATTAATGAAAACTAAATGGAATAGATATGACAGGAAAGCACTACAAATGAACAGAATATATTTAATGATTAAAGGAAGGAAGCCATTCAGGAAACAGCTGTAGTCTCTGCAAATAAACCGTCACCCATCACGAAATCCCTGTAAATGAAAACATCATACCTGATGAGGTCTGGCTCTGCACCCTCGTTCTTAAAGGATGCCAGAAGTAGTCTCTCTCGAGTTACAAGATCATCCAATAGGCTCTGTCTTCGGTCCCCTTCAAGCTGGGTTCTGCAGACATCTCGTTAAGGTCCAAAGGTGGGTGAATTAGCTCATTTTACCTGTCACGTTATTAAGTGAGCTCTTCAAGGCAGTTGTGACTGCTACAGACTCTGATCAATCCCGTCTAGAAGAGACCTAACCACCGCCCTTCTTCTCTTGCTCTGACCTTCAAGGAAAGGACTTGGACAGAACCATGGCAGAGGACTACACACCCTGATACGGAGCCACCACACAAATTCCTTTGTGAGAAATACAGCAGGTAAATATGACTTTCATCCTGGTGACCAACACTGTAATGATTATTCCCATCCAGTAGGACAATATGACTCAGTGAGTCCTTAGATTTTGAGCTTTAGCTGTCAATGGTCAAGGCTGTTTTCCTACGAATCAATGTGCTAAACACTTTGTTAAAAAAAAAAAAAAAAAAAGGCATCTATATTGCCCTCTTTCTTCCATGTTAACACCTATTAATACCTAGAATATACTTTGTAAAGTTCTACTTTATGCAACAGATTCTCTCTAACAGTTGTTACAATCATTTTATTATTTAAATACATTGCATGATCTAAAGAGAAATGCAAAGAGATAATAATATTTTAATGTGTTAATCTGTCAGACTAGGAAACCAAAGCCTACTAGTCCTATTATGACCACTATCTATGATCTTAAACCAGTTATTTCACCTTTCTGCTGTTTTTCCTTCTGTGTTATGAAAGATAAACTCTAACATGTTTTCCAGCACAATTCATAAGTTATGGTTAAAAAAAAACAGGATTAAATCTCAAGTTTTATATACTAGGTTTCTTGAAGCAAACTATATGAGTTCTAGGCTAAGCATGTGTGTGTGTGTGTCTATGTGTGTTTAAAAAAAACAAAAACAAATGAGCCCTGGCTGGTGTGGCTCAGTGAGTTAGGCATTGCCCTGCAAACTGAAAAATCACCGGTTTGATTCCCAGTCAGGGCACATGCCTAGGTTGCAGGCCAGATCCCAGGTTAGGGGTGTGCAAGAGGCAACTGATTGATGTTTCCCTTGCACATGGATGTTTCTCTCCCTCTCTTTCTCCCTCCCTTCCCCTCTCTCTAAAAATAAATATATAAAGCCTTTTTAAAAAATTAAAAATAAAAAACAAAACAAAGGAAACGTTGATGGAGAAAACTTCCTCAAAGAGAACAAGTGGAGAAAGCTAACAAACACTTTGAAAGGACAAATCTGACACAAGACATAAAAAAACAAGCACAAAAATAAGCCACCTTAATATGTTGGGTTTTATCTGCCTTTTACTTTTTTATTGAATGGCCTTTGTTTTATTAGCACTAAAACACTGGTGATTCAAAGTAGCCTTGGCCACACTGCCTAGTTCTAGTAAGACATTAGTGAGACTGCTGCTTTGGATTTATAGACACTTTTCTTTTTAAAAGAGGGCTGGCAATCATCAAATTTAGGGCCCCCAAATCCTAAGGGACTGGCAGAAACAAGTAGCAGCATGACTATTCCCTGGGTGGAAAAACTGTGGTCCCATGAATATACAGCTTTTCTTGCTAATTTTGAATATAAAGAGCTGGCCAACTAGTGAAATAGTGAATAAAACTGTAAAAAAAAAAGTCCCCAGTAACAGAGAGTTGCTAGAAAAATCATAAACCTCCCAAACCAATGTAGATAAGTAGTATTAGTGGCTTTAGATATTAAAAAATAATAATAAAGGAATTCTCTCAGCATTGCAGAATGCCATGCTTTTCTGAGTGAAATTACTACCACTGTTTCTCCATCTCCTCCCCCTACTGCGGTCACTGTGCTCCCCATTGTGGAAACCATGCAGTAACAACATGAACCAAGCAACAGCAGGCTTAAGTACTTCTTCTGTATTAATAAAAGGGCCAAATATTCGTCTTTCAATCAATGCAACATCAACAATGAATATCGATGTGCTTCAATTAGTGGTAAATTGTCAATAAAGCAGAGACTTTTCTTCTGTCTAAAAGAAGTTCCTCAGAAAGCAAAAACAAAAATGACAGAAGCTATAACATGAATTATACAGGACAAAATGGGAATTTTAAGTTGTGGAAACTATTAATTATATCATAATACTATGCTCAAGCTACTCTGGCAACCTGTGGTTTTCAGCATCCAACCACCCAAGCAAACATAAGCTCAACTATAATCCAGTATTACAATTAAACACAGATTTAATTGGCTCAAGGATTTAATCATAAAAATAAATTACAAGAGTATTCTTAGAAGACATAGAAGAGCTTTTTAATAATCTTGGAGTAGTAAAAATCTTTCTAAATTGAAAACCTACAGGCATGAAGGTAAAGATAAATCTGGCTTTATAAAAATTTTAAATATCTGCAAAAAATTACAAGTCACAAATTAATAGTGGCAAATTTAGAAAGGCAAAAGACATAATGGAGCACAGAAAAAACCACTAATAACGCTAATCAAAGGAAAAACACTCAGCTTTGCATTAGTAAAAGAAATGCAAACTGAAACATACATCAATCTCACCTATCTGGTAGGAAGCTGCTGGGGAGGCAGTTCTGGAAGGAGCTCAGGAATGAGGCTCTCTCTGACATTCTTGGCAGGAATGTAAACAGGTTCAAAAAATTGCCAGATTGCCTTTCAAATATCTAACCAAATTTAACTGGCACATTCTTTCAACTGGAATATCTCCTGCAAACATATTCACACATCTATACAGAGATTCAGAAACAAAGATGTTCATTGCAGCATTATTTATAATAGCTAAATACTGGAAACATCTGAAAGCTCAATAAGGAACCAGCACATCTACAAAATGGAATGTTTTGTGACCCCAAAATACCGGGGAAGCTTCTTATGTACTGATGATAATGATAGTTAACATTTCAGAGCACTTACTACGTGCTTACATGAATTATTTGACATGGAATAATCTGCAAAATGCAGTGTTAAACCAAAAAATAAATATTCAAAAAAGCAGTAGCAGCAGCAAAGAACTACACAGTAAACAGTACATTCCCACTGCATTAAAAAAAATCAGATAGCCATCTATATGTTCATATGTACAAAGAAAATCTCTGGAAGGATATGCAAACAACTGTCTCTAAGAAGGGGGAGCTAGGAATTCAGAGTGTGAGGAAGACTTATTTTTTTATTGACTATTGTTTGTATTGTTTGATTCTGTCATATGCTAATTAATAAAACACATTTGAAAAGCATATGTACAGTATAACAACCTTATGGTTGAAAGATTTTGGTGTGTATATATGTATATGCACACACACACACATTTGTTCACGCCTAGAAAAGCCTAGGATGACAGGTACCAGCCATCAACATTGTTAACTTTGAACAATGAGATGGAACAGGATGGGGATGAGGAAAAGGGAACAGAGTCACTGGTAAAAAAAACTAACAAAAGCAACTGTGTAGGAAGAAAGTATTTCTAATAATAAAAACAATAAAGACAACTTTTAAAATTTAGCAGACAGTTACATACTTAAACTCCTTATGAATGGACTAACTTAACTGGAGAACGTCTGTTTCAAGAGCAGTAAAACTTGGTGACTGTGTTTGGTGGATTGGTAACTGAAGAACAAAATCACAGACAGGTAATGTTGGAAGAGGCCTTAGAGACCCGCAGCCCAATGCTCTTGTTCTCCTGACCAGGAAACTGGCGCCCAGTGTGCCTAAGTCCCCTGGCTGGTCACATGGTGAGGGGCTAGCCCAGTTCTTTCTGCGCAAGATTGTGGCTTCCCCACCATGTCATGCAGGGCTTGACCACCAACATGTTCCAGGGCCTCTTCACCCTGAAGTTCCCAGCACTGCTCATTTAATTTTGCCACTTCTTAGCATCCTGTTAAAAACCATAACAATACTGGTAATACTAATTCAGAATATTCCGGCCTTGGCCAGGTAGCTCAGTTGGTTAGAGCATCGTCCTGATATGCCAAGGTTGTAGGTTTGATCCCCTCGTCCAGGCATATACAAGAATCAACCAATGGCCCTGGCTGGTGTAGCTCAGTGGATTGAGCACAGGCCTGCGAACCAAAAGATCGCGGTTCGATTCCCAGTCAGGGCACATGCCTGGGTTGCAGGCCAGTTCCTGGCAGGGGACCCACGAGAGGCAACCATACACTGGTATTTCTCTCCCTCTTTCCTTCCCTTCCCCTCTAAAGATAAATACATAAAATCTTTAAAAAAAAATCAACCAATGAATGCATAAGGGGAACCACAAATTAACGTCTCTCTCTCCCTCTCCTTTCCTCTAAGATCAATTTTTTTAAAAAAAGTATATTCCCAGAGACTTCCTGTAAATCTGGGAAAACTAATCAATGCTCCACTAGGAATACTCTACCTCTTTATTTTTAATCTATTCAGAAAACAGAGAGCATAAGGAGAATGGTGGGAGGAGTTGTTGTTAACAAGAGGCTAAGGAATCACCTAGGCAACGATCCTGCTGCACGCATGTATAATCATGGCAGTCAGGGGCATGGCAACTGGGTAAGGAAGGATGAGAAAGTAGGGCACACAGGCAGTGGATGGTGCAGGGGTCTCCTCTTCCACCACCAAGATGAAAAACCAAGGAAGAAGGTCAGCAAACATACAGATGAGGAAAAGGAAGCTCTAACTACCATAGTATGGATGAGATAGAAGGTTGTCACTGAAAGCAGATCGTGATTCCAAATTAGCAATACCTACTACCAACATTGTGAAGCCCAGCTTCTCTGCATAACTTGGTAGGCACATTCAACCTAAGATGAGGTGCAGTGAATGTGGTGTGGACCCAAGGGATGCCCCACACCACTCCAGCTCCTGGATTTTCTCTTTATCCTGTAGAAAGCTTAAGAATTTAGGCAAGCCTTACTCATAAATTAATTGCTCTGGAGAAGGAAGAGTTTGCAGATAAACCCTTCCCGGCGCCATAACAGAACTGCAGAGGACAGCTTAGGCTCCTAGAGACCCGATTTTTCTGGCTCACAAAGCATTTCACCTTTTTTTTAAAAACAATCTCTACTGAATATCTGTCATGCAGAGGCCTTCCTCAAAGCACTGATCAAGTGCTATTTTAATACTATCATTATCTGTGTGCTATGATCTAACTTCCTGACACAATCATAAACCCCATAAGGAAGGCTTATGTGTAAACTCTCAATGGTGAAGAATCACAATCATGAAATAACAAGTAGCAGCTGATCCTCAAAGAGGGCTTATTTTATGCAAAGCACCTTCTATGCATATAATTTAATCCTCACAACAAGCCAATAAACCAGGTATACTTCAGTTACCCCTTTTTTTCCCACAGACGAGTAAAACAAGGCATGAAGAGATTCAGTGACTTATCCAAGGTTACCCAGAAAGTGTTGACATCATCTTTCATTGAGCACCCACCATGTGGGGGCCTAGTCCTATGAGGTGCTTTAAATGTACTCTCTTCAACTTTCACAACAGCCTCACAGAGTATAATTACTCCTATTCTGTAGAATGGAAGTAAGGTAAAGGAAGACTGAATCGTCCTTTGGCCCTGAGGAGGTGGCGGAGCCGGGCTCAGCCTCGGTTCTGCCTGGTTCCAAAGTCAAGGTTGTTCCTACTACACCAGTGGTGCCATGACTCTTGGGATTCCATGGAGCAGAAGCTTTCCAAACAGACTGGGGAAGAAGGGAGACTTTTATAAAGCTACCGGGTACATATTTTGCCGTGCATGGATATTTAAAAAACCACAGCAGACAAAACTGTTTTTACTCTCATGGTAAAAAAACAAGGAGATTTTAACATTAAAAACTAGAAAGAACCATGTGATGAACCATAAATACCAAAAAACAGTTTTGTCTGCTGACATAAACATGATCTTGTCTTTATTTTCCTCACAATAAAAGGCACCAGTGTGAACTGTGATGGACAGGTACAGGGTCTGAGAACAACTTCACTTCCTCCGGAGCTGTGAGAGGCTATCACTGAAATCTATTCCGTTAGCCTCTCCACACCTCCATACACTCGAGTCTGTTATAAGGCAATCACTGCATCTATCTAACTCTACCTACCTTTGTTTTCCAAAACAATAAAAAGTGGAGAAAAGTTATTCATAGATTTTTTTAAATTATTCTACAGAACTTCTCCCAAGACACCAAAATATATTTGATACTGAATCCCTTTGTAAAGACATTTTAAAATTCTCTTTAAAGTAGCAAAGATCGTGCTCGTGAATACCAAAGCTTCACAAAAAGCCAATCCTATGAGTAACTGTAACAGCACCTGAAATTTCACACACAGCTCCCGCAGCACACACCTTTTCCCAACTGATGAGGCAATCATAATTCCCATCTCAGAGAAGCCCTGGGAATAGACTTCACATTTTTCAGCAATTTTAAGCTCTCTGGCTGCAGGAATCTGTTCTATGAATTGCAAACTAACCGCTTCAAAAGCACAGAGCCTTCATTTTAATTTCACATTTATTCTTGCCAGGAGAAAAGTACTTTTTTCAGGAAAGAGCAATGACATCTTGTGCCTAAACTCCATGAATTTAATTGTTTGGAAGGTATTTTCATAGTACTTATCTTTCTAGCCTTTCCTAGTGTTCTTTGGAAAGCTCCACCAATGTAGAAGGATATAAATTTACTCAGCAAAGTACCATAAACTCTCAGCTGCCGACACAGTAAGGAAATGTGGCATTCAAATATTCACATTGAAAAGGTCACCCAACATTAATTATGCCTCAGAAAAGGATTAAAAAGTCACTCTATTGGTGATTTATGGACAAAAAGTTTCTAAGAATTACAGCATCATAAAGTATACCTAATAAACCCCAGTGAACACTGTTTAATCTTTGCGATGATTAAGGAGGGCAGTGAGGAGCTGCACTATAAACAGGATTTCTCTTGGCACTACAGCAGCATGCCAATTAGCAGGGAATTCTAGCTGAAGACATGCCAGGTGACAGTTGACTGTATTATTTCTACTAAAGTAGAATTCAGCTTTTAAACAACTGCCTTTGAGGCCAGACAGCCCTGCACTTGGATGTTGGCCTTCCATTTCCCAGCTGTGGGGTCCAGGGCAAGTTACTTAAGATCTCAAAGATTCCTCTCCTCGGTGTAAAAACTCCTCTGCTGGAAGACTGGATCCTCTCTCCAGCTCTGTCAGCGACGTGGGGTGCTGGGGTGCGAAGTCTGACCTGGCCTCAGTACCATTTTTGTAAGGAAGGGAAGGAACCACCCAAACAAACAATGTGAGCTTATTAGGACTGACAAGTTGCTCTCTGACGGATATGAAATCTGGGGGTAATTGCCATAGAATTGTTTAAAGTATCTGGGAAGAGGAAGGTCAAGGGGAGGCAAGGTGGGTGGGGAAAAGAAAATTAAAAAGAGGTCGTCATTACATAGAAACTATCCTTTCCATTCTATTAAAAAACAAAAAACAAAAAAAAAAAAACTAGTCTTCAGGAAAATATAAAGGCTTGGAGCGCCCCCATGAGGTGGATTATATGAATTTCATCCTTAGTACTGGTTTCCAGTCCAGTAGAAATAGACACAATAGTTTGAAAAAAATACACAGAATTTTAAAGAGAGCTATTATATTCCGGTTGTTTCTGATTTCTCCTAGGAAATTCTAAGTTATCCATATCAATGTCCTTAAATATTTTCATAATGTATTTAATAATTCCATTTGGTATTTTTAAATGCTTAGTGTTTAATTAAGCAATACAGAGATCACCGCAACACCAAAGCCTATGAGATTTTACAAGATGGTCAGGCTGCAAGCATGCAGAAGAACAAAGTCAATTATTACTATGAAATGCTTAGTACTCTCTATACTTAATAACTACCACAATATTATTATTAGAGAATAGTTAAAGTTCTCAATTTGTATCTTTTGTGTGCTATATATTCAGCACATAAACTTTGTAAGATGACTAATAATTGGTTACCTTAATGGAAGTTAGCAAATACACAGTTGTTAGTATTGTATTGTGTAACAATACTTAAGTTACCTTTCTAATATATGTGGTTTAGGTAACAATAAAATGAATTCACACACCTTTGACCTCATGTGCAGGCTTCCTAATACTTGGTACCAAAAGTAGAAAAAACAGCCATACCAATCTGAAACTAGTTGAGGTCTATATATTAAGATGTGTTGATGTGTTTAATAAAATAAAAACTCCTATTATAAGAGACTAGCCGCAGTAACAAATGGTACCACAAAGAGGGTAAAGTTACAAACTAAATGTATCAAGAATATTCCAATTAAAAATAAGGTCCCTCTTGCTTATGGAAATTAAACTTTTTGAAACCTTAATGGGTTAATAACTGAATATTTGGAAAATCATGGACCTAATCTATTTTTTAAAGATTTTATTTATTTATTTTTCAAGAAGGGAAAGGGAGGGAGAAAAGAGAGGGAGAAACACTGAATCATTGCCTCTTGTACACCCCCAACTGGGGACCTGGTCTGCAAGCCAGGCATGCACCCTGATTAAGAACTGAACCAGCAACCTTCTGGTTCACAGGCCAGCATTCAATCCACTGAGCCACACCAGCCAGGGCATGCACCTAATCTAAATCAACTTCCCTGGTGCCATAAGGGATTACGCTTAGGGAAAAATTTTTAAACATTTTCTATTTTTTATCTAAAATACTATATTCCTATATTTCTCCATATTTAAAAGTGGGTAGTGCCTTAGCCAGTGTGGCTCAGCTGATTGGGTGGAGTACCACAAACAGTAGTGTCGCAGGTTCGATTCTCAGTCCAGGTGTAAAAGAGGCAACCAGTGTTTCTCACATCACTGTTTCTCTCCCTTTCTCCATCCCTTCCCCTCTCTCTAAACCCTCTCTTCCTTCTTCTCTCCCTAAAAACAATTAAAAAATGTCCTGGGGTAAGGATAAATAAATAAATAAAAGTGGGTAGTAACAACTGCTTCCTGAGATTCTAAAATTTGGGATTTGAGTATGAACTACTGACAATTTTAAGAAATGAACTGATCAGTTTGAGGTCAGTTTTCAAACCCACATAAACTCAGGCTTAAAGGATTCATTTAGTTAACAGGGCACATGCATTTTGCTAAATTGATCAGATTATGAATTTCTTTAAAAAATGTTTTAATACTTGACGGTCTTGGTGGAAGACTGAGCTAATGACAGAACTTTCTTCAAGCAACTGCCCCCCTCCAAATTCCCAAACCCGAGGCAGAGTCTATACGCTATGGAAGAATCTTAAGGCAAACAAGTTACATCTCAATAATGTATATAAACAGGAAAAAAATGTATGGTTTCTACTGATACTGGGCTCTCAGAAAATGAAACAGATCATTCAAAATACTGGAAACTCCAGAAGTGGAATCACTGCCCAGGATTATCACGGCAGTTTTCCCACGGGAGCAGTGGCTATCCGTCTTCAAGGCGTCTAGACAGGGCAGTGCGGGGCTCTGTGTAAACACAGCGTGGACAGCATTGGCTCCCTGCACTGTAAAGGGTGCACCAATACGTCCATTCCTTCAGTGTTTTGCTTCGCCAGCATATTCACTGTAACACATGTAACAGACACTTAAAACAGAAATCAAGATTATAGGCAATATTTTGGAAACCAGGTCTTCCTCAAGCTGTGGAAAAATCTGGGTGGTCCAGATTCTTTCCTTTCTTAAAATACGACTGTTTTTCCTCCCACTCTAGAAAAGAGGTGGAAATGTTTACATGGATACATCTGATGTGTTGACACAGCTCTTAGCAATAAGTCCTTCAAAAGGGCGATCTTTTCCTTCAGATTCTGCAACAAAGCTCTGATTGTCACCGTAAGCTGAAAAGAAAAGAACACATCCTAAGTATGCTAGTCCAGAGGGATAGAATCTACTAAAAGTATCATATAAACACTGCTTTATGTGTTCAATCATATGATTCAATCATATGTGACTATGTGACTATGATTCAATCAAGGGAGGGCTGGAAGAGACACTCAGCCAGCCAGCCTCCAAAGGACAAGCTCAGGGTCAAAGGAATCTTAATGGTCACTCAACAACCTGACCAGGTGGTAAGCCACTCCAGATCTGAACACTGACAGTGACTGGAAACTGTCACTTTGCCCTCGCCATCTACTGAATCCTGTCTCCTGAGAACCAATCCTCTGGTCCTGTCTCTCTTGAAGAAGTGCAGGAAACCGCTCCCCAGGCTTCATTCTCCTGGGTGAGAAATCCACCACACACTCACCCTTGCTTCAAATGACAAGATGTCAAGGGCCACTGCCATCCCAGCCAGTACTGTCTAAACACACTGGTGTACTTACAGCTCATCTGAAGCTTTTATAGCAATGTGTGCTTTGTATACAAAAGGAATGTTACCCACACATCACTCATTTTCCAGGATTGTGTGAATTTTTCCCAATCATTCTACAAACCCAGAGGAAATGTTTGTTTGAGACTCTAAGTGCTACATTAAAAGATGGAGGGGTGGGGAGAGAGATTCTCAGAAATTTAGAAATATGAAAAATAAAATTGCCCATGTAAATTAAACAGTCGGTCATGGATGAATCAGAGATATGTTTAAAAAGACATACTATCACAAGTGTCATTTGCTATCTTGTTAAAAGTAGCAATTATACAACTACAGTGGGAGCAGGGTCTCCCTCCTTAGATGAACAGCAGAACACCAGAAAATGGCCAAGGGCTACACACATGAAGCAACCCTCAAAGGTAGCAACAGCCCTGGCTGGGTGGCTCAGTTGGTTGGAGCATCATCCCATATGCCAAAAGGCTGTGGGTTCAATTCCCAGTCAGGGCACGTGCTTAGGTTCTAGGTGTGATCCCTGGCCAGGGTGCATACAGGAAGCAACCAATACATGCCTCTCTCTCACATGGATGTTTCTCTTTCTTTTACTCTTTCTCTCTCTAAAAATCAATAAAAAACATATTCTTGGGTGAGAATTAAAAAAAAGATATCAAGAGCCAAAAAAAGTCAAACCTTAGCTATTCTGACACCTCTGGAAACCATAGAAAAACCACCCACATGGGGAAACACCACAGAGAGGGGATTTCTCCTCATTCAAAAAGTAAAGAATAAACAAACAAGTAAAAAAGCAAAACACACACACAAACACACACACACACACAAACACACACACACACACACCAGGCCTAAAAAGAGTCTACAAAATTAGACCAAACACCAAACACATTCAAGAGATGAAAGAGCATGTAGCCATTAAAAAGTATGACTAAAAGTATGACTAAAATCTAAATTTGTTAACATAGGATATCCATCACAATTAAAAGAAAAAAAATCAAGTCATAAAACAAAATATCACCCACTCAAGGAAAAATAATACAGGAACTAAATACATCAAAATGGCAAGGTGGTTACCTCTAAGTAGTGAGATTGCACAATAATTATAATAAAATGATTACTTTTACCATCAGGAAAAGTCTATTAATTATCATAATTTGACAGAAACTTTCTAAAGGACAGAAAAAGAAGGAATGCCTAATTCATATTTTAAGCTAGCACACCCTAGTAACAAGCACTGTCAGAGATAACGGAGAAGAGAAAACCACATGCCAGTCTCCATTAAGGATTATACATGTGAAAGTCTTTTTACATCAGCAAAGCAAATTCATAATTAAATTAAAAATTACAATATGCCATCACCAAGTAGAATTTATTCTAGTAGTTTAAGAATAGTTTGATGTTAGAAAATCTAATAAAGCTAATAGTGTTAATGATTAAAAACAGAATAAACATATGATTAATACAGCATGGGGGAAATGAATTAAAAACAAAACAAAGTAAGAAAATTGTGAATGGAATAATACTGTCTTAACTGCAATATTATTTAACTTTGGTCTAGTTCTAATCAATGAAATAAGACAAGTTAAAGAAATACATAAGGAATAGAAAGGAGATAAAATTATCATTATTTGCAGATTATTAATAGTCAGTTTGGAAAAGCTAAGAGAATCAAATGAAAGATTACTAGAACAGAAAAAGAATTTGCTATGCCGATCAACCATAAAAAGAAAAAAATAAAGGCATTCCTAAATTCAGTTATAACTAGGAAAAATTTTTAAATTATTATTTTTAAATTTCATTGACAATATCAACAAAATATAAAAATTATCTAGCATAGTCCCTGGCATATAGTAACTTCAGGATATACTGCTGAAGGAATGAGTAAAAGGAAACACTCAATACTGTAAAAATGTAAATGCTCTCCAATGTAATCTATAAATATACTACACATCTATTCAAAATCCCATTTGAAGTTCTTTTACAGAAGAGGAGGTGGCAATTGAGGCATAGCACAAAATTCTTTTTAATGGAGCTATGAAAAATCACTCTAAAAGAGGGAAAAATGAAAAAATATATAGAAAACCCATGAATAGGTGTAAAAAAGGGGCATTAAACAATCAGACATTAAATTTTTATTAAAAAAAACTACAAAGATGGTACAATGCTGGCAGTTACCAACAACTTCATTAGTGCAACAGAAGGTCTAGAAGCAATGCAGGTGTATAAAATTTCAATGAATGAGCCCTGGCTGGTGTAGCTCAGTGGATTGATTGAGCATGGGCCTGTGAGCCAAAGGGTCACGCGTTCGATTCCCAGTCAGGGCACATGGCTGGGTTGCAGCCCAGGTCCCCAGTAGGGGGCGCATGAGAGGCAACCACCCACTGATGTTTCTCTCCCTCTTTTTCTTCCTCCCTTTCCCCTCTCTAAAAATAAATAAATAAAATCTTAAAAAAATAAAATAAAATTTCACTGAATGAAATACAGAATATTTCTCATGTGGGGGGAGGTCATTAATGATTTAACAAATGGGGAAAAAATCAGGTGTCTGTAATACACCAAAATAAAACTCAAATATTATAAAGATTATTTATGTGTTTAAAAATACAAAAACATAAGAAATTCTTAAGGTAGACATCAGAAGTAGACAGCTATCCAAAGACCTGAATATTGATATTGAACTCAGAAACCAATGGTTTGTCTTTACCTGTCTGCCAATGATACAAGTCACAATAATAATTATGCTTGTCCTTTGTTTTTTCTATATAACCCAACTGTTTTGATAACTGAACATGTATTAGATAACGGTTAATACTCTTTTATGGCTTATGTAAATATACAAGATGCAAAACACAGAAAATGAGACAGAAGGCAAAACATGGACCATGATAATTCACAGGACAAAACTGACACAGAGTGATTCTTCACACTGACGGCCGTGAGACTGGACTGCCCTCCACCCTTCCTTCTGTAGGGAGCATCAGGCCTCCCCTCAGATCCATGGTAACAGCACTGCTCCACCCCCAGTGGTCAACCAGATGAGACCACACTATGCGATCAAAAGGCTGATCAGCAATGCATCCTTCAGACTGATTTATGACCCAAAGGGAGAACTGTGGATGAAAAAAAGCAGTTCTGTGGAAAGTAACCTCACAGTGTGATCTGATCATAAATTACTAACTAGGCAGGTAGGTCATGGTCAATAGTCATGCCCAGGCCTATAGTTTCTTTTGTGAAAGGGGTTAAGCAAGCCCTGTCCACTGTTCTTGCGCATCTAAGTTAACACACTTTAGAAAAACCAGAAGTAATACTACTGGAAGCAGGTATTAACCCTCCCTCCGGAGAGCAAATAATCTTGTTAACTATCCTATAATCCAATCTCCACCTTGCTTTCTTCAGTCTTCCTTCCATCCATTCCTTAATTTCAAATAAATTTTTAAAAAAGCTGTAGAACTGGTGAGGACTTCCGGCCAAAATGGAGGCATAGGTGGATGCACTGTGCCTCCTCGCACAACCAAGATAGGGACAACAACGATATAGACACAAGATAATAACCAGAACTGACAGAAAATTGAAGTGTATGGAAGTCGGACAACCAAGGATTTAAAAATAGACACTTTCATCCAGACGGGTAGGAGGGGCGGAGCTGGGCCGGGCGAGGGACGCGGAGCGGAGAGCTGAGCACCCGGGGCGGCGCGCAAGTCCGCAGCAGGCAGACCCTGGGCGCACAGGCGGCGGTGGCTGGTGGGCTCCAGCCAGGGGGTGGCGACCAGCAGACCCAGCGAGGCGGCCATTGTGAAGCAGGGCACTGCACGCAACTCAGGGTCACAGCACCGGGAAATACAGCTTTCGGTCACTGACTGAAAAGGAAGGTCCCACGGGGTGCACAGGCTTGTGCACACCCACACCACCCACACCAGACTTGGTGCCAGAGGGGCCCGGTTGGCTTGCAGAAAGTGGCGGAAGGGTCTGGGGTCCTACAGAAAGCAGAGCAAGCGCCATTGTTCCTTCTTGGACCCCGCCCCCACATACAGCGTCACAACCCTGCGACTGGGGTGCCTTGCCCAGGTGAACTCCTAAGGCCCCGCCCCTCA
>CM052545.1:61902699-61915588 GCA_028533065.1 Trachops cirrhosus | reverse complement strand
ATGGACTGAAGTAAAGGGGGGGAATGTGGGTGGGAGAGGGTGTTCAGGGTGGAGGGGAATGAAGGGGGGATAATAGGACAACTGTAATAGCATAATCAATAAAATATATTTAAAAAAATAAAAAATAAATAAAAAATAAAATAAAAAATAAATTTAAAAAAAAAGCTGTAGAACTTATTCTCTAGAGCATTTGATACCTTGCTCTTTGACATATGTTGTCAGTTTGGCTCAAACAAACACTCATAAAAATTCAAAAAAAATTTAGACAATTAAGAAAATTATATAATCTTTGAGTGTGAAAAGCCTTTTTCCAATTTTTAAAAAATTTTTCAATTATAGTTGACATAATATATTATATTAGTTTCAGGTGTGAAAATCCTTTCTGAGCATTAGCTGCCCTTCCTCTATAAGGAAAGACCACAAATAAAATACTATCAATGAAAGAAACAGGAAAGCAAAATACAATCAGAGACATTGAAATAAAGAACAATCTGACAGTAACCAGAGAGGAGGGAGGAGAGGGAATCAAGGAACATATATGAAGGACACATGGAGAAAGCCAAAGCGGGTGGGTTCGAGGGTGGGAGGCGGAGATGGGTGGAGCAAGGGGACCTGGTGAGGTGAAAATGGAGACAACTGCACCCGAACAACAATAAAAAGAAAAAGAAAAAAGTACTGATAATTTCAAATAAAATTTAAAAACAAGTACATATTAAAAAATGTCATTAACAAAATCAAAAGCCAAACTAATAGAAAAATATTTATACCAAATATGCCAGATCAAGGCTTAATACAGTTAAAATATATATGAAAAACACTTTAAAGTTAAGAAATAATAAATGAGGTTAAGCACATATACATATACAGTCAATTCCTAAAGGATGGAATACAAACATCCAAAAAATATACAAAAAGATGTTTAGTACCATAAGGAACAAAAAAATGCATAGTAAACTATTGTGTACTTTCAACTAACAGAGATAAAAGATAATCAGAAATGGTGTAGAAATAAAATCCTATTATATATGTGTGTGTATATGTATATATATGCATATACATATATATACATATGTGTGTGTGTGTACATATTATATTCCCCCCTCAAGAAAAGGCTGCCCTGGAATTTTATACAACCTAAATCCAGAAAGCATACATTGAGGAATTCACTCTAGTCTGGGCAATAATCCAGCCACACTGAAAACTTATTTATAATTAGAAATAATCTAATTGCCCAAGAGGAGGGTACTGGTTAAATGAATCTGAGATCTAAATGTAAAAAAAATCAAACCATACATTTACTAGAAGAAAACAGGGATACATTCCTTATAACCCTACAAATACAAAAGCTATGAGTGAAAACAGAGAACCATTTAAAGATTGATAGTGAACTTCATTGAAAAAAACAAAACTTTCACATGACAAAAGATACCATAAGCAAAGTTAAACAACACGTAACAAAGGAAAGAAAACAGTTACACTACATAATAAATAGCTAATCTCACTAATATATAACAAGCTCTTGAAGACTAAAAGACCAACAATCCAAGAGAAATATGGGCAAAAGACAAGAAGTGAATTAACAGAAAAAATATATATATATATTAAAAATAGTGCTTAAGCATATGAAACATATACTTCACATGAATCATAATATGAAAATTCCTAATTAAAACTACTCTGAAATATTATATCCCACTTATCAGATTGGCAACGACTGAGAAGAATGACAATGCCCCGCTGGCCAGCCTGTGAAAACACACCTTCTCACACAGTGCTGGTAGGGGCGCCCAAAGAGACAACCCCTACGGAAGGGAAATCACATTTGCCTTGGTTCTGAGAATTCGCCCGTAGAAGACACTACCACAAATACAAAGAAAAAAAGCACAAAGCTATTTATTGCAGCATTATTCATAACAGCAAAGACTGGAAACAATCTGCATGCCCAACCTTAGAAGACAGATTAAATGAACTATGGGACATCTACACATCAAATACTACACAGTCCTAATGAATTAGTACGGAAAGATTTCTATGCATTATTTTTAAAAAGAGCAAGATAGGAAGATTACAAAATCATTTTGTTTAAAAGGAAGAGAAAGTACACACACACGTGCTTATTTCTGCAAAAAGTAATACAAGAAGAATAAACCAGAAATTAATGAAAATGGTTACTTACAAGAAGGAGGTGAAAAAGGGGTGAAAAAGTGTGAGATGGGAACAAAACTTTGAGGGTACCTTTGTATATAATTTTGCCTTTTTATCAGTTTAAATGTTTTACATATTTAAAATTAAATCAACAAGGTGGAGGGAAGTAAACCCTAAAAATGAATATAGACAGAAACAAAAAAAGAAAGTATAGCATAAGATGAAGAAAAAAATCAATGTTCACATTTTTAAATGTAACATGTAAAAAAGACCTATTCTTTTGGTGAGAGTGTATACTCAGAGAGATGAGGACATTGCCTCTGGTCCAGCAAAGACGTATTATCTGAGGGGAAGAGTGCCAACCCTAGAATAGACTACAAGTGTTAGAAACTTGTAAAGTATAGCAGAGGAAATTAAAGAAATGCCATGCCTCAACTAGCCTCAGTGATTAAGTAACTCAACTGTTTGGTTGTATGTCAATCCAACAAACATGAGCATAAAAGCCATCATACATGCACACATGTAAACACATGTCCCTGCACACACATGTACACACATCCCTCAGAAATAGAAGGGCTATCAGACCTCAAAGCTCAAACAAGTCACTTCAAGTACTAATTCTCTCCTGATCTTACCCTGGTTGTATTTTCACCATTTCTTTCATACTGGTTTCGTTGTTGAATTTTCTCAGCAATCTCTTGTGCAATTTGGCAAGTAGAATCATATGTGGAGAACCTGTATGAAAGTCATAAGGGGAGGAAAATGTTTAAGTTACTTTAAAAAATGTCTGCAATATATACTTATATACTATATATATGAATATACACACATATACTTCATGTATGTGAAAAAAGCAGGTGATATGAGATATTACATAATTAAGAAAACAGGAAGGAGGCTCATAAGGAAAACTGGGTCCTGGTCCCAGCTTGGCCACATTTCCTCTTTTCCTCTTCCATATTGTCATTTATAAAAAGAATAACTTAGTGGAAGTGTCACACTCCCTAACTGAAAATTATACTACAAAGCTACAATAATCAAAACAAAATGGTACTGGCAGAAAAACAGATACACAGACCAATGGAACAGAACTGAAAGGCCAGAAGTAAACCCACATGTATGTGGGCAACTAATTTTTGACAAGGGAACCAAAAACATACAATGGAGAAAAGAAAACCTCTTCAATAAATGGTGCTGGGAAAACTGGAAAGCCACATGCATAAGAACAAAATTACACTGCTATTTAATACCGTACACAAAAATTAACACAAAAATGGATCAAAGACCTAAATATTAGATCTGAAACAATGAAATACATGAAGAAAACTAAACTTATAGTACTAAACTTATGAACCTCAGGATCAGGGAAGATTTTATGAATTTGACCCCAATGCAAGGGAAGTAAAAGCAAAAATAAATAAATGGGACTATATCAAACTAAAAAGCTTCTGCACAGCAAAAAAAAGTCCATCAAGAAAACAAAAGACAACCAATCCAATGGGAGAAGATATTTGCAAACAATACCTCCAATAAGAGGCTAATATCTAAAATACATAAAGAACTCACTCACACACTCAATAAAAAAAACAAACAATCCAATTTAAAAAATGAGCAGAGAACATGAACAGACACTTATCCCAAGAAGACAAAGGCAGAGAGATATATGAGAAGATGCTCAACTTCACTTGGTATAAGGAAAATGCAAATCAAAACCACAATGAGATACTCCCTTACACATGTTAGGATGTCTATTATCAACAAGGCAAGTAATAAGTGTTGAAGAGAATGTGAAGAAAAAGAAACCCTCATTCACAGTGTGCTGATGGGAATGTAAACTGGTAGAGCCACTATGGAAAGCAATATGAAGGCTCCTCAAAAAATTAAGAATAGAACTACCATATAATCCAGAAGTTCCTCTTGAGGTATCTACCTGAAAAATTTGAAAACATTTATAAAGATATATGTACCCCTATGTTCATTGCAGCATTATTCATGGTTGCCAAGACATAAAAACAACCTAAGCATTGTTCAGTGAGTAACTGGCTAAAGCTGTGTGGTACATCTACACAATGGAATACTACTCAGCCCTAAGAAAAGATGAAATACTGGCATCTGTGACAACATGGATCAATCCTGAGGCTATCATGGTAAGAGAAGTCAGATGGAAAAGGACAAAAACAATGATTCCACTCACATGTGAGATGTGAAACAGAAAGCAACAAATGAACAAATAAAACAAACAAAAACACTCAGAGTCAACAGTATGGTGGTCACCAGAGGGGAAGGGGAGTTATGGGGAGATTGAAGAGGGTAAAGGGGTCAGATATATGTTCAGGGAAGACCACCTGACTTTGGATGGTGATCACACTATGCAATATACATATGATATATTATAGAATTAATTGTACACTTAAAAGTTACATAATCATATTAATGAATATCACCCCAATAAATTTAATTTTGAAAATTTTTTGACAGGGATCCAAAATGGTGGCAGAGTAGGTGAAAGGTACACTCGCTTCCTCCCAGGACCAAACTGGTATTACAACTAAAATATAGAACAATCAGCCTGAATAACCAACTGAAGACTAGCTGAACAAAAGTCTTATAACCAAGGATTTACAGAAGAAGCCACATTGAGACTGGTAGGAAGGGTGGAAACTCCAAAAGGGCTGGCCCTGTTCCTTTAAGCACAGGTTGAGATTCCAGAGGAATATCTCAGCTGCAAAGGTTCCCCTTGAGGAGCATGAGGCCTCAACCTCACACTGGGCTCCTCAACCCAGAGCACTGAAGCTGAGAAGAGGCATGCATAGACACCTGGTTGTGAAAATTAGCAGAGATCTGCCAGGGAAAGAAAGGAGTCTGCTAGAGAAACAGCTGCCCTCTTAAAGGGCCAGCACACAAAATCTTGTTCGCAGTCATTTACCCTGGAATCCCACGGAGGGAGGGCAGAGCACACTAGATTTGTGTGAGGAGGGGCTGGGTTGTGTGGCTCTGGGGAGAGAGCTGAAGGGACAGCTGCCAGGATCCCTGTGCTGAGTCCCTCTCCCACCCCACAGAGGCCATCTTTCATGAGTGGAGCACTCCCCTCCTTATGGCATCAGCCTGGGGGAAGGCAACAGCCACACCCTCTGGACTCCCTGTTGTCCCACCCGGCTGAGCTGTCACCCTGCTGAGGAGGCAGCTGTCAGGACATGGGTGTAGAGGTCTGGGCAGACTCAGGGGGTGTCAGTGACTGAGTAGTGTGGCTTTGGGGTGAAGGCCATTCCACCCACTGTCCCGTAAACCTGTCCAGTGCCTCCCCTCATGGGAGATCCGCTAGCCTCACCCTCCCAACTCCTGATAGCAAGGGATGGGGTAGGGGCAGGAGGAGGAGACAGGCCAGTTACCCAGGAGGTCTGGGCAGAATCCAGGACAGACTAAGTTGTGTGGCTCTGGAGCAGGGACCACACTCCACCCACCTTCCCCAAAGCTGACCAGCGCCTCCCACTCACTGAAGATCCACTAACCCCTGCCTCTCTCTGCACAACTCTTGGAAGTTCTGCCATGCTGAACTCAGGCTCCTGGAAGAATCTGCAACAAACTGAGCTGTGTGGCTCTAAGACGGAGGCCATTTTTCCCTTGCACACCCAAGCAGTGCAGAACCCTCCTTCACATAGCCAAATCTTGGTCTGTTTGGCCTTGATAAACTCTGCTGGCCTCACCCTAATGACTCTTGAGACCCCACCCACCACAAAGGTCTGTAGGCACCCAGCGAGCGAGTGGCAGCTAGACTTGGTACACTGGCACTTCTGTTGAGTGGCCTCAGACCCAGCACTGGCACCGAGTTTGAAGCTCTATCAATCCAGCAAATACCACTCATCCCTACCTAATGACTCACTGAGAACCTATCCCATGCAACTCATGTACTGCCAGAGGCCCTTTCAGTGATTGAGCCTAACAGGCAGCCAGCAGGCAGATGCAGGTAGAAATGGATTCTGCAGTGCCTGGGTCTTCTGAAGACCTGTCCTCAGGCTTGGTAGTGGCGGAAGTCAGCCTTTTTGTGCAACTTGGTACTTTTCCCACACACCTAGGCCCAACAGAAGCAGCCACAAACTGGGGATCACTTTCTAGCTCCAAACAGGTGTTTCAAGGCCAGTCCCAGGCAGCATCAGACATTGACCCACACCAGAGTCCCTCCCAAGAAGCCCCAGAACCAACAAACCCAGTAGCCAGCTTTAGAAAACATCAGAGCGGAATGGAATTAGCCTCACTAGTGGCATACACAAAGAGAGATTTCAGCAGACACCAGACTCAGCTGAGGCAAACTCCACTTTCTGTGGTCAGCACCTGTACACCAGCTCTTGCTTATACTGTGGTGGGGTTTGAACCTCAGTTAGCCAGACTGAGGGTCAACCGCACATGTGAACAAGCCATTAGCAATCAAGACTCAATTACAACAGGAGGGCTCACATAACCCACACAGGGGCCATTCCTGGAGAACCCAGCTCAGGTGATTAAGATGACTATGCCACAGGGTCCAATGGGTCACCTACTACATAAGGCCAACTTACAAAGAGTGGGAAGCATAGCAGATCTACCTAATACACAGAGACATACACAAAGAGGTAGCCAAAAGGGGGAGACAAAGAATCATGCCCCAAATGAAAGAACAGAAGAAATCTCCAGAAAAAGAGCTAAATGAAATGGAGCCAAGTAATTACCAGAGTTCAAAACAATGGTTATAAGAATGCTCAAGGAACTTAGTGAGAACTTCAACAGCATGAAAAAGGGCATAGAAACCATAAAAAAGAATGAGTCAGAAATAAATAATACAATATCTGAAATGGAGGATACACTAGAAGGAGTCAATATCAGATTAGATGAAGCAGAGGATAAAATCAGTGATTTGGGAGACAAGATAGCAGCAAAAAGTAAAAAGAATTTTTAAAAATGAGGACAGTTTAAGGGACCTTTGGGACAACATGAAGCGTAACAACATTCACATCACAGGGGTACCAGAAGGAGAAAAGAGAGAACAAGGGATTGAGAACCTTTTTAAAGAAATTATGCCTGAAAACTTCCCTAACCTGGTGGGGAAATAAAAAAGACACACAAGTCCAGGAAGTGCAGGGAGTCACAAACAAGAGAAATGCAAAGAGGACCACAAAAAGACACATTATAATTAAAATGGCAAAAGTTAAAGACAAAGAGATAATCTTTTTTTATTGTTGTTCAATAACGAGAGAATCTTAAAAATATCAAAAAAAGACAATTAGTGACCTATAAGGGAGCTCTCCTAAGACTGTCACCTGATTCCTCAATAGAAACATTTCAGGCCAGAAAAGAATGGCATAAAATATTCAAAGTCATGAATATTCAAAGCAAGGATAGACAAACAAAACTACTTTACCCAGCAAGGTTATCATTTAAAATTGAAGGAGAAATAAAGGGTTTCCCAGATGAGAAAAAGCTAAAGGAATTCATTACCACCAAACCAGTATTACAAGAAATATTAAAAGGTCTTTCTGAAAAAGAAAAATTAAAAAAAAGAGGATCGTAGTTATGAAGAATAAAATGGCAATTAATCTGCAGTTACCAATAATAACTTAAAATGTCAATGGCTTAAATATTCCAATCAAAAGGCAAAGGGCAGCTGAATGGGTAAGAAAACAAAATGCATACACACACACACACACACACACACACATATACTGTCTGCAAGAGACACCCCTCAGAAATAAAGATGCACACAGACTAAAAAGGATAGAAAAAGATATTTCATGAAAATAGAAATAAAAAAGTGTTGGGGTAGCAATACTTAAAACAGACAAAATAGACTTTAAAACAAAGGCTATAACTTTTAAAAAAGGCAATAAGAGATAAAGAAGGACACTACATAATAATGAAGGGGCCCAAAAGAGAATATAACTCTTGTAAATATTTATACACCCAAAACGTGGGAACGCCTAAGTAGATAAAGCAAATCTTAATGAACATAAAAGGAGAGAGCAACAGTAACACAGCTATAGCAGGGGATTCTGACACTCCACTAACATCAATGGATAGACCTTCCAGACAGAAAATCAACACGGCAACAGTGGCCTTAAATGACACACTGGCAGGGTAAAATGAAGGATAGAAATCACATGATCATATCAGTAGATGAAGAAAAAGCATTTGATAAAACTCAGCACCCATTTATGATAAAAAAAAAACCTCTCAACATAATGGGAATAGAGGAAACATACCTCAATGTAATGACGTCTGTATATGACAAAGCAACAGACAACATCATTCTCCATGGACAAAATCTACAAGTGTCCCCTTAAGATGAGGAACAGGGATGCCGACTTTCTCCATTCTTATTCACATAGCACTAAAAGTCCTAGCCACAGCAATCTGACAAGAAGAAGTAAAAGGCATACAAATTGGAAAGGAAGAAATAAAACTGTCATTATTTGCAGATTACATAATACTGTATATAGAGAATCCTAAAGATTCCACCAAAACAATAACAACAAAAAAAACCCTACTAGAACTGATAAATGAATTCAGTAAAATAGCAGGATACAATATAAATATCCAGAAATCAGTAGCATTTTTATATGCCAATAATGAACTATCAGAAAGAGAAACCAAGAAAACAATCCCATTTACAATTGCATAAAAAAAATCCCTAGAAATAAATGTAACCAAGAATGTAAAAGACATATACTTGAAAAATTATAAGACACTGAAGAAAGAAATGGAACAAGATACAAATAGGAGGAAGCATATACCTTGTTTGTGGATAGGAAAAATTAACATCAAAATGTCCACACTACCCAAAGCAATCTACAGATGTAATGCAATTTCTGTGAAGATACCAATGGTGTATTTCACAAAACTAGAATAAATATCCCCAAAATTGATATGGAACCACAAGATTCCAAATAGCCTCAGCAATCTTGAGAAAGATGAAGAAAATTGGAAGTATCATGCTAACTCATATCAAACTATACTATAAGGCCACAGTAATCAAAACAGCATGGAAATGGCATAAAAACAGACATAGATCAACTGAACAGTATAGAGAATCCAGAAATAAACCCACACCTTTATGGTCAATTAATATCTGACAAAGGAGGCAAGAACATACAATGGGCAAAAGACAGTCTATTCAATAAATGGTGTTGGAAACACTGGACAGATACAAGCAAAAAAAATGAAATTAGACCACCTTCTTACACTATACAAAAGAATAAACCCAAAATTGATTAAAGACTTAAATGTAAGACTCAGAACCATAAAAACGCTAGAAGAAAACATAGACAGTAAAATCTCGAACATTTTTCTTAGTAATATTTTTTCTGATATATCTCCTTGGGCAAGGGAAACAAAAGAAAAAATAAACAAATGGGACTATATCAAACTAGAAAGGTTTTGCACAGCAAAGAAAACCATTAACAAAATGAAAAGATAACCCAATGAATGGGAGAACACATTCACTAATGATATATCTGATAAAGGGTTAATATCCAAAATTTATAAAGAACTTATACAACTCAACACCAAAAAAACAAAGTATCCAATTAAAAAGTGGGCAAAGGACCTGAACAGACGCTTCTCCAAAGAGGCCATACACATGGCCAATAGATATGTGAAAAGATACTCAATGTCACTAATCATCACAAAAATGCAAATTAAAAATACAGTGAAATATCACCTCATACCTGT
Source organism: Trachops cirrhosus (assembly GCA_028533065.1). Taxonomy (NCBI): domain Eukaryota; kingdom Metazoa; phylum Chordata; class Mammalia; order Chiroptera; family Phyllostomidae; genus Trachops; species Trachops cirrhosus. Next base: position 61,905,745 of record CM052545.1, on the reverse strand, counting down.
CAGAATGGCCATCATCAACAAATCAACAAACAAGTACTGGTGAGGATGTGGAGAAAAGGAAACCCACATGCACTGTTGGTGGGAATGCAGACTGGTGCAGTCATTGTGGAAAATAGTATGGAGTGGCTACAAAAAATTAAAAACAGAACTGCCTTATGACAGCGATTCCACTTCTGGGAGTATATTCAAAGGAAACAAAACACTAATTCAAAAGAATATTTGCACCCCTGTGCTCACTGCAGCATTATTTACAACAGCCAAGATTTGGAAGCAGCCCAAGTGCCCATCAGTAGATGATTGCAAAAAAAAGCTGTGGTACATTTATACAATGGAATACTACTTGGATATAAAAAAAGGAAATCTTACTGCTTTCAACAGCATGAATGGACCTGGAGGGTATTATGCTAAGTGAAATAAGCCAATCAGAGAAAGACAAGTACCATATGATCTCACTTACATGTGGTATCTAATGAACAAAATATACTAATATACAAAACAGAATCAGACTCATAGATACAGGGAACAGACTGACAGCTGTCAGAGGGAAGGGGGTTGGAGAGCTGGGTGAAAAAGGTAAAGGAATTAAGAAAAAAACCCTCATGGATATGGACAACAGTGATGACCAGAGGGGAAAGAGGGTGAGGGGAGGTTGTCGAGGGTAAAGGGGAGACAATGGTGATGGCAGGAGACATGACTTTGGGTGGTGAGCACACAGTACAATATACAGATAACGTATTATAGAATTGTACACCCGAAACCTATATAATTTTATTAACCTATGTTACCCCAATAAATTCAATAAACGTTTTTTAAAAAATAAAAAATTTTTAAAGAAGAGTTTAGGCCTGCCTCTGTGGTTCCAGAACATACATATGAAAATCAATAATATGGTATGATATACCTCCCGCCAAATGTGGGGTATAAATAGTAAGTATTTCTGGAGTTCTGAAGTGAGAGAAATTACTGTCCTGGAGGCACTCAGACCTGACAGGGCTAGGCCAAAGGTTATATCTTGGGCTAAGGTACCAGCTTAAAGCAAGCCTCTTATTCTGACAGAAGGGAGGAGCAAATTTTAGTTGTGGCAAAAGGCACAAGAGCAAGCAAAGATGAAAGGAACAACAAGTGCCTGGCACATTCAGCTGCATGGTAGCCCTGGGAAGGAAGGGAAAGTATAAAATGACAAAGAGGAGAAGCTGCTAGCTTCTGAAGAGCCTTGAACACCAGTCTAATCAGTTTTACACATAAAGCAAGGTCCTGATGAGGTTAAATGAAATGCTGAAGGACAAAATCCTGGGGGTCTTGCCCCAATCCCCATGTTCTCACTTTAGCCACAAAGAGCTATGGTTCTGAAACTTGGCCACATATTGAAATAACTGGGGAATCTTAAACACACACACCCACCCACCCTGGATTCCTGGCTCCCACCCCGGAGCATTGTGATTAAATCGGTAGGGGGTTTGACCTGGACAGGAAGGCTTGTGAAAGCTCCCACATGGTTCCAATCTGCAGCAAAGTGTAGAAATCACTGGCCCGGCAGTTAATAGGCAACCCTGTCACAGTATCCGACATACAAGTGCCCCAAGTACTAGTTCAGGAAAATTTATCTGAACTCCACTTACGTAAACTGTTGGGAAGGAGAGAAAAGTGGAGGGAGACTAATGGAAGACTTCTCAAGCTATTCAATTATATAACCCATCACCGGTATTCACGACTGCAAGGCATAAGGCTATAAAGAATTGGCCTACAGTAGAAACAGACAGCATAACAAAGATTTAAAAGAAAAAAAAAAACAAACCAAAGGAGATTAATGAATAATCTGATGCTTTAAGGAGTGAAGGAAAAGTAGATGATTAGTTTTCAGGCCTAAGTGATGTTGTGACAGAGACTGAGGAACTGAAAAAGGGAAAACGAGAGAAATTTCCAGACCATGAACTGGGCCTCCTTCTAGCACAAAAATACTGAATGCATAGTTAAATTGATATATATATATATACACACACACACAATATTTACATTAAAATACACTTAGAAAAAAAGACATAAAGAACAGAGATGAAAGAAAAATAGCAAAATATTGGTAATTCCAGAAATTGGATTATGAGTATAAAGGGGCTCATCATACTACTCCACTGTGTATACATTTTTTACCTTCCACAATACAATTTTTAAAAAGTAAACTGATGAGAGGAATTCCAGCCAAGATGAAGGCATAGGTAGATACAGTTTGCCTCCTTGCATAACCAAAAGGACAACAACAAATTTAAAAACAAAAAATAACCAGATCTGCCAGGAAATCGAACTGTATGGAAGTCCAACAACCAAGGAGTTAAAGAAGCATTCATCCAGACCAGGAGGAGGGGCCGACATGGGCAGCCAGGTGGAGAGGACTCATGGCAAGGCTGGCAAGGCAGTGGCTGGAGGAGCAGGTGGTCCCACATTTACGTGCTGATAAACTGGGAGGAGCAATTGGAGAGCAAGACCTTGACCCAGGGTTCCAGCTCTGGGAAATAAAGCCTCAAAACCTCTGATTGTTAAAACCTGTGGGGGTTGAGGTGGTGGCGGGAGAAACTCCCAGCCTCACAGGAAAATCTATTGGCGAGACCCACCGGGTGCTAGAATGTACACAAACCCATGCACCCAGGGATCAGCACCAGAAGAGCCCAAATTGCTTGTGGGTAGCAAGGGAAGTGACTGAAAGCCAGCTGAGAGCCAAGCAAGCAGCACTGTTACCTCGGACCCCTCCCCAACATACAGCGTCACAACACAGCAACATAGGTTGCCCTACCCTGCCCCTTACTACTTAACAGGCTCACCGAGTCAAAGAAATATGGCCCAAATGAAAGAACAGATCAAAGCTCCAAAAATAGAACTAAGCAACAAAGAGATAGCCAACCTATCAGATGCACAGTTCAAAACACTGGTAATTAGGGTGTTCACAGAAATGGTTGAGTATGGTCACAAAATAGAGAAAGAAGTGAAGGCTATGCAAAATGAAATAAAGGAAAATGTACAGGGAACCAACAGTGAAGGAAAGGAAATTGGGTCT
>CM052545.1:61886935-61902599 GCA_028533065.1 Trachops cirrhosus | reverse complement strand
AAGAAGAGCAAGAAATTGAAAACTTATTTGAAAACATAATGAAGGAGAACTTCCCCAATCTGGCAAAGGAAATAGACTTCCAGGAAGTCCAGGAAGCTCAGAGAGTCCCAGAGAAGTTGGACCCAAGGAGGAACACACCAAGGCACATCATAATTACATTAACCAAGATTAAAGATAAGGAGAGAATCTTAAAAGCAGCAAGAGGAAAGGAGACAGTTACCTATAAAGGAGTTCCCATCAGACTGTCAGCTGATTTCTCAAAAGAGACCTTGCAGTCAAGAAGGGGCTAAAAAGAAGTATTACAAGTCATGAAAGGCAAGGACCTACATACAAGATTGCTCTATCCAGCGAAGTTTTCATTTAGAATGGAAGGGCAGATAAAGTGCTTCTCAGATAAGGTCAAGTTAAAGGAGTTCATCATCATCAAGCCCTTATTATATGAAATGTTAAAGGGACTTATCTAAGAAAAAGAAGATCAAAATTATGAACAGTAAAATGACAACAAACTCTCAACTATCAACAACTGAACCTAAAAACAAAAACAAAAATGAACTAAGCAAACAACTAGAACAGGAACAGAATCACAGAAATGGAGATCACATGGAGGGTTATCAGCAGAGAGGATGAGGGGAAAGAATAGCGGAAAAGGTACAGGGAATAGGAAGCATAAACGGAAAAAGCAAAGAACTTATATGTATGACCCATGAACATGAACTAAGGTGGGGGAATGTTGGTGGGAGAGGGAGGTGCAGGGCAGAGGGGAATAAAGGGGAGGAAAAAATGCCACAACTGTAATAGCATAATCAATAAAATATATTTTAAAAAAGAGATTAAAAAGTCCAATGTTCACTAATTCCTCTTTTTTGTATAAACAAAAGCCTCAAAAAGTAAATAAGTTAAACAAGAATATAAAACTATTAAGGTTTAACTGTAATGTTTCCAGAAATGGTATATCATCAACAAATAAGTTGCCCCAGCAATGAAGCCAATTAACTTTATTAGCAAAAAGTTCAGAGACAATATCACTCACTACCATTAAACAGTGAGCTTACCACTTACTGTGATATGCCATTTAAGTCCTAAATATTAGAACACTACTCAGGAGCAAAGTATCATTGACCTATGATTTTCAACAGCACGAAGGCAAAGCTATAGTCGAGTCTGTTTTTATAGGTTTTTCAAAGTCCCATTCCATACTCCTCTCTACCCTCCAGATTAGCAACCCATTTTGCAAAATAAACCCATGGTAGCACAGCCAAGTTCCCCCAGTGCTTTTTTCAACAGTCAAATGAGAAAGCCACTGAATCAAGCTACTTGATTGTAACAGGAACAATTATGTCTTTTCAACATTAGCTATGGAAGAGGCTTGGGGTCCAGTGATAGCTTCCACCAATCTAAATGGATAACCTAGGGCCTCTCCCTCACTTCTGAGCTTTATATCCTACCTTACATGTAATATGAGGGAATTAGCTTCCAGGAGGTTGACAGCAATTTAGCAATATCTTATCAAGGGCCTTAAAAATGTTCACCCCTTGGATCCAATAGTTTCACTTCTCAGAAGTGTACCAAGGAACTAAGAGATGGAATAAAGACGTAGTCTTTATAATAATTAAAAACACAATAAGAATACCCTAATATTACAGACATACAAAGAGAATAATTAAATAAAATATGGTTATTCCTGGTATTATTATGCACCATAAAAATGTGTTGTCAGTGCTCTTCCTCCCCCACAGGCACCCATCTCCTAAACCCTAAGAGACCCCACTAGACTTGCAACCAAGGGAGCAATGGCCAGCAGTAGCTCGTCCAGGGCTAACCCCCTGAGCCTGTCCCCAGACCCTTTTCTCTGACTTCCCTGAGCCAAAGCAGCCCAGCCTAGTCTCTCTTCTGTTGCTTCTTCTGTCCTAAGTACTTCTTTGTATCACTGTGCCCAGCTTTCGTAAACATACTCTCAAAACCAGAAAAAAAAAGTATTGTCAGTAAATATTAATAATACGGAGAAACATTCCCTGTTTTGTAAACATATACATACATATATATGTTAAAGTAATAGATACATCTTAAAAATCAATAAAGGTTATTATTCCAAATGATAGAGTTAAAGAGGTCGATTTTTCTCCTCTGCAGATATTCAGTATTTTCTAAATTTTCTATCAGTGTGTACAAAATTGTTAAAAATAGGTGGAAAAATTAGTGTTAAATCAATTAAGCCATTGGCCCAGATGACTTAGACCTCAGGGATTGCTAACTTTGGTCTTGCAATCCATCCCCCTAATGTTCGGACTTAAGCAATTATAAACTGCCTTAGAAATGCCAACATAAGACATATATTCCAGCAAGAATTTTACAGAACTATAATGTTTTTTATTTTTTTTTTAAGGCTCAAGTCCGATATGTTAAAGCAATATGTTCCTTGGGAGTGGAACTTGTGTCTTTCATCATTCAGTCCTTGGAGATTTAATTGTTGAATAAATTAAACAGCTATTTTACTGCAACAGTTGTTGCTGTAGAAAGTCTTCATGATATTGACTCAGGTAAGGGTCAAATACCTTATAAACAAATGCATAATTTCCCTCCCAGATTCCTACAAGTGTTTTGAAGGACCCACAAGACGCAGGTCCTAGCGGCAAGTGGTTACTAATCGGCTGGTGACAGTGGATTCTGAGCCTCGGTTTCTCCACCTGTGAAATAATGGGATTCGCCAGATGGGCAGGCATTCCACAAAAAGGTTACTTCTATTTCACTTTCACAGGAGTCCAGGGAAACCAGCTCCACAGCCAGGACAAGCGGGAAATTCCTTTGGCGAGATGCAGCCAAGAAGGACTGTTGGAGGACTCTTCAGATTTCAGCACTAGCCCTCCGCTCCCAGGGGTTCACCAGGTTTCCGCCCCCAGCTACCCCTGCAAACACCGAGGATGGCGGGATGCGGCAGGGTCCCCGTCAGCAAGGGAAGGGTCTTAGCTGCCCCTCCTCTCATCCCAAATGGCCTTCCGCGTCAATGCCCAACGATCGGCCACTTCGGGAAAACCCGGCCACTACCCTAAAGACCTTGGGCGCGCGGCCGCGTACACCCGAGACTTACCAGGGGTCTGGAGCCATAGTGCTGTCTCCTCCCGCTTCTCGGACACTTCCTGCTCTCAGCAGCTGACTACGGCGGCCCGCGCGGCTCATACCCCGCAGCTCGACCCTAACGCGTCCGGAATGAGGAGTGAGCAAAGAGAAGACACTCATACACCAGGTCCCCCAAACTATGATAAAGTGCTCCCCTGGGGAACAGTAGGTAAGTGAATTTCATGATATACAATCTGCTTCTGCTAAGAGACGCGAACAGCTGGATGCAGTTAAAATTATTGAACATAATTTAACATTTTCCCTAGAAGTGGGAGCGCCCCCAAACCTCTAACAGTTAACAGAAAATTTTACCCTGCCTAAAACAAAAATGATGTTACTGATCATTGCACAACAGTACAAATTACTAAAACTCACTTTAAGTGAATTTCATGATATACAAATTACATCTCAATAAAGCTTTAAAAATTCTTTATCCAGCTTCAAACAATAGACCTGAAGATGTATTAATTACATATTATTTTTATGGCAAGTCATCCAATCAAAAGAAATCCTGTATTTGATTAATTTTTAAATGCCACTAGGTACTTGATTATATAGTTACCAAAAAGATCACAGACTCATTACATGGGGGAAGAAATAATTTGTTCTGTGCATTTGGTGCTCCCTAAATTTCCACAGAAATAGGAAAAAGAAACCCTCTTTCTGTTTACAAAAGAGCAGGAATACGAATTTGAAATCCGCAGGCTGGCTTTAGCGCGGGCGTGGATCTGATGCGCACGCGCACGTCCGTTACCATAACGACCAAAGACGCCGCAAGTCTGGAGCTTGAAAGTGAGAGATGTCTCTCCCGGTGATGGAGAACCAAATTGCGCTGAACACCGAGGTGGCCGAACTGGAGCTTGAGGCTGTGATCGGTTTCAATGGTGAGGCCCTGAGCATGTTTGGGAGGGGTGGTTTGGGAGAAGATGTAGTGAACGGACTTCTCCTGCACCAAAGCCTCAGGGTCACTTCCTCGCTCCCTGTCTCAGTGAGCGGAATGGTTAATGTCAGCACCTAAAGGGACTAAATGCCTCTTCACCGGGCCGTGAGGATGAATAACGGTGGTTGTAACCCTTCTCCCACAGGTCAGCCCTCCCTGGCTCTAAGCCCGGTTCAGCCCGCAAAGATGCCCGCCCCTCGATTATCACTGGATTACTGAGTCCATGATGGCCCCTGGGGCCAACTAACTTCCAACATCCCAGCTGATGTATTTATTTATAAGAAAGGGTTGGGAAGGGAACGTGTGCTTGAGCAACCGCTTCAGGGGATGATCTTTGTATTCTAACACGAAAGAAGGATTCTAATTGTAAGGACTTCAGACCACTATAGCAGTCGAAAAGGACGCCAGGCGGAGCTGTGGAAGAGAGATGCTTTGGTCAAAGGTGGCCTGGTTGTTCTGCTGAAATCCTTATTCATGACTGTCTATCATTTTGGACATTAAGGGAGAGAAATGATGTTTGGTTTTCTTTTTTATGAAGGGTGAAAACAAGCAATGAATTACATTTTAGAAAAGCGAACTTTTTAAAGCACATTGTGATGCCTGAAAGCTTTAAAATTGTAAAATTGTATTTACAGAACAATCAATGACCAAGATTTTAAGAGCATTCTAGAACATGGCTTTTGACTCTTATCTTCATTTTAATTTAACCATCTCTACAGAAAGCGAACACTTAGTACATCTGAGATATCGGCCATCTTTAGAGCTTATTCCAAAGTCATTGGTAAAGGAAGTGTGAGGCCTGCAGTCTGGGTGAGGGGTCACACTGGTGACCAGGGTAGATCCACAAACATAGAGCTCTGCAGCCAAATTCATGCTGTTTTGTAGAGCTCTGAGAGTAAATGTAGGGCAAATTATATCCCAATGTCTTTCATGGTGATTAATTACTAATTATCTTGGCCTTTTAGAATGGCCCATATTAACTGTTTTTACCTTATTGGTTTTGTGACAATTTATATTCTCTCCTAGTCAAATATGCATGTATTTAGAATCACCATATCCCAAGTAATATGCTAATCACTGAGAATACAAGGGCAATTGCAAGTATTTCTCTGGGCTATATACCCAAAAGTGGATTAGTTTGGTTCTAGGCAACCATACTTAATATGGACACATTGTTTTCCAGAACAATTTTACCAGTTTTTTCCTCTGACCAAGTAGTGCATGAACGTTCCCTTTGTTCCACATCATCACTAATGCTTGGTATTGTCAGTCTTTTTTAAACTTAGCCAGATGATATCTCATTTCGGATGTAATTTGCATTTCCTGATTACTTGTGAAGTCGCACATCTTTTCATGTGTTTGTTGGCTTTTTAATTTTCTCCATCAGAAATTGCCTGTTCTATCCTTTGCTAATTTTTCTGTTGGGAAGTTTGTGTTTGCTTTATGTATTCTGAATGTAATCCACACTTGTACTTGCAAAAATAGATACAATATATTGACATACATAGCAAATGTCTCCTGGTTTGGCATTTTCTTTTCATTTTTTGGTAAAGATAAAATTTTGTCTTTACCAAGCTATCATTTTTGTCTTTTGTCTTAGAAGTTTTTAATTTTAAGCATAACTGGATGCAAATGTTGGCCTTTTGTGTTAGGATTTGCTCTTTTTATGTTATGTTTAAGAAATCATTTCCTACAGCTTGTGTATACATTGAGTCTTGTTTTTCACATTTAGATCCTTAAGCTACCTGGAATGTATTGTTTACAGATGGTGTGAAGTAGAATCTAATTTTACTTTTTCCATATGGATGGCCATGTGATTATTTATAAGGAGACTGCAATTAGAAAAAAATAAGTATGTATTTTAGTAGGAATAGATCACCCCAGACACAAAACTTAGTATTATGAAAATTTACTGCATGAAAAAGGAACAAAGTGAAAGAAATCATCTGCAATAAATATATTTGACCATTTGAGCAAAAAGAAAATCTGTTGAGCTACTGGGATCACACTATGCACCAAAATAAATTCCAGAGGGAGTTAAATATAGAAGATGAATAAGAGCAGAAAGCTATATTAATGAATATTTATGACTCTTTGGGGGGTGGGAAATAGCAATAACAAAGATGTTAAATATCCAGGAATAAACATAATGTATGAGATCTTTCCGAAGAAAAATTGGAAATGCTACTGGGCAAGGGAGACGTAAAAGGAGATTTTATGGAAAAATATACCCTGTTTTTAGAAAGGAGACATCATATTGTATCATTATAAAATTATCTTTCCTTAAATTAATCTACACATTTAATACATCCCACTAAAAATGAATTTTAACAAGTCAAGCTGAAATTAAAGTTTATATTGTAAAATAAATATGAAGCACAGCTGAAAAGAACCTGACCAAAGATGAGTGATAAGGACTTGTGTCTGTTTCACATCAAAGCATATTACAAAGGTGCATCAGTGTCGACATGGTTCTTGGCAAATATCTGGAAGGTGGCATCTCTCTGTGAGAGGTCCTGGGCTTCGTCAGCGCTCCTGGTAGAGACTTAGAACTGAAACCAAAATTTTGTCTTTACCATACTTGCAGCCAGTGTAGTGAAGTCCCATTTTCCCTATGCCTACACACCCACAAGAGCCTATGCACCCACGGGCAGCACTCACCAGGGCAGGCTGGCTGCTTGAGCTTCCTGCAGTCTTCCTGTGCAGGTCTTGCTGTTTAAAGTGAGGTTCCTGACCAGCCGCAGCACCAGCAGCTCTTGGGGGCTCATTAGAAATTCGGAATCTCTGCTCCACCCCAGACTTAAAATCAGAACCTACATTTCAACCAGACTTCCCGGGGATTTCACGTCCATTAAAGTTGGAGAAGTCATATATGTTACTAGACTGGCCTTGTCAGTGTGATGAAATTACCTGTCACCCCCCGCCCCCCACTTATTTTAGTTGAACTAAGGCTTATTTCAAAAGTGTTCTCCTTTGTACGCAATTTTGAAAAAATTACCAGCCACTTTTGCACCTTACTATTATTTTTAATCTGTCTCTTATAGGACATGTGCCCGCTGGTCTGAAATGCCATCCTGACCAGGAGCATTTGATTTACCCTCTGGGTTGCACAGTGCTCATTCAGGCAATAAATACTAAGGAACAGTATTTCCTGCAAGGTCATGGCAACAACGTCTCCTGCGTGACCATTTCCCAGAGCGGAGTTTACATTGCCTCTGGACAAGTCACATTCATGGGCTTCAAGGTGAATAAACTGAAAGTAACTCATTGTGAACTGATTTAGAAGTGCCTGCCTAGCAAAACCGCCCCACTCCAGCTTAGCGCTGATGTGTGTTTTCCCCCCTCCTGTTCTTCCTCTGGACTTCTCTTTGACCTCACTTTCAATCTATCAGGCTGAGAGTGAAGGAATCTGATGTTTTTACACTAGATGTTGCTGCTGGTGACTGATAATGCTCAGGAATAAAAGCACTGTTTAAAACCGTTTCCAGTTTGTTGCTGTCACATTTGTAGGACCTGCTGTAATTTCTAGAGAAGTGACTTTCTGGATCCTTTTTCACTGGAAGGCGTAGCCCTCTCCTCAGTCTTTTAAAGCTTATCTCTGATCTGACTGTGTCATCTTTCCCCCAGGCAGATATCATTCTGTGGGATTATAAGAAAAGGGAGCTCATTGCTCGGCTGTCTCTTCACAAGGGCAAAATTGAAGACCTGGCCTTTTCACCGAATGATTTGTACTTGGTATCATTAGGAGGCCCAGACGATGGAAGGTAGGGAACTAAACGTGTTTACTTATTGTCCAGTGGCGTATTTCTAGTCATGCCAAGTACCCTCTCCCCTCTAACATTCCCTGTTGGTTCATCTACATTTGAGTGTGTGTGTGTGTGTGTGTGTGCATGCATGTGTGTGAAAACACATGAGGAAGATTTCATAGGACTGTGGTTCTCAACCCTGGCTGTGCATTGAAATCCACTGGGGAGCTTTAGAAAATTACTAATGCCTGGCTCCACCTTCAGACTGTCTGATTTGATTGGCCTGGGCTTTAAGAGTAACAAAACTTCCCACATGATTCTAATGCACATCTAAATTCTATAACCATTACTGCAAAAAAAAAAGAAAAAGAAAAAGAAAGAACATCGTCATCATCATCAGAAGCAGCATGAAAGGCAACAGCTAACTTTTGTGAGTACTTACAATGTAACAGGTGGGTGCTGCACTTTAACTGCATTATCTCATTTAAGCCTCACAACAACTCCATCAGGTGGGAGCTATTGCTACCCAGAGGAACTAAATGAGCAACCAAAGCTACCAGCTGGTGAGCAGCAGAGCTGGGAGACAAACTCTGGTGGTGTTACTCCAGAGGTGGCCTTTTTAACTTGCCTCACCAAGACATAAGCTTGCCCTTAAGGAACTCATAGTAGGCAGAGAATACACACAAATGAAACCTGGGCTGGGGGGTGATGAGGAAGTATTTAAAAACATTATATCAGGAAGAACAATCAACACAGTCCATATGCCTATGCAAATAGTCTGTAGAAGAAAAATAATAACACCTGAGGTTTGTGTAGGGTTCAATGCTTTGGTTCACCTTTACAGGTACTTTCCTGTTTGAGCTCCATGGGTTTATTACCAATGAAATTCATGTTTATGTGTAGTTATACATGTATGTTGATAGTTCTTGATGGATACAAGTCCACAGAATTTGTATGAGATTTTCTCCTTTAATAGTTGTGCCCTTCCTATGTTGAGTGGCCACACCTCCCTAGGCCATCCCCATTTGGCTGTTTTTAATAAGAAATGTACCCAGAAATCATCTACTAATGTTCTTAGCTTAACTTAAAGCATTCATTCTCAACTTTGGGTGCACACTGGAATCACCGGAGGAAAGTTTAAAACTCCTGACACCTGGGTCCCACCCCAGAGGTTCCTGGAGCTTGGCAATCAGCCAAGTTGTGCAGAAGCACAGCCAACCTTGTGCTTCCACCATGTTTCTGCCAGAAAGACGCCAAGACTAGGCCTTGGGAAGGAAAAATAATGGCCCCTTAATCAAGGTTAATCTGCAAAATTGTTCATCTCCATAATTTTGTTTGATTTTAGGCTTTCTAAAACATACTTGCAGAAAATTGGGGGATGCTGAGAAAAACATTCTGAAGAAAGTTTCTTTCCTAAAGAAAGAAAAACAAACCTTGCTGGACAAGAAAATGCCTATCCCTGAAAAGCCATGGTGACGAGGAAGACAGGGTTCTGAGGGCTGCTTTTAGATAACCAGGGATCAGCCCTGGACCTGTGGGAGGGGCCATCCTTCCCACATCACCAAGCTTCTGCATGGGGAGGAGGAACAGAAGGGACGCAGGGAACTCTAGTAGGCATCTGACAGTTTGGGTGTGCGTGCATTTTCAGAATATTTTGCAAACTATTTATGAACCTTGTTTGCATTATTGTTACCATATATCAGTGTTGTAACGCAGCTTTTTGATTGACTTCACATCAAGGATATATTCTGCATGTACAGGTAGACATGTATGTACCTCATTCTTTACAATGACTGCATAGAATTCCTTGTACAGATGTGCTGGAATTTATCCAGCTAATTTTCTTTCTATGTAAATGACTTTTACTTATTTTTAAATTCTAAACTTGTTTTTGAACAATTAAAGTTATACCTGTCCATGGTTTATAAAGGAAGTATGTTGCCCTACTATGCAGATGGGTTCAAAATCCATACTCCCTCTACCATGAAAAGCTTTCCTCACCAGAGGCACTTGGATTCTTTTTCTACAGCACTCTTGAGATATATTTCACATACAATAACATCCATCCATTTAAGAAATACAGTTGAGTGATGTTAGTATAGTGGTTAGTTGAGTGAGATTTTGTTGGGGTTTTTTTTTGCTAGAATACTTCCAAGGAAATTTTTTACATGCTATGTTGTGTAGCCATCACCAGCATTAATTTTAGAAACATTGTCAACACTCCCAAAAGAAACCCCATGCCCATTAGCAGTCACCCCTCATTCCTGATCCGCCAGCACCCTCCAAGCCCCAGGCAACGTGAATCTACTTCCTGTCTCTATATGTTTTCCTGTTCTGGATATTTAGAATGTATGGAGTTGAACAGTGAGTGGTCTTTTGTGACTGATTTCTTTTATTAAGCACAATGTTTCCAAGGTTCATCCATAATATGGATGTATCAGTACTTCATTATCTTTTGTTGTCAAATAATATTCCATTGTATGGATATACCACTTTTTCTTTGTGCATTCATCAGTTGGTGGGTTTTGGGGTCTGTTCTACTCTTAGGCTATTATCAATAATGCTGCTATGAACATTCATGTATAAGATTTTGTATGTATGCATGTTTTCATTTTTCTTAGGTATAAGGTACTTGTTTTTAAGAGGGGTTTTTTTTTGGTTCACCTAGTCATCAATGTACATTTTTAAGTGATATGTCTCTTGACTTTTCCACCTTAGATGGTATCTATAAATTTCTTACTAAGGAAAAAATGTATGGCTCTTATACTATCTCCTGCCTCCCCATTCTTGGGGAGCTTGATTATATCTTGATTTTTAGATTACCTGTGATAACACATTCTATGTGTAGAAAATTTGGAAAATATAAATAGGCATAATTTTACATTAACAAGTTTTGCAACATTTGTATTGTTTCTTTAATACTTTGATATTATGTTTAACATAATACCCTCCCCCCAGCATTTTTAGTATTATTATCCAACACTATGAAATTTAGGACTGAGTTGTATGATTATACCCAGAAAGAAGAAAATGGAGCCTAAAGCCATGCTGCTCAAGGTGGGGCCCCAAGACCAGTGGCATCAGCATCACCTGGTGCATGGTGACTTTTGAGAAAAGCAAATTCTCAGGTCCCACCTTGAGACCTTCTGAATGAGAAGCTCCAGGGTGGGTCCCAGAGGCCTCTGTTTTAACAAGCCCTATGAGTGATTCTGATTCATGTTCAAGTCTGAGAATACTGCATTAGATTGTTGTCTTTATTGCTTTTTCTTTTTCTGGAATACTTTCCCGAGGAAATTTTTTTACATGACATAAATGAATGGTAAGCTTTTATACCTTGAGTGTCTGAAAATGTCCTTATTTTAGCGTCAGCCTTGATTGATGCACTCACTGTTTTCTAGTGTCATAATAATTTTCCTTCAAAAGTTCTGTGTCACTCATTTGTCATGTCCAGTGTGACTGAGGTGATGTCAATGTCATTCTTTTGTTCCCTTGTAAGTAACCTGTGTTCTTTCTTCCTAAAACTACCAAAAGAACTGTTTCTTCTTTTGAAAGCCTGTCTTCCCCTGACTCTCTTGCCCCTCTCTCTTTGGCAGTGTGGTGGTGTGGAGCATAGCCAAGAGGGACGCCATCTGCGGCAGCCCCGCGGCCGGTCTCAATGTTGGGAACGCCACCACGGTGATCTTCTCCAGCTGCCTCGATGAGATGTTTGTCACTGCTGGGAAGTATGTGTCTGCAGTTGGGGTTTCAGAATCCATAACCCACTTTATTTGCTTATGCCAATAACAGGGTCATTCCAATTTGGGGGAATGTGTTTTCAATCCTGAAAACTATCTTGCAGTCTTTTAAATATGGTTATTTGAAAATTCTGTGCTTCCTACTGAAAATGTTCTGCTTATCTGCTAAACTCATTTTAGGTTCTGGTCTGTTTGTTACTGACAACACATTGCCTACCACTCAGGCTCCCAGAGTATTTTGCAGAATTGCACAGATTCACTTACTGGTTGTTTTTTACCACCTGCTCTTGATTTAGGTTTTGTGAAATGATAGTTTGAGAATGAACTGTTCCAGGAAGTTTCAAGCATTTGACTATTAGCCATATGATATCATTTCTAGCAGGGGACCAAGCTTAAGGCCTGAACAGAGGCCAGCGTCTGCTAACAGGAAAAATTAACTTAAAGATTCACCCCAATCAGAGGCCTGTTTGGCATCTGAGGTGAAGATTCAACCTATGTAAAATCATCCCATTTTATGTCATGTATCAGTCCAAAGGTCAAAAATCTGTGAATGTGGGCTTGAAGTGTGTGTGGGCCGAACTCTCCTTCTCAGCCCATCTGTGGTTTCCCGTCTGTGGGAGGCGCACGTTGTCGTTACAGGCCCAGCCAGAGTCACATGTGTGTGCTGCCCTGCATCTGTCCTGTTTCCTGCCCCCACCTTGCATTTGTAGCATGCATTTGTTGCCTGGATGATTATGGGAAGGATACATTCAGAGGCCAGGACACTAACTGGCTGGTGTGAAAACCAGCCCCTAAGGAGCAAATCTTATTGGGACACACTCCGATCCTAAAGCCGCTGCTCCCGTCCTCCCCTGTCTCAGAGGCCACCGGCTCCCATGAAGCTCCTCAGCTCCTTCCAGGTTTGCAGAGTTGTTCGACGAAGCATTTGTGTTAGGTGGTGTCTCTGCTGCTCTGCAGCTGCCTCAGCAGCACGCACCAACCGGTCTGACCTCCAGGGACGTTTCTCCAGGACCCAAAACTTGAATTAAAGCCAAAACAATTTTTTTTAGGATAATCTCTGATCTAGGCCTGCTTTAAATTCATGTGACACTGATAACTGAGAAAAAAGTACTCTTAGGTAAGATTTCCAGTATGGCGCCCGAACACTGTGGTTCTCCATGATGGTCCTAATTTCAGGTGCTCCATTATATTGTCCCCAGGAGATATCCTGCAAATTCCAAATGACAGCTTCCAGGAAGGTCATGGAGAAGCTAATTGTTTTTTAGTTTAGAAAGTACATTCAAAATACTCATTGAACACTTAACTATGTACATTACTCTGGGGGCTAAAGGAAAAGAAAAACTGAACTTGATCAATATATTTTTAATATTTTCTGTCTTAGGCTATTAGTTAAAATCTTTCTGATGTGAATCACGATATATTGATACAATTATTAACTCAGTAACTCAAAATACAATAATTAAATATCACTACTATGCCAAATAGTGCATTAGGTTTTAATTTTTTCCTTTTTATTGAATTTATTGGGGTGACAAGATGACAGGTTTCAGGTGCACAATTCCACAACATATCATCTGTACACTGTATGTGGTTCACCACCCCTAGGTGCTGATTTTGATGGACTTTTCGTTGCTTAGTCTCATTTCTCCTTCTTTGAGGATAAGACTTTCCATAGTGAAGTCCTTCCCTTTAAAAAATTTCCTCACAAATCAATACATTGAAAGAATACATATCTAATGAACTCTGGTTTGCTCTTCATTTGTCTCCTGGTTTATCTGCACGTTTCTCTATTTTCACTCTCGTGGGTAGAGTGTATGCTTCCCAGTGAGAGAGCCAGGAGGGGATCTTGGTCTGGTGTCTGCGGGCTCTGCCTTTTCTCATTTGGAGAGTTGGGGAATCGTAAAACCTCCACTGCAGAGTGGTTGTGAGGGTCAAAAGGAAGATCTTAGGTGGAGCACTAGACTATAACAAACTCTCAAATATATCTAGTTTTCTTCTCCTCAGCTTCAAGAAATACAGACAACAGAGAAGACACGAAGTGGTTGGTGAGTGGGTCCTCATTTGACTGTGAATTTCTTTTTTACAGTGGGACAATTCGAGTATGGGAACTGGATCTCCCAAACAGAAAAATCTGGCCCACTGAGTGCCAAACAGGACAGATGAAAAGAATAGTCATGAGTATTACGGCAAGTATTTGTATTATTTTAAGTAACTATTAGTACAGGTTCCTGTTAACAGTGCTGACCAAGATGTGTGTGTCATTTGTACATGTACATTGGGCTGGGGGTGGGTAGGTGAGGTCTGGACTTAAGAGATGTTGATTGAGGAGTCACAGGTGAGGGGAGGTCTTCCTTCTGGAGCTCCCTTTGGAAGTCAGAGAGCAGCTAGATGCAACCCTGGGTAGGCCCCGTGCTACTGGGACCTGGGCTGCCACCTGGAGGGAAGCAGGATAGCAGAAGGCACCTCCTTATGCTGCTCATGTTATTTCTGCCACTGGAAATAAAGTTTATTTCTGCCACTGGAAATAAACTCATTGTTGAAATGCAATCTTTCCATAAAGAGGAGTTATTCATATGTTTTCATTGTGGATTCACACATGTAGACATGTAACCCCACCTCCTTTGACTTGTGCCTCTTGTCTAATGCAAAGTCATTTCATGAAATAGGCTTTGGAAAATATGAGATAGAATAGGGCAGACTTCTGGCCAAGATGGAGGCATAGGTAGACACACTGTGCTTCCTCGCACAACCAAAATAAAGACAACAACAATTTAAAAACAAAAAACAACCAGAACTGACAGAAAACCAAACTGTATGGAAGTCTGACAACCTAGGAGTTAAAGTAGACACATTCATACAGACCGGTAGGAGGGGTGGAGTCGGGCAGCTGGGAGGAGAGGGGACATGGCAAAAAAAAGTGATGGCTGTCAGACCCTGGGCACACAAGGTGACAGTGGACGGACCCAGCAAGGCAGCAATTGTGGAGAGGTGCGGCGCACAAGGCAGCTGGCGGACCAGGCGGTTCCACCTGCACACGCAGATAAACCGGGAGCCAGACAGACAGCGCAACCCGGCGTACCAGCATCGGGAAATAAAGCCTCAAACCACTGACTGAAAACACCTGTGGGCTTGAGGTACCTGGAGAGACTTCCAGCCTCATAGGAGAGTTTGTTGGAAAGACCCACAGGGTCCAGGAAGGTACACAAACACACCCACATGGGAATCAGCACCAGAAGGGCCCAATTTGCTTGTGGGAAATGGAGAAGTGACTGAAATCTGGCAGAGAGCAGAGCAAGCACCATTGTTCCCTCTCGGACCCCTGCCCCACATACAGCGTCACAACCCAGCAACTGGGTTGACACGCCTGTGAATACTTAAGGCTCTGCCCCTCACGACATAAGGGGCATGTCAAGACAAAAAAAATGGCCCAAACAAAAGAACAGATCAAAGCTCTGGAAAAAATACAACTAAGCAACAAAGAGATAGCCAGCCTATCAGATGCACATTTCAAAGCACTGGTGATCAGGATGCTCACAGAATTGGTTGAATTTGGTTGCAAATTAGATGAAAAAATGAAAGCTACACTAAATGAAATAAAGGAAAATGTACAGAGAACCAATAGTGATGGGAAGGAAACTGGGACTCAAATCAATGGTGTGGACCAGAAGGAAGAAAGAAACAACCAAACAGAAAAGAATGAAGAAACAAGAATTCAAAAACATGAGAGGCCTAAGAACCTCCGGGACATCTTTAAACATTCCAATATCCGAATTATAGAGGTACCAGAAGGAGAAGAGGAAGACCAACAAGTGGAAAAGTTATTTGAACAAATAATAAAGGAGAACTTCCCCAATCTGTCAAAGGAAATAGACTTCCAGGAAGTCCAGGAAGCTCAGAGTCCCAAAGAAGTTGGATCCAAGGAGGAACACACCAAGGCACATCATAATTACATTAGCCAAGGTAAAAATGAAGGAGAGAATCCTAGAAGCAGCAAGAGATAAGGGGACAGTAACCTACAAAGGAGTTCCCATCAGACTGTTAGCTGATTTCTCAAAAGAGACCTTACAGGCAAGAAGGGGCTGGAAAGAAGTATTCCAAGTCATGAAAGGCAAGGACCTACATCCCAGATT
>CM052545.1:61820487-61886435 GCA_028533065.1 Trachops cirrhosus | reverse complement strand
CCTCCTCCCACTTCCTTGTTGCTAACCCTCCATGTGATCTTCATTTCTGTGTGTCTGTTCCTGTTCTAGTTGTTTGCTTAGTTTCTTCTTGTTTTTGTTTCAGGTGTGGTTGCCAATAATTGTGAGTTTGCTGTCATTTTACTACACATGTTTTTTATCTTCTTTTTCTTAGATAAGTCCTTTTAACATTTCATACAGTAAAGGCTTGGTGATGATGAACTCCTTGAACTTGACCTTATCTGAGAAGCACTTGATCTGCCCTTCCATTCTAAAAGAAAGCTTTGCTGGATAGAGCAATCTGGGGTGTAAGTCCTTGTCTTTCATGATTTGGAATACTTCTTTCCAGACCCTTCTTGCCTGTAAGGTCTCTTTTGAGAAATCAGCTGACAGTCTGATGGGAACTCCTTTGTAGGTTACTATCCCCTTATCTCTTGCTGCTTCTAGGATTCTCTTCTTCATTTTTACCTTGGCTAATGTAATGATGATGTGCCTCGGTGTGTTCCTTCTTGAGTCCAACTTCTTTGGGACTCTCTGAGCTTCCTGGACTTCCTGAAAGTCTATTTCCTTTGCCAGATTGGGGAAGTTCTCCTTTATTATTTGTTCAAATAAGATTTCCACTAGTTGCTCTTCCTGAACTTTCTAATGAAGTATAACTTACATGTGGAAAGCACATAAATTATGAGTAATCATGAAATATCACATGAAATATCATATCTATATGACTTTTTTCTCTATGGAAGCTTTTAATGTTGTCAATGTCATACAGATCTTCTTATCCTTAGTGATTTTTTGTCTACTTGTTTTAGCAGTTACTGCGAGAAATGTATTAAATTCTGAAGCAAAAGCCCTGGCTGGTGTGGCTTGCTGGATTGAGTGCCAGCCGGTGAACCAGAAGGTCACTGGTTCAATTCCCAGTCAGGACACATGCCTGGGTTTCAGGCTAGGTCCCCAGTAGGGGACATGTGAGAGGCAACCACACATTGATGTTTCTCTCCCTTCACCTCTCTAAAAATAAGTAAACAAAATCTTTAAAAAAATTCTCAAGCAATGAATGTAGATTTCTCCCTTTAGTTCTTGCTTTTTATCCAGTATAATAATCTCTTTTTATTTAAAATATTTAGTCCATTTACATTTAATGTAATTTTTGATACAGTTGTATTAAATCTTTCATTTTGTTATTTGTTTTCTTTTGTTTCAACTGTTCTTTGCTCTTCTATTATTCTTTCTGGCCACATTTTGTTTAAATCAGATATTGTTAGTATTCTATTTTGATTGTTCTATTGGCTTTCTACCTATATATCTTTGCATTAATTTTTAGTGATTGCTTTGAGAATGACAATATACATCTTTAATATATCACAGTCTGCTTAGAGTTAATGTTAGATGCTTCAAATAAAACTTTGTTTTAGTATGAACTTTGCAACAGTATGTTTCCCTTCTACCAATTTTTATCCTTAGTATTATTATTTTCATGTATACCTATTATATGTTATAAACCCATCAATATAATATTTTGTAATGTTTTTCTTTAAACAGCCATAAATATTTTTCAAAAATTTAATTAATTAAGCATTTCTGATGCTCTTTATTCTTTCTTAAATATCTAAGTTACCATTTGGTGTTGTTTCCTTTCAGTCTATAGAATTTTGTTTAGCATTTTAAAAAATGTATAGGTCTCTGAGGAAGAACTCCCTCAGCTTTGTTTTTTACTGATTTGTATATGTACATATCTACATTTATCTCTATTTCTGTGATCTCTATTTCTATATTCATGAGATTTTAGATGTTAGGGAGGAAGCATATGGTCCTAGTGTACCATCTTGATCTGATCAGTCTGGTTATTTCTGGAACTTAACATTTCAGATCCTAAACTAAGGACACTCTACTACTTGAATGGCTCATTTTGGACTAGACTTGGGTCCTGAGGAAGTGGACTGTTTATAAAGGGTAGAGAGAATCTAGAAAGTTCTCTATGTGTAGTCACTCTATGATATTTAATTTTCACAAGGGGTCCATGCACCTCCTTAAGAGCTCACTTTCCCACAGGAGAAGCTCATTCACTGAAAGCTGTGTCCAATATAAAACTTCTCTTATTTTAAATAAGTGTTATTACCCTAAGGTTGGCTTTTGATCTCTGTTATTTGAGACTGTTTGGCAAGGAGTTCTATCTTATCTGCTGTCCTGTTTAGCATTTATTCTTTCTAAGTCACTAGTCCACCATAATAATTTTATCTCTGAGCCCCAAAGCAAAAATTGTGGAAAAGATCCACTTATTTTCTATTAATTCAAAAGTGAGTAGATCTTAACACAGGTGAGAGGGACTCTTTTTTCATCGATGTGCTCATGAGGAAATGTAGAAAAATTTTGAGAAGTACTTAAATCTAAAATTTAGCTCAGTCTCTACCAAGACTTTAGCTAGACTTCCATAGTCATAAAGCAGATGGTCTTTATTGTACCCTAGTGTGACTCCTTTTTATACACAAATTGGAATAATCTATAAATTTTTTGACATATTGGTATTTTTAATTCTATATCACAAGTTGTCCTTTTAAAAAACCTGACAGACCAATTACTCTGAGATTCTCTTCCTTGTCCACAATCTTATATTTTCTCATAACTAAGCAAAGAAGTGTTTTGGGTTATATGCAAACATGAATTCTAGTACCCTTTTTATTTTCTTTATTGAAATTTTGATGATTATCTACTTCACAGGAAAAGTATTGTTTAGCCTCTTTTAATATAAATATTTCACGATGTAATTTATTTCAAGAAATGTTACTTACTATCCCCCAGTACACCAGGACATTGAAAGACTTTTATATTGACATTTTCTTTTTGAGTAACTTTGTGCCAACCCTTCCTGAAGGTAAAGGACTACAAAAGATTATTCACAGGAGATTTGTTAGCCTCAAATGACATTTCACATAAGAAATCTTTAAGACATCAAGCCTTGAAATAACTGGTGCCTAAAAGGCATCCTTTCCTTTATCCTTACGAAACGTACTTTTGCTGTCAAACATGCATCTAAGGAACATGGTGCCTGTTGTATGGCTGCATCTCATATCCTCTTGGTGGGTTCTTTTCAGTGGCACGGATGAGCTATTTGCCACCTGTGCCAAGAAGGACATCAGAGTGTGGCACACACAGTCTAACAGGGAGCTGCTGCGCATCACTGTACCCAACATGACCTGCTATAGCATCGATTTCATGAGAGACGGCAAGAGCATCATTTCAGGTAACGTCGACACACCGAGATCTGGCCTCCCGCTGTGGCTGTGGCTGTGGCTGTGGCTGTGGCTGTGGCTTGGGATCTTGTCATTCTCATTACTCCCTGGTCTCTACCAGTGGATAACCTGGAACAGCCTCTCACTGTCCACCCAGCCCTCCTTGCTTCTATTCTAGCCTCCCTTTGGAGTTCCCTTCCAGCTGGGAGACTTTCCGAGCTAGGAAGAATGAAATTTCTCTTCTCCCAAATTGCTACTAGAGCATGTAGCTCTCTCTCTAGCAGGAAAACTTAGTAATTCAATTACAAAATGAATCTGGGCCCTCAGTGAGTACAAGGTACTTGTATTAGAACCCCTTTTGTTGTTCAAGGGATAAAACCTTGGCTTTAAGTTATATCTCAAAGGGAATATATATTTAATTTGGTTGATTATTTTATGCCAAAAATGTCAACATAAATTATAGACATCATAATATTCCATGTATACATACTTTAGTACCTATCTCTAAAACTAATATTCTCCTATAAAATAATAATTTATTCAAAACCAAGGGGGTGGAATCAGGGGAGGGAGGTGGGGATGGCTGGGGTGGGGGAAGTGATGGGTGGAAAAGGCAGACAACTGTACTTGAACAACAATAAAATTTTAAAAATGGAAAAAATAAAATAATTTATTAATACTTCTTATGTTCAATCCATGTAAAAATTTCCTCAGAATGTCAAAAAGTAGACTCAGTGGTTCACATCAATGGGAAGCCAGTGGATCTTTAGGTTCAGCTATTAAATGGTGACATCAGAAGCCTATCACAACCCTCTTTTCTTGGCTCCATG
Source organism: Trachops cirrhosus (assembly GCA_028533065.1). NCBI lineage: Eukaryota > Metazoa > Chordata > Mammalia > Chiroptera > Phyllostomidae > Trachops > Trachops cirrhosus. The sequence continues at coordinate 61,882,381 of CM052545.1, read as the reverse complement.
TCCTCCATGCTGGCCTCTCCCCTGGGCATGTTTCCCCCCCACACAGAGGCTGCCAGGAGCTCCTGGCTTGCATCACACTGAGAGCTCACAAAATTCAAACCATCATTGCCTCCTGTGTCTCTTACACCCCATACTCATTCCTCCCTCAAGAGCCCCCGTCAGACCACATCCAAGACTCCATCACTTCTCATCATTTTCGCCCTTGTCTCAGTCACCAGCGTCTCTCTCTCTCTCAAAATTACGCGAGTGGCTTCCCACCAGGTCGCTCTGCTTCTGCCCTGCCTACCACCCTTCTCCCTCGGACTATTCTCAACACAGAAGCCAGAAATCTCTTTTTAAAGAGAGTCAGATCATGCCATTGCTAGGATTCAAAGGTCTTTCACTCTCAGAAAATAAAGGACAAAGTCACTGCAATTGCCCACAAGGTCCTACGTGACCTTCTCACCTCCCCCACCTCCACCTTTTTACCTCTGACTTTGTCCCTTCCTAGTTATCCCCACTGGCCATACTTGTTCTTTGCTATTCTTCACACACATTGCACATAGGGTCTTTGGTCTAGGTGCTTGGTCTGCCTGGAGAGTTCTTTTTTTTTTTTTTTTTTTAAGAATTTATTGATTTATTTTTAGAGAGAGGAAGGGAAGGAGAAGGAGAGAGAGAGAAACATCAATGTGTGGTTGCCTCTCATGTGGTCCCCACTGGGGACCTGGCCCGCAACCTAGGCATGTGCCCTGACTGGGAATCGAACCTGTGATGCTTTGGTTCGCAGCCCGCGCTCAATCCACTGAGCTACGCCAGCCAGGGCGAGAGTTCTTTTCTAAGACAGCCCCATAAGTCACTCCCTCACCACCACCACCACCCCACTTCCTCAAGTCTTTGATGCAATAGGATCTGCCTTGAGGATCCTATTTACAATTGCTAAGGTCAATAGGTGACAGTAAAGGTGATGAGAAGGAGCCAGTCGTGTGAAGATGTGGTAAAGTACATTTCAGACAGAGGGGGCAGCCTTGAGTTAGGCAATAGCTTTGAGGTGGGCAATAGGTTGGTGTATTTGAGGACTAGAAAGATGACTGGTGTGTCTGGAGCTTAGAGGGTAAGGTTAGGGTCAGCATTCAGGGAGAGTAATAGTAGAGGAGATTGAGACTTTTGAAAGTTCTTGATCATGGAGGTAACATGGTTTTAAGAGGTTCACCCTGACCCCTGCATAGATTATTGATTGTAGGTGAGCAAGAATCCAAGGCAGGGAAAAGCCATTATAATAATCCAGGAGAGAGAGGCTGATGGCTTGCGTGAGGGTGGTCCCAGTGGAGGAGTTAAGAAGTGTTCAGATTCAGAATGTTTTTTAACTGTGGTGCTGATGGAGCCTGCTGATGGATTCAGTGTTGAGTTGGGTTGGGTGGAAGAAATAGAGAAGAATCAAGAATGACTCTGAAGTTCTTGGCTTGAGCAACTGGATAGATGGTGGCAACTTTTATTGAGCTGGGGAAGATGATGGGGGTGGGGGGGCAGAGTATCAGATTTAAAGGCAGGAGGGAGAGTGGGAAGTCAACATTTATTTGGGGATATTAAATTATACACCCCACATGCTATATCCAACAAGTAGTTGAATGTACAAGTTTTACAGCTCAGGGAAGAGTGGGAGCTGGTCTCCCTCCTTCCTCCTTGTTCCAACTTCTCTCCCCTAGAGCGAGATGTGCATGGAGGCAGGTTCAACTAAGGCAAGCCACACATTTCCCTCAGTGAGGCACAACCAGTTTGGGGAATCGGGAAAGTGGTAGGGGACTGGCCTCTTTCCTCCATTATTACCACTGCTCCCCAGTCCTGACATTCACCTGTGATTTGGGAGAGCAATGGTCTGCAGAGAGAGTGTGATGTACTGATCTTGCCTGCTTTTTGTTTTCCTTTCCTGCCAGCGTGGGACGACGGTAAAATCCGAGCCTTCGCCCCTGAGACAGGCCGGTTGATGTACGTCATTAACAATGCCCACAGGATCGGAGTTACGGCCATCGCCACCACCAGTGACTGTAAAAGGGTCATCAGCGGTGGTGGGGAAGGGGAGGTAGAATCTTCTTTAAAAAACAGCCCCCAATATAGTGTGACTACATCATAAGAGATCACTTAATTGATTTTTTTAAACTGTTTTAGGAGTTAGGCAGGACCAAATTAAGATTTTGATGAAACACTAAAATACATCATAAATTAAAATTCTAATAATATAAATCTGCATATAAGTACATTTGTTCACACAGAAAGGACATTTAAATGCAGACATGAAAATGTTCTGTATGGAATTGAGTTAGGAATCCAAATTGGTGTTCTGCCAGAGTTTTGGAATACATACTTGTTCCTTTCCTTCAAAGACTGTAGTTATATAAGTTGTCTTTATCTTGTCTTTTAAAGGAGATGCTATTTTTAGAATTACTGAAATTATGACACTTGACCTTTTCCTCCCATCATTTCAAGGAGCCTACAGCATCTTTCACTCATTCACCTTTAGTGCCTCTCCTCTCTTCCTCCCCGGCTGCTTTCCTACCCCACAGCCTGCCCTCTCTTGACACGGCATGTTTGCTTTTCCTTTCCTTTCTCCATGCTATCATAGCAATGACATCAGGGAGAAGGAAGACACAGCATCTTGTGTAGGCTTCAGCAGAGTTTGGGCCAAGCAGAAGAGCAGCCGAGTGTCTGGGCTCCAGAGTCGCACTGCCTGGGAGCCAGTTCACCCCACCCTGTTCTGGCTGTGAGAACTGGCCAGGGTGTGCGCTCTTTAACCTCACTGGGCTTCAGCTTCCTGTGGTCATGTGGACATAACACTGCTCCCATCAATGACACATTTTGCACTCTTTATATGCTCTAAGTCTTCAAATTCTGGTGTGCGTTTTACACTCAGAGCACACCTTCATCTGGACTAGCCACTTCTCAGGTGCATTATAGACACATCAAGCCCTCGACGATCCCCCATCTCTGCCTATCACCACCCTCCTGGCTTGACTCCCTTCCCTTATCCCTTCAGCCATGCTGTTGCTGACACCCTCAGCATCCTCCTCACTCCTTCAGCTTCTTGCTGCATCTGCTTTGCTGATGCCCAGACTTGGCTGGGACCAGACCAGTTGCATTTAAGGCTGTTGAACCTGAGCTAATGAGGGCTGCGGAGGAAATGACACATTACAAAGTGATTGCCCTTGACCCTGCTCAGCAATCTTCTGACCATGTCAGCTTTTCCTCTCATTCCCCACAGCTGTTTCAGAACCATCCTTCCAAAAACCATGGTCTTCAAGGTCTTTGTAAGTACTACAGACCAGGGCTGTTGGCCAGCAGGTGTGCACTGGTGTGAATGCAGTAGTTGCTAAAATACTCAGGAACTTCCATTTTCACTGGTAAATGGCTATTGCCTGAGTTGTGAAAACCCCAATCCCACCACCTTGTCCCCTTCCCTCTCAGCATACCCAAACCACCCCTGCAGTCCCACAACTAAGGGGCTAATGCCCGGTACCTCCAAAGTTCTAGTCCCGGGGCTCTTTGGCCGGAGCCCATACCATACTATGACGAAGAAGATCAAATGCATGCCCCCACACATAGTGGGATTTCAACACTGGAGATTTTGTTTTCTTTGACCAAAGTCCTTATCCCACCCCATGTCATAACAGAGCAAAATTACTTGGACACCAAAGAAAAGAGTATGGTCCCCCTCATTTGGGATACCTCATGCTTCCCAATTTTCTTTACTAAGAAAGTGTTTTAGAATGTGTTTCTTCATTTAAGGTTATTTTGCTCTAGTCAGGTACACATAAATTACTTGTCCTAACACCAGTTTTTAGTCTAGTGTTCACCTGGACTACTGTCCTTTCAGGGCCTTGTACTACTTACACAGAGCAGTTTCTGCACTTCTTGTTTCTCATAGGTCCGACACATTCATTGTAAGAATGAGCATCTGACTACATTGTTATGTTTTCTGATGTATTTGTAACAGATCATTTATCCATTACAGGACATGCAGTAATGACTAAATAACTTTCCTTTTTTATTACAGTTAGGGCACCATATGGACTGTTTTGAAATTTTGTGTGTAGGCAGTTATATTACCTATGCATTTCACTTTAGGATAGCAAAGGGGTATTATAAAATGTATTTTTTAATAAAAAGTGGGTATTGTCCTTGGTGGGGCTGAAACCCATTAGTTTTTAAATGATTAAAATCGAGCCGCTGACGTGAAAGTTTAATTATAGCTCTGAGTGCCCTCGAGGTTTCCAGATGGCACAAGGAACCTAAGAGCAACACTCAGAAGAAATGAGTAGACATGCTATTTCTCTTGGGTTAGCGGCAGCCCTTTCATTATCCATTTTAGTAGCTGGAACCTAATACATTTCTCAGTCCTGAAAGTAGAAGCAGATGCAGGATCATTGGGTGTATTTTTCTGGTTCCATGGAAGAATATTCTTGGCCTACAACTTGGCATTTCCACCCCACTCAACCAAAGGAGAACAGGTCAGGCAGAGCAGAGGTGGGAGAGCTCTTAGAATTGTTTTATCCCTTCAAAAGTCCTGAATGCGCATTACGAGCCTGTGCCTTGTGGCTTTCAGGTGAGGGTGTGGCAGATAGGCTGCCAGACCCAGAAGCTGGAGGAGGCCCTGAAGGAGCACCAGTCCTCCGTGTCCTGCATCCGGGTGAAGAAGAACAATGAGGAGTGTGTCACAGCCAGCACAGATGGGACCTGCATCATTTGGGACCTTGTGTAGGTACCTGTGATGGGGAGGACAAAGTGGCACTTACAAGCCCAACAGTGCCATCACTGTGTTGAACTTGAAAGAAGATTCAAATGAAGTGTAGAAACCTTATTTAAGAAAACATGAAGTGGTGCTCATCAGAAGCCATTCATCCCCATGGCTACTCATGGATGCTGGTGGAAAGGGTATAGTTTTCAGGAAGAGCTGGATGTTAGAAGTTTCTGGACAGATGGGGAGGTCACTTCCTGGATACACAGTGAAGCATAATTTAATTTACACTAATTCAACTCTTAAGTATTCCCCCAAAAGGGAGAAGGGAACTAACTTAAGTACTGTAGGCAGTTCTTCTGGTCCTTCCAGGCACCCTGTCAGTCCCAGGGCAAGCTTGCTGGGGGTGGGAGTGTGGGGTAGGTGGGATTGTCCTTCCCTCTTGGTTAGCCTCACTCTCAGGGACCCCTTATACTGTAAGCATATCGCTGTCGCCATAGAGTGCATGACTCCAAGCTAACAAGACCAAGGCAGGTGAACTTTATTGTTGGAGTAATTTAAAGTATTTTCAAGAATTTTTTTTTACTATGAGCATTTTTTCTGTGTTTATTTTGAGAATTAAATGCTGTTCCACCAATCTCTCCTTCCACCCAGCACTACTTCTACAACCACTACCTCTCCTCTGTGTATAACTGCATTAGAGAGACTTAAGTCAGAGGTAGGAGGAAATATATATAGATGTATTTATGTCTCTATAAAAATATAGTATAGATATAGCAAAAGAATATAAAATGTTCGTGATTGGAGAGAATAGAAAGGGAACTAAAGGCAAAGGCAGAGCACTTTTTATTTAATACATTAAAAAACGAAACCAAAGTACACCTCTGTCTTTGGGCTCTGTGTGTCTCCAACTTTGATGTGCATGCAAAACACCTGGGAATCTTGTGTAAGTGTTGATTTTGATTCTAAGGTCTAGAGTGGCATCTGAGATCTTGCATTTGTAAAAGCTCCCAAATGATGCCACTGGTGCGGGTCCAAGGATCACACTTGTGGGAGGGGTTAGCCTTCAGCTGAACTTCCCACTGGGAAAATAGATAACTAGGAGTGCATATCTACACTTGTTTCCATGAGTAGTTGGTGACTGCCTCAAAGCTTTAAACCCCTTGTTCCATAGTAGGAATATTTGCTTAATTTGTGCCAAAGTCTAAAAATGTTCAATTCAGATACCACATTTGAAAACTTCAATAATGAGAAGAAACTGTGCAGGAGGTCCATTTTTTAGACAATGGAGCCTGGCCTGTGAGATGATGCTCAGCCTCCTTGTCAGTAGAAGGAGAAGCTGATTTCTGTATTTTTGGTACAGTACCTAAAGCAGCAGTTCTCAAACTATTGTGCACATTAGAATCAACTGGGGTACTGATTAAAAATGCAGATCTGTGGGCTTTGTCCCAACCTACTGAATCCAATCCCTTTCAGTAAGGCCCGATGATATCCAAATTTTAAAGCCCTCCCCACACTTTGACACTCAGCTTGTCTAGACTTTCACTTCAAAAATGGCAGCCTCCAGAATAAAGGACTTTGTATGGAAGGTAGCAGGTTGACTCTGAGTTCAGCCTTTTCTACTCCCTTCTCACCGGATCTTGAGGCTTCCCATTTAGTCCTGTGTTTTGTCTTTAGAAAAGCTCCTCTCGCCCCTTTTCTGACTGCCCCGTAGGTACAGTGGGACAATGTGGAAGTGGGCAGAATAACAGGAAGTCTGTTTGGAATAAATAAACCAACCCTAATCCAAGCTTGTACCAAATCCAGTTTGAACAGTAACTACATTTTCTAGTGGAAAGAAAGTCAAGTTTTCCAGCTTTTGAATCTATTTTTCAGACATCTTAGGAGGAATCAGATGATCCTGGCCAATACTTTGTTCCAGTGTGTTTGTTACCACCCTGAGGAGTTCCAGATCATCACCAGTGGGACAGACAGAAAGGTAACTAACTGTTCCTGGCAAGAGCTAAGCACTTTCTGGGACAACAGAAAAGCAGTGAGGCGTTGTGGCTGAGGGTGCAGGCTCTGGGGTCACGCCACTGCAGATGACGGCCTTGCTGTTTATCAGCCCTGCGTGCCACTTTGGAAGTGCTCTGCAATCTTATGGTGCCATTGCTTCCTCATCTGTAAAATGGAAATGGTGATGCCACCAACCTAGAGTTGCTGTGAGGATTAAAGTCATGCTTGAATATAATGCTCATAGCAGGGTGCCTGCCCCTGGTAGGTACTCGATACATACTGGTTTTTACTATTAGGAAATTTCTGAGGCCAGAAAGGAATTGCTGTGTTCAAACCAGTTGCCGCTTTGACTAAATTCAAATTGAATGACAATAGAGCTCCTCATCTCTTCTCATTGATCTGCTTCACCAATGCATTAAAAATCTTTTAAGTTGGAGAGTCTGTGTCCTTGGGTGAAGATTGGTCCTTTTGGGGGGAACATTTCCCCTTGGAGCAAGTAAGAGGCATTAGGAGAAAGGCACATGGAGGAGCAAGGATGCTGGCGTGTCATGCACCCTGCCAGCCATATCAGATCAGCTTAATTATGGGCACATCCAAAGAATGGATTTGGAATCTTCTAATTCAGATTTTGAGATGACTCTGAGATCACTGAAGAAGAGGTTGCATATTTATCTTTTCCTAGCTATAGAAAATGTCGATGAGTTAAAAGTATAAAAATACTGTAGGGAAAATACCAAAGGTGCCTCACCCACCTCCCACTACCCCCAAATTAGAATCTAGGAGTAAAGTTTTTTCCTGTTTAAACTTCCCAGGTGACTGGGGACTACTTTCCAAAGATACTTTATCATAAAAACTCAAGAAATGCTGCCTGGTCCAACCAGGACTTGCCTGACACAGACAGGATGCCATGGGGGGTCATGGGGATTTGCCTCAGTTTCAGTCCCTGTAGGCAGCCTTCTTGTGTCTCGTTGGCCCAGACTGGCTGGTGCCTGCCCAGCCCGTGTTGACCTGTGGTCTAAGTGGGCTTCCCCTTGGAACTGGTCAAATGGCTATGAGGGAGTTAACCACCACGTTATCATAAATACTTCGATATATGGTTCATAAAGTTTCTACATTAGTGTGGTATTTGCCATATTTTAGGTTTCAGCTTATGAGACTTGAACCAGCCTATTTCCCTCTTATTAGCATTTTTGCCAGAATGTTTAACCCATAAATCATAAGCCTGTAAAACTATTCTAAGTGCCGGGGACACGGCAGTGTCCCTGCTGTCATGGAGCTTACTTATTCTACGCATTTGTTTTGGGTAGGAAGGCATGGACTTGGACAGTACACATGCATACAAATATGTGGGTGAACAATGAGTGAGCAGGTGAATGAGAGGCTATGAGATGGTGAGAGGGCTACAAAGAAAATAGAACAGGTTCTGTGACATTGGCTGGGAAGAAGAAAGCTGCTTAGCTAGCTGGTCAGGGAGGGGGCCTCCCTTAAGGAGGTGACCTGGGAGCTGAGTGAGGCCAAAGTGACAGAAGGACCTAGCCATGCTTATGTCTCAGGGAAGACCATCCCAGGCAGAGGATATTCAGGAGAGCCTGAGGCCTGGTCAAACGGTGCAGGAGAGGGTGACTTTAACTTCTCTGGCTGATAAAGCAGGTAGTCAAGCACAAATTATTTGTGTGCTTCCCAAGAAACAAGGATTTGGGTGTGTTTTTAATAGTTCTTTCAGCTTTCACTATAAAAAATAGAACTTTATGTTAAAGCAATCAAGCATCAAATGAAATCATATATATATAAATCACATACATATAAATTATATATATAAGTAATATACCTATAAATCATAAATATATATCGTCTTACACAATTGCTAGCTAGGTTCAGAGGAATACAGATTCCTGGCATAAAGACTGGAACACAGCAAGTTTCCATCAACATGAACAAAGACAGTGGCGAAATGCATGCCCAAGTCCACACTCCTGATTTCTGGTCAAATGCTTTTTGTTTAGAAAGAAATTTTAGTTTTGAATATGCTTTACATTTATATTTCAAAGTTCAAAAAGTATAAAAGCAGTACATTCAGAGAAAAATCTCTCCTTGAGCTCAGTCTTCCCTTCCACTTCACCCCTAATCTAGTTTCCCTCCCCAGGAGGGGACCGATATTAACGGTTTGTCTTTAAAAGACCACCCTGTGGCATGCTGATTGATTTGAGGCAGAAGAGAAAGTTGGGAATAGGGGTGGGGTGAGGAGGAGGGAGGGACAGCCATGGTGAGCGGTTGGCTGTGTAGGGCACAGTCCTGGAACTGTCTGGACTGCTCATTTCCCAAGCTGATGGAAGCAAGTGCCCTCCCTTCCACAAGACCGGCAGCCTGGCTCTCCTGCTCTGAGAGCAGACGTGGGAAAGCCGATGCAGTGGCTGTTTCCTTTTTCTTTTACAACTGACTTCAGACTCAGTCTGCCTGGTCTGATCAAAAGCACTTCTGTCGCAATTCGGGTTTACCAGAACATCAACGTCTCTTGAAATAGAACACAAATTTAAAAACCAATACTAAAAATATTAAAATGGTTTCTCCACCCCTGCTTTAGCCTATTTATAATTTCAGCCGACATATCATCCCGTGATGTATTTTTGCCACCTTCTATATAAAGTGGAACCATCTTTTATTAGCATGTGAGTGGATGATTCCACTGAGCTGAGTCCTGCCTAATGCTTCTCTCCGGAATTCCAGATTGCTTACTGGGAAGTATTTGATGGGTCAGTAATCAGAGAGTTGGAAGGTTCCCTGTCGGGGTCAATCAATGGTATGGATATCACACTGGAAGGAGTGCACTTTGTCACAGGTTAGTACTGGGGTCAGAAAAAAAAGCCAAGCCCGACTTAGGTAAATAGGGACATGGAACTCTCAGGCAGGAGGTCATTGAAAGTGACCACAAAAGGGTCTATGGTTTGAGTGAGGCCTGAGCACTGCAGCCAGTGTGGTTGGAAAAGAAAAATGTAGAAGTCACATGTCAGTGAGAGGAAATGTTTGCCCAGCAGCCTGAGGGGCACAAGTAAAAGCTAAGCCTCACATTACTGGCATTTGAGGGGAGGGGTAGGGTTGGCTTCAGGGCCTGGGCTGTCTGCTGTGCCTTGTTCTGTTATTTCCAGCTGAAGTCTTAAATGCCAGGCTTTTAAGTCATTATTTCCTGGGGGCATTTACTATACAACATGCCTGTTGGAACAATATATTTCCTGCCGGGCCCTTAGATTCTTTGGGACAATAACAATGAAATGCTCCAAATGACTTAAAGCTTCAAACACACGTTTACTGAAAATAAGATATGAAAGCAGACATGGTGTGACCTCAGTCACATACACAGACGTATATGTGGACCTGCCCACTTCCAGAGAAAAGACTGGGAGGAACTAAACCAAGATGTTATTCCTGGTTCTTTCTGGGTGGTGGGATCAAGGGCAATGCCAACTCTTTGTATTTTTTTCCTCAAATTTACTACAATAGACCTACACTTTATAATCAAGGAAAAGAGTTCTTATAAAGACAGGTTTGTCTTCCTTTAAATTGGCCCCAGGGAATGTGTTGAAAATAGTTCAGTTATTTGAAATCAAGGCTATTTCTCTGTATTCTGTTATAGCAATGCCATATAAATGTCTTTTTTCAGGTGGACATGACCATATGGTCAAAGTTTGGGATTATAACGAAGGCGAAGTGACTCATGTTGGGGTTGGACACAGTGGCAACATCAAGCGCATTCGGATAAGTCCAGGAAATCAGTACATCGTCAGTGTAAGTGCCGACGGAGCCATTCTGAGGTGGAAGTACCCATTTGCCTCGTGAAGCAGCGGAGAGTCATAGCACCACACACAACTGTGTGGAACGTCGCTGCTTAGATAACTCTAAGACTGCTTTGGATGTTTTTTGTTTTTGTTCTTTAGTCAAAATATTTTATCTGTAAGTTTCTCCACTCCTCTGTAGAATGTATTTGACATTCTTAAACTGTATATTAAAACTGAAATATGCTCAAGAATAATTGGTACGAGCTGTAATTAAAAGTCTTTTTATTATGAATAAACATCCAGTTGTTGGTTTCCTGTCATAAACTCTTTTCTAGGACTCTGCAAACCCCACAGCCCCTCCTCATGATACATCCATGGATGACTTTGCTGATATTCTCTGAAAATAAGGAAGGCGAGCTCACCTTCTTAATTAGCATTTCATTGGTCAATCTTCATAGGGCAAGATGTGGGTTTGAATCTAGACATTGGGTAGCTTTTTAAAAATTTTTTATTTATTGATTTTAGAGAGCCAGGAAGGGAGAGAGAGAAATACCAATTTGCTGTTCCACTTATTTACACATTCATTGGTTGGCCTGCAGTGCCCTGACCTGGGATCAAACCAGCAAACCTGGTATATAAGGAGGGCACTCCAACCAACTGAAGTACCTGGCCAGGGATAGTTTTATTTTTTTATTCTCTGAGCCACTGTTTTATCTGTTGTAACACAAGAATAAATTCCTGCTCAGTAGGTTGCTGTAAGAATTAAGTGAAATAGCCTTCGCTGGTGTGGCTCAGTGAATTGAGCACCAGCCTATGAACCAAAGTATCACGGGTTCGATTCCCAGTCAGGGCACATGCCTGGGTTGCAGGCCAAGTCCCATAGAGGGCACACTAGAGGCAACCACACATTGCTATTTCTCTCCCTTTCTCTCTCTCTGAAAAAAAAAAATCAAATCTTGAAAAAAAAGAATTATGTGAAATAATGTATTAAAGCATCAGCAGAATTCCTGACACATAGAGAGTTCAACATGAATTACAGTGCTTTCTCCAATGTGTGTCATTGAGGACCCTGGGGTGAATATCAAGGATGAAATTTCATGGGTGCTTTTTTTGGCCATAAAATCTTTCTCCTGTGCTTGCCATCAGAAGGGCAAGGGAATGGACGTCATATATTGATCATCCAGAGGGGATTTTTCTCCAGAGAGGGTAAATAGTGATCTTTTCAGGAAACACTAAAGCCCCATGCACAGTACAGACTTTCGTTCTAAGCATAATCTTTAACTAAAGCTCCCCCCCCCTTTTTTTTTGCATCTGGCAACTTCCTGCTGCCCTATTTGATATATCAAGGTGGATATTTAATAAGTGGGATCTTTTATTTGTCAAATAGTTTAATAGTAACATTTCAGGGCCTTGGCGCATAAATGCGCACTGCTGATCTCGAGCTAGAAATCTATGTGAAATTCATTTTTCGAGACTTTGCCTGATTAATTATAAACCTGACAGTTACAGGATAAAGTGAGTGGAGTCCCACAGTTACCCAGGGAATCAAGGGCCTGGCAAGGCCAAGTGGAGTCTGATTGGGCAACAATTCACCAAGGATTTCTCGTCAAGGAATGAGCAGGTGACCGCGTAGGGGGAGCGTCTGAAATCCAGAAAACTTCCTGGTAAGCGAATACTGCAAAGGGCTGAGATTGGAAAGAGCCAACCTGTGGGGCTGGCGGTCGAGTTCCGGTTTTTCTGCTTATGGGTTTAGTGGCCTCCGTATGTTGCCTTAACCCCTCTGAGACCGTTTCTCCACCAGTTAAAGCAAGGATGATCAAGTCTCGCAAGTTTTTGTAAAATGATTCTAACTTACTCTATAGTTTAAAGAAGCAAACCATAATCATCTACGTTATTCACGTGGGGCAACACGCGGCTCCCAGTTCTAGTCCTAGGATGGCGGATCCCGGCAAAAGTTCTGACTCCGTCACCCCGCTGACAGACTGGAAGGAATGGCGCCACGTGTCTGCACAGACCTGAGCCTGCAGAGGAACCAGCGGTGCGCAAAAACGCTCCCTTCCCTTCACACTTCCCAGTGCGCGCCTCTCACACGCCTGAGACGGCCCTTTGGAGAATCTTCCTTTTCTTTCCCTTTTCTGTATATTTCCCTGGACGTAATTACAAAAAATTTAGAAATAGCCAGGACTTTGCAAATTTACTAGGCGCTTTCAATTTTATCACTCCAATCTTATTTCCACAGCTGGAAGCCTGGGAGGGAAAAGGAGCGGAGGTTAAATTCAGGTCTGTTAGTTTATGAGAGGCTAGGGGAATCGTGAACTCGGTGACTCCCACTGTTCTATTCCCAGTCACTGCCGCGGGGGCGTTAGTGGCGGTGGCTGGCCCCGTGCTGCCCTGGGGCGGAACCTGCGGCGGGATTCCCGCGCGGGGAGGGGCGGCCCCGCCCTTGGCCCCGCCCCCGCCCGCCCAGTCCCCCCACACACCTGGTCCGCAGGTAGCCTGCACCCCGGCTCCTGTTCGGGGTTGTAAAGGCCTGTTAGCGGCTGGTCCGCTTGGGATCCGGGGCTCTGCTCCGGGAGGCGCGCGGGTGGGAGGTATGGACCCGAGCCCGGGGACCTGGGCAGAAGGGGGTCCGCCTGCGCCCCGGCTCCGCCGCCGCCGCTCCCTGCGCCGCCTGTTCAGCCGCTTCCTGCTGGCGTTGGGCAGCCGCTCCCGCCCGGAGGATTCGCCTTCCTGGCCCCGGCCCCAGCCGGAACAGTACGATGGCGACGGTGAGAGGCATTGTGCCTGCGCCCCGGCCCCGGCTCTAGCCGCCCACGGAAGCCCAGGTGGGGAGCGCCCGCCAGGACTCCAGCCCCAGCTCCCCGTCGGCGATGGGGCAAGGCCCCCGGGCGTGCAGGGCTTGAAGAACCACGGCAACACCTGTTTCATGAACGCTGTGGTGCAGTGTCTCAGCAACACCGACTTGCTGGCAGAGTTCCTGGCGCTTGGGCGCTACAGGGCGGCGCCCGGCCGCGCGGAGGTCACCGAGCACCTGGCGGCGCTAGTGCTCGCCCTCTGGACGCGCGAATACACCCCACAACTTTCCGCAGAGTTCAAGGTAGGCAATGCCCTGCGCGTCCGGCCCTCGCCGCTTGGAGGAAGCTTCTTCTGGCCCTTTCGTTTCGCTTCTTGAGAAGTGTGTGCTCCATCGGGAAAGGGTTTTCCTGGAACTTTCTTTAGACGGCAAATCAGTTCCGCTGCGGGTTGCCGCCCTGGTTTTGAGCCGATTTGTTATGCCATCGCTCGCATACGTTTTTATTAGGAATTAATTCCTCCCAGGTATTTTGAGGGGTTGAATGGAAAGAGCTGGCAGATTTGAGTAGTGTGTTCGGTTGTTTGTTTTTTGCTTTTACGTTCAGCAAACCTTTTGTGGAAGTATTGAAAGCCTGTGGACCAGGCAGTGTTCAGGGATAGTTTTCAATCTGGAGGGGTGTTGGGTGGGGGATTCAGACTTTGAAGGCCAAGTTTTGGAGGAAGAAGGTGATGCTTGAATTGAATGATGAGGACTGAACGATGAAATCTGAATGATGAGGACTCAAGAAAAATCCAGGTTGAGGGAGCAGCATAGACCTGAATGAAGAAGCTGAGAATTGGAGGCACGTTGGGAAACGTGTGGCTAGCCCCCAGAAGGATAGACTGGCGCGTAAATTACGTTGGCCAGAGCATGTAAAGTCTTGGAGGCAATGGCAGGGAGTTTGGATTTTATTCTAAACTCAACGGAAGCTGAGAGCCTGTAGGCCTGGTGCTGAGTGCTCAGGAGAGGCAGTGGGTGTGCTGTATCAGAGATGGCATCCTTTTGTTTAGTGCAAATGAAATCCCCTAGGATGCTTTAGCACTGCGTTGTTTCCATTGTCCCCAGAATCACAGTCTACTTACTCGGAATGCCGGAATGCCGCAGGGTCATGAGGTTTTTTTTGGAAGTTGTGTGTATCACTTCACCCGGGATTAAGGCGGGGCATTTATTTGGGGTCCCAGTTGGATTCAAGAGTTCCTGATAATTGATTCGCATGGCGAGTTTCTTGCAAAAAAACAAACTACTCCCTCTCCGGTCGTCCCCCTCCCACCGCCCCCGCCAGCTCTGGGCATAGAGTTGAAGCTCACCATAGACCAGTGATTGTTGTTCCTGGGGGAGGGGGGAACCTGTCAGTGTTCATTCCACAAGCATCACTGCTCTTGAGTTTCAGTCGGAGAAAGCAATCCTTGCTACGTGACCTACTGGGATGCCAAGCTCCAACTTCCCTTTCTCCTGCTTCCACCAGTGAAGCACTGTGCTGCAGGAATCAGTGGGTGGAATGGGCATCATTAATATCTCTTTTTGGCAACATTTGCTTTTTAAATAGAGGCAGTATTGTATAGTGGTTAAGAGTAAGATCTCTGGAGTTTTGAGACCTTGAGCAAATTTCCAAATCTTGCTGTGCCTCAACTTTCCACATCTGTGAAATAGGGCCATAATGGTACCTACCTTATTACATTGTAGCCTTGGGAAAATTAAATGAGTTATATGTACAGCATTTAGCACAGCACCTGGCCCTAAGAAACTTTTTATTATTCTATCATTACACTTCCTCTTGCAGAGACCAAGGAGGAGGAAGGAAGGTAACCTTTGTGTAACCTTTTCTCAAGCCCCATGTGGGTCTCATCCAGTTACTGCAGGGATGGGAGATGTGGGAGTAGCTTGAAAAAAGCTTCCAAATTACTCATCACCCAGTGTCTCACCAGGATTTCCTCTCTCTCTCCTGGTCTGAAACACGTAAGGTCTGGAAGCTCCCCTTGAGCCTTGGGGAATGGAACGGTAATCAAGTTGTTAATGTCGGTGAGGGTGATGCACTCTGGGTAGCCAGCCTTGGAGAGTGGAGGTTCCAGAAGCCACAAGCTCACCTAGAGCTTTAGGTTTTCAACTTTGCTGATAGGAATCTAGGTGAGCTCCTTTTATTTTACAGATGAAGAAATATTCATTCATCCAACAAGTATTCTGCTGAGTGTCCAGACACTCTAGCGGGCACGTGGAATACACGTGATGAGTATAAAACCTGACTCTGGGACTTCTCTCCAGGAACTTACAGAGAGATGGATGGTAATGAAATAATCACACAGGCATGTGATTAGAGCTGGTGGCAAGTGCCAGAAAATAATAACTCGAGGAAGCTGTGGCAATTCTGGCAGGAGGCTATGATTTGAGTAGGGGAGATGGAGTTGGGGGGCAGGGAAGGCTTCCCAAAAGAGGTAACCATTGAATTGAGTTTTGTAGGAACAAGGGTCAACTAAGGACATGAAACTGAAAGTGCCAGTCAGTGAAGGGGGTGGGGTTGAGGAGCTAGGCAGAACAAATAAATGAATTAATGAAAGCCTGTGCGATTGGGGATGAGAGCCTGGAGAGTTGTTTGGAGACAAGCCACATAGGTTTCATAAAGGAGTTTGGTCATCAGGAGGGATCTGTAGCTTCAGACTGTGGAAGAGAGGAACTTGAGGGGGACCAGCATGGTGGCTCTAGTCACCTAACCCCCCACGTGCACATGGGACGGCTTGCCTGTTTTCTGTCCTGAGCTCGGGGTCATCCAGCCCCCACAGGCAGCAGGACCACTCTTTGTTTTAAGAGCAAATGAGTAAGTACATTTAAAATATCCTGCCTTGGTACTAGAGAGGGAGGGAAACATCAATATGTGGCTGCCTCTCACATGCCCTCTATGGGGACCTGGCCCGCAACCCAGGCGTGTGCCCTGGTTGGGAATGGAAACTGGCGACCCTTTGGTCACAGGCTTGCGCTCAATCTACTGAGCTACAACCAGCCATGGTCTCTAGCCACATTTCAATAGGCTTTAATAGGTTATGTTATTTTAAAAATTCTGGAAAACACCTGCCAGATACTGTTATAATTGGATAAAGACCAATAAAGAGCAGAGTTCACTGTAAAAAAAATTGCAATATACAAATAAGAATGAAAAAATACCACCTGTGGTTCCATGCTTGTATGATAACTATTGGTTAATATATTGCCACATACTTTCTGGTCTTTTATCTATCTACAAAGACAGGGTCTGAGGCAAATAACACCCCTTTTTATTACAAAATCAGGACCATGTAATTCTGTAACATAGCAATATCACACTCAAGCACACCATATGACGTTTTAAGTGAAATGGTCAAATTAAAACTATAAATTATTACACCATATTATTACCCTACCAACTGCACTCAAGCAGGCTACTTACTTCTGCTGGACCTTGTATATAAAACAATGTCAAATAGATATTTTTGCATTCTTTAGAAAGGACAGAACCGTTTATTTTCTTTCCTTACTAGTATTTCCTCTTGCATCATTTTTAAGACCATCTAATGAGTGTGCCACAGGTTTTCCCCAAGTGACAGTCAGAGATATCTTTGTTTGTGTCTCTCATTTCTTACTCTGAGTCCTGCAAAGTGGAATTACAGTTGACCCTTGAACAACGAACGCTGGGGTTGGGGCATTGACCTCCCCACTGCCCTGTAGTCAAAAATCCAAGTATAACCTTTGAGCCCCCCAAAAAAACTTAACTATGAATAGTCTACTGTTGACCAGAGCCTTACTGATAGCATAAACAGTTGGTTAACACATATTTTGTGTGTCATATGTATTATTGCATGCTGCATTCTTTCAATAAATTCAGCTGCAGAAAAGAAAATCACAAGGAAAAGAAAACACATTTACAGTATTTATTGAAAAACATTGCATGTAAGTGGACCCATGCAGTTCTAGCCTGTGTTGTTCAAAGGTCAACTGCACTGTGTTTATGTAGAGGAACATTTTTAAAGCCCTGTCTTGTCTATCTTATTGAAGTTGTCAAATTCTTGCTGGAAAGGGTGTATGGCTTTATAGCTAGGCTAACATGAAGAGAGTATCAGTCTTGGATTAGCAGGAAGGGAATGGATTTCACGTGCGAGGAAGAAGCAACGCTGTAGACTTTTGAAGTGGGGAAGTATGCTGGGGGCAGTTGAGTGGCTCGTTTACCTGGAGCTCTGAGACAAGTGAGAGC
This sequence comes from Trachops cirrhosus, assembly GCA_028533065.1. NCBI lineage: Eukaryota > Metazoa > Chordata > Mammalia > Chiroptera > Phyllostomidae > Trachops > Trachops cirrhosus. The sequence goes on along the minus strand of CM052545.1, from coordinate 61,864,862 downwards.
TGTGAGACACAGGGATGTGGCCGGACAGGAGGAGTTTGGACTGTGAGATGAGGAGCAGAGAGTCCGGAGGGCCCGGAGTAGGGGCGCGGCTACTCCAGCTTTAGGAAGATGGGTCTGTCCTGCCATGTGGCCAGTGGGTGGGCAGGGGGCGACTGTTGGGGCTGGGCTCCTTTGAAGGTAGCTCTTGTCATCTGGGTCACTGTAGCTAGGACTCAACAGTGGGAATGGGACTTGGCAGAAGTAATTAGGGAGCCAGAATTCAGAGTGCTTGACAGCTGACTGATGTGGGTATGAGAATCTGAAAGCGGACACAGACTTTAAGAGGAAGAGCTGACTGTAGAGATTTCGAATTGGAGGGGCTGGCTATCCCCCCAGGAGAGAGTGTTAGTACTAAGGATGTAAGTTTGAGGGTGGCTGAAGTGTAGGGTGGCCAGATAAAATACATGATGCCCAGTTAAACTTTGGATTTGAACTTCAGATAAAAATGACTTTTCAGTATAAACATATCCCAAATATTGCATGGACGTAGTTATACTACAAACATTATTTATTGTTTATTCATTATTAATTTTATTTGCTAAATCTGGCAGTACTATAAAGTGCACAGAAATAGGAGGGAAAGATCCTAACCAGACCCTCTAGTGACCCAGACTAGGATGACTGGAAAATAGACTCAGCACCAGCATTTCAATTAATCAGATCTTTTTATTTATTTTTATTTTTTTCCATCACCATTTATCCCTGCTATACTCTCTTATATCTCCACCTGATCACCTCCCTTGGCAGTCACCACACTGTAGTCCATGTCTCTCCTCCCCAAGCTGTCAGCTTCCTCTTCATCGATGAGTATGACTCTGTTTTGCTTGTTAGCTTAGTTTGTTCATTAGATTCCACGTATGAGTGAAATCCTATGGTACTTGTGTTTCTCTGACTGGCTTATTTCATTTAGCATGATATTCTCCTGGTCTACCCATGCTGTCACAAAGTGCAAAATTAAATTTTGAATTTTGCTTCATCTTATCCTAAAGTATCCTTTAAATTCCAAGGAAAGATTAAAAGAAAGAAAAAGTCTAAAGCCCGGCCCACTGGATTTGATCAGCAGGGGAGGTGTGTCTGGGCCCGCAGCCTTGCTCAGATGGCCCCCTTGGGCGGGCTCCTGCAGAGAAGAGACCAGGGTGCAATGAGGCCTGAGGCCTGGCTCTGCAGTGGGGGGCACACAGAAACAGGAGGATTCACTTGCACTCAGGTGCTGGCACTTGCACATGCACTAAAACAATCTAAAAGCATACCCCTGGAAACATGCTTAAGAAACTGCTAAGATGCTCTGGGGAGGGGTGTGCAGGGATTGCAGATGAGTAGAGGAAGACTTTTCATCACTGTCCTTTTTTAAAAAATATAGTTTGCATTCTTTTTTTCAAGAATGTGCATATATTCCCCCTTAGAAATAAACTTTTAAAAAGCTGGAATATGCATTTACACAGAAGATGACAAAACTGTTACACCATTTAACAGAGGACACAGGGAATCTAAGTGTCCTAAAGGCAAGGAGTCCTGTCTTATTCAGTTCCCAGTCCAGAGAATAGTGCCTGGCGTGTGGTAGGTACTCAGTGAAAGGAATGAAGGTTGAACATGATCAACCATTTTGTGATCTAACCACAGAAAGAGAAGTTTGCACTTAGGTTTCAAACATGTTAGAAGATGCAGTAAAGGTGCTGCATGCATGGTATGTAAGGAAGTCCACTTCACTAGGCCAGGTGGTCATTCACAAGGAGCGAGTTGAAGCTACGAGAGAGAGTGGAATCACTGAGGGAGAGGGCAGGGCAAGAAGCTGTTCGCCTGCAGGTTGAACACAGGGAGACAGCGTGGAAACAGACTGATGGAGGGGGAACCGGGAACCTGTGCCCAGCCATCAAGGGAGGACCGATGGTCAACAGAACCAAATAGTCAAGAGACCGCCCTGTGGGTTCTCAAAGGTCAGGGCACGCACTGGTAGTCTTTCTGGAGGACAAGGTGCCTTCTCCTATAACCTGGTAGCATCTGGGACACTGCCCCCAAGGGGCCGACTTCCGCAGGAAAGGCCGTTTCTCACCCTATGTTGTCTCCATTGTTGTCATCCCCAGGGAGGGCTTACAAGGGACCTATGGGAGACCTGGAGCTGATGGGCCCATACTGGGTTGTTGGAAGGGCCCTGGTGACCCTCTGGTTTTGTTTTTCCCTTCAGAATGTGGTTTCCAAGTACGGCTCGCAGTTCCAAGGCAATTCCCAGCATGATGCCCTGGAGTTCCTGCTGTGGCTGCTGGATCGTGTGCACGAGGACTTGGAGGGCTCGTCCAGAGGGCCAGGGTCTGACAAGGTCAGTCCCTCTCGAAACAACACATCATGTTTGATTTTCTTTCCTCCCCTTGAATATTTACTCAATTCCTCTAACCTGAATCTTGAAATACAGATTCTTCAATTCCTGTGTGTTCTGGCCCTGGCTCCTTTCTCGTAGCTCTGTTTTGTAGACAGCGCCTTTTCTCCCACTGCAGTATTCTCATCCTCTCTTGCCCAAGTGATACAGTTAATAAGGTTTGCTTTTGGCTTAAGGTGTGAAAGCTCTCCTTTTTGTCAGTATTCTGTGTGTTGGTGTGTTCATCTGAAGCCATGGGTACCACGGCTTATTTTCAGATGGTATCATTTTAACTTTGCCATTGTTTTCTCGGTGACGCATCCTACACAGCACTGATTCCCAGTCTTTTTGTCTCCAGACACAGGGTGGATGAACTTTACATGTGTGCACTTTGCATTCCCAGATGGTCAAAACTTTGGGAGTAAGAAAGTGCTACAGTCATTTGTAATAGCCAGTTAATCAATACATCAGCTGTGTTCTCCATGGGCTTTGCTAATAAAGATTGATGATGGGTTCTGCTCTACTGCTGTCTTTCTATCTCTTACTTAAGAAAGTAAAAGCAAGTGAAGTTATTGTACCATGAGTGAGCAGAGTTACAACAATATCCATGAATACGCTGCTGTAATTGAGAAAATGTCTCACAAGCCATGGTCGTGAGTCAGTCACATGTTATTTTGATGTGTCTCAAAGCTGATCCAGATGCAGCTACGAGGACTGATTTACTAGTGTTTTTGTTTTACATCTGGGCATTTTGTTCCCGTCCTGCTTATGAACCAATTAAAAAACCCTCTGGAAGTCTTTCAGTCCTTCAGCTGTCCCCTCCCTTTCCATTATTTGCTTGGAGCCCATCATTCCTGAGTGCAAAGCATGATGGCAGTTGCGGTTGCGTGGGGTGAATGAGTCCCGAGAGCGAACGTGCAGCCTGATGATGCAGCATGATGCCCGCCATCAGCAACACGGGAAATTCACTGAGAGAGTAGATTTCAGGGGCTCTTACCGCACACCACAGAGGTAACTTTGTGAGGAGATGGGTGTGTTAGTTTGATGGTAGTAATCATTTCACTGTGTGTGTGTGTATCAGCTGCTCATGTTGTATACTTTAAAGATATACAGTTTTTATTTAAAAAATGAATGGCTCAGGAAGCTGAGTCATCTTTAAAAACTTTCTCCCATAGCCAGCTATTATCTTTGTTTCTTTCTCTTTTAAAATAAGTTGCAACTTTAAGGAAAAGAAAACAGAATCCTGTTGTCACAAATAAGAAGACATTCATTTTAAACAACAATATAATATCATTAAAAGCTAAGAGCTTGGCAGAACTGCCACACAGTCCTCATGCCCAAGACAGCAGGTTGTCAGATGCACAGAAGGAGGGAAGTAACGTTGTACAGTATGTGGCGTTCCTCAGATCACGTCTTGGAGTGTTATATACAGTATGAGTAACATCATTTATAGAGAGGTGCTAGGATAATTATCCTCATTTTAGATATGGGTAACATATAATAATATAATATGTAATAATTTAATATAATATGATATATTAAATTTTTATATATGTAAGAATCAGAGAGGTAGAGTAATTTTCCCAAAGCAACAGAGCTAAAAATGGGACAGAATCAGGATTCCAGTCCAAAGGGGGTGGGTCTAGCTTGAAAGCCTGTTTCTTTATTTGAAAAAGAACCACCCCAGTCACCCACAAAACACACAAATGAAACAGAGCAAGAACATCACTACAACAGAAGCTGGAGAACCATACACTCAACAGTGTAGTGCTTTCTCTGGGTTCGGGCTTGTGGGTGATTTTTCTTTAATGTACAATGACTTTCTGTTTATCTTATTTAGACCCTTTTAGTTGCAAGTGACAGGAATTTCACTTGATTCAACTGAAGGAAAGGACATTTATTGACTTTTAGAACTTGCTAGTCAAAAGTTCATACCAGCTTCAGGTAAGGCTGGATCCAGGTACTCAGATGATGTTACCAGGTCTTTGGCTCTCTATCTCCTGTCTTTGGCTTCATTCCCAGACTGGCTCTGCCCACATGGTGTCAAGAGGGGCCCCTGAAATGCTCAAATGTTCTTTAGAGTTTGGGATTCCAGAAAAAGCCCAGGGAAGATGTGATTGTCCCAGAGTTGTTCATATGTCCATCACTGGGCAGGTGGCCTGCAGAATGGAATTTTCTGATTGGGCACACCTGAATTGTATGTATGCATGTGGGGGAGGTGGTGAACTCTACCCAAATCACATGGCTGAGGAGAGCTTTTTAAGGTTCTGGCTGGGTTGCTTCCCAAGGAAAGGAAGGTTGAGCAGATAAACATTGCATTCCACTACACTCTGCATTTTATAATCTTAGAGTGAACACATTTTGAAATCAGGATGATGTACTTTTTAAAAAAAGATACTGTTTGTTGAATATTTGTTATGTGCCATGAATCTAATGTGATGCTTTTCATGATTTGTTTTACTGCTGACACACAGAAGACACTAAATAAGCTCGTGAATGGTTGAATAAATTGAGTAGTTATGTTTTAATATTTGTAAAAATACCTCATTATTTCTTGTTATTATTTTTCCCACATGATTGACTCTTTTAAATCCCATACCAACAACTGATTTAAGCAGAGGCTAAGTCATAAGGTTATCCAGGGGACGACAGAGCTTGGATTCGAACCCAGACCAACTGGTTCCAGAGCTGCTGCTCCTCATGATGAGATCTCAGGACCATAATGCCAGCCAGGCCAGGCGGATGCTTCGCACAGGGCCATGGAAAAGTGGCCCAGTCACAGAGACAAAGTTGTGTAGGGAGAATGGAAGTCTGCTTGAGCTTGGGAAAACCGGAGGGAAAGTTAGAGATGAGAAGCCAGGCAAATTTGAGCAAGTTCCTCCTGCGTGCCCAGTTCTCTCACTGAAATCAGCTACCTGTCTTGGTCTAGGAACAGCTGTGAGCTAATTCTCCTATTTTATAGTTAACGGGAATTTAGGTTAAGTTACCCAAAGTCACTCAACTTCTTGAGAGAAACAGAATTGAACCCGAGTCTGTCTGCCTCAGAGCCAGTGTGCTGGGTCCCTTTCCTTACTGTGTCCGCTGCCTTCACAGTCCCTCTTTCTGCTGGCTGTGTAGGAAAGGCCTCTTGTCCTGTCCCCCTGCACCTGCTCCCTAGCTCTGCCAGGCAGCTCTTCGTACTGGGGAAGTAGGAGGGATCAACCACTTCTAAATTGCCTTTCAATCTTCCTCTTTGTCCCTTGGTGTCAGGTAAAGGCAAGAGAAGAGAGATGTTAAGTAACTTCCCCAAGTCACACAGCAAGTAGGTGGGAGAGTAAGGGTCCAATCTAGGAAATACACCTCTAGAACAGGGTTTCTTAACCTCAGCCCTTCTGATATTCAGGCCGGACAGTTCCTTGTTGTGGAGGCTGTCCTGTGCACATTGGCATTCATAGCATCCCTGTACCCAGCAGATGCTGGTGGCCTCCGAATTGTAACCAATAACCAAAAATGTCTCCAGACATTGCCAGATGTTCCCTGGAAGGGGGGAGCAAAAGGACCCCCTCTTCCAGTGGTAGTCTTTGCTTTCAACCCAAACTTTCTCTAATACATCATTGAGTTTATTTAAGCCAAGAGGGCCCGCAAATAATTCTTTTTAACAACTTCAAGACCCATGAAGAAGCAGCCATAATTCCAATTTGCAATATGCCCCACTATTATATGTTCTCACACTATAGCCAGAGTGACCTTTTCAGACAGGAAATAAGATCATGTCACTCTTCTGCTTAAACTCCTCTGATGGCTTCCTATGGTGCTCAGAACAACATCCAGACTCCTATGTGGTTGACGGGCCCTACCTGCCTGGGCCTGCCAGCCACTCAGACTGATTTCAGGCCCCTCTGCCCCTCGCTCAGTGTGCTTGGCCATGCTGGCTACTGCCTGTTCATTTAATGGGTCGTGAATGTTCGGAGCACACCATGACCAGGCAAGAACAGGGTGGGCTGTGGGCCAGGGAGAGGAGCTTGTCCAGCACTTAATTTGACGTGATTGAAACCAGAAAAGATCTTTTTCTCTGCCTGGGGTCAAAGCCTCTACTAAAATCTGCTGTCAGAAAATTGGGCCACCTGTGGAGGCCTGGCTGCTGGTGCTTGAAGGGATGGAACAGGGCTGCTAGGACGATTTGCCAAAAAACTTCATTTCCCCTTTCCAAGAAGGAAAGGGACTATCCTCTGCGTAACTCTGAGCAATTTTTCTTTTTGAGGTTATTTCTGTTTCAAAACATATAAAAGCCATAAAGCTAGATTTATTGAAACTGGAATAGAAAACATAAGGACCACTTTCTTCTCCATAACTGTAATGATTCTCAAATGTTTTCATCTGGCAGAAAGGGCAGCTTTTTACATTCCTATAGACATTCACACAAGCAGTCCTTTTCGGGACTCTTACAGAATTAAGACAGGATTGAGCTGGGGAGAGGAGCAGGAAGCTAACATTTATTAAGCACCTACTATGTACTAGGCAGGACACATACCTCACCTCTGGTTGTAACTATGGCTCCCTGAGGTGGATGTGATGCTCCTATTTTTTCAGATGTGGAATGAGAGATATTCAGGCTCACTTGGCTGGCAGAGCGGAGCCAGCCTGCTCTGACCTCATCCACAGTCTGTGTTTTATGAATGATCCCCTCCTGCCACTCACCACAGCTTTGCTCAGGACTTTCCCTTTCCATACCCCATCCCCGGGGACCCTGTCCACTGCTGTGCCCAGCATGCTACGTTATTGCCTGATGCCAAAGCAACCTATATCATTGTGAGGTCTTCAGCTGACGCAGACCAGAAGGGAACTCAGGAGAAGGCCAAGGGCAGCCTGTAGGACCAAAGGGAAGGCTGAAGAACCAGGCTTGGAACCAGTGAGAAGCAGACAGCTGGGGTGGGGCTGTCTCAGTGGCAGGAACTGTTCTTGCCTAGATTCTGCTAGAATCAGTGTTTTCAGCCTTGCTCACTCTGCTTTTGCTTCCCATGCAAGGCAGGGTCATGTCAGCAGTCTAGCTAGGGGAGTGTGTCTGTCCTTGGGGAAGGGAGAGCAGGGCCTCTGATTAAAGAGCCTTCCCCACCTCCCCATTGACTTGATTCAGTGTTCCAAAAGGGGCACCACTACCAAGAAGAAGAGTGAATCCTGGGCAGCCAAAAATACCAGTGTCCTCTTTATATCCAAGTTCTTTGTCCTCTGGGCCCTTCGTTGATTTGCTGGTAGATGGCTCTGCCCAGGTGTGGATCACCTCCAACTCGGCATGTGCCTCCCTGACCCACTTCTTTGGACTCAGTTCATGGAACAGGCATTCTCCAGACACCAGATTGGAAGCTGGAGTTGGTCCTGTTTGCTTGCTCCCTTCTTCCTCCCCATGCTCCCCGCTCAGGTGGTCCATTATGAGCTGCATATACATCGTGTCTGAGTTTGTGCCCCCTTCCCCTTTTTACAGGTCCCACTCTAGTTCAGCCTCTTGTGACCTGGGCCCTTGAGCCTCCTTGTCTGTGTCCTAACTCCGTACTTGCCCTCCTTCATCCTGGGCACCGTCTGTCAAGTTAAAGCATCTCTCCATGCATGCAGCTTCCTCTGGGTTCAAAGCCCATCGAGTATTTTGTAATAGCAACAACAACAAATACTTAAACAACATATATTAACTCTTTTAATCTCAAAACACTTCTATCAGATAGGTATTGGCATTCATTATCCCTTTATTACAGTAGGGAAACCTTGGAGCAAAGAGATGAGGTAAATTATTTATCTGTATCAGAGGCTGAGTAACCCTACCAGCTAAGTACCATGCAAGGAGTTGAACCCAGACAGTCTGACTCCAGAGTTTAATTTTTAACTCTGGTACTGTGCCCGTTAGGGAACAAGATGATCTTCTTTAGGACATTGAAGGCCCCACCCTGCATGGCTCCAGACTCCGTCTCCAGTCAAATCTTCTGCTTCCCTTGCACATCCTGTATTCTGGTCAAGTTGGGCTTAAGAAAATAGTGGGACAACTAAGAGTGACCATTCTGAGTATTTGTCACTCTAGTTGTCCCAGTATTTTATCGTGGAAAACTCCAAAACGTATGGACAGGTTGAGTTAATTATACAGTGAACACCTCATACCCACCACCTAGATTCTATAATTTGTATTTTACTAAAACTGCTTTGCCACATATTTATCCATCTATTCATCCTTGAATCCACTTATCACTCCCCTTTGTTTTCTACATCTTAAATTTTTTGATGCATTTTAGATGAAATTTCAGACATTGCTGTACTTCACCCCAAACCCTTCACCTATCTTCCCTTCTCCTGGCTTTTTGAAGATGCTGGCCTTGAAGACCACAGTGATGTGGCCACAAGCCACCACATTCCTGTAGCCAGCAGAAGCTGGAAGAGGCAAGGAATATGTCTGCAGGCAGTGTGGCCTTGCCAACACCCGGTTTGGGGCTAGTGATGCTGATTTTGGATTTTTGGCCTTGAGAGCTGTGAGAGAATAAATTTCTATTGTTTGTGTGGTGATTTGCTACAGCAACAGCAGAAAACTTAAACAGAAGGGCATGCAAGGGAGGACACAATAGAATTGGTATGTGGAATGAAGGAGGCTTATTCATTAATCTAAGGTGTAAGGTTTGGGCGAGAAAGATGGTCATGTTAAGGCTGGCTCACTGGAAACTGAGGACAGGTCTGGTTAGTAGGTGGAAACTTCGGTGTGGGCGTGTTTGAAGTCACGGCAGCTCACCCTAGTGAAATGTACTAGAGGTATCTAGACACATGAGGGTCCACAGCATGGAGATAAAAGGACAGGGTAGTAAATTCAGAGGTAGTAGGTGAGGCTGAGTGAGTATGTGTGAGTGTTGGCCAAGGTTGATGCTTCAGGCGGCTCTTACAATTAATTCTTTCACAGGGAGTTTGTGAGGTCAAGAGATGGAAGGAGCAAGGAATTATGGCAGGGGTGTCAAACTCATTTTCACCAGGGACCACATCTGCCTCACAGTTGCCTTCAAAGGGCTGAATGTAATTTTAGGTCTGTATAAATGCAACTACTCCTTAACTGTTAAGCGAGAGCTCGGTGCTGCCGCCAGGTAGAAACAAGGTGCCTGGCTGGATAAGACAAGGTGGAGGGCCGGATTTGGCCCACAGGCCTTGTGTTTGCCACCTGTGAATTATGGTGGAGGCAACACTGAAGGCCCAGGTTCTGCAGAGTCCAGGTGCAGAGAGAGGCAGGTGCTGTGGCTCAGGAGGAGGCTGAGGCTTGCTCTGAAAGCAGTGGAGAGATGGGAGGGTATTAATGTGCTTCCTTTCCTCATTTCTTTGCAGCTGCAGCCCGAAGCCAGTCAAACCTTGGAGAACCACCTGTCACCATCGACTCAGCTTTCTCTAGGTCAAAGCTTTGTGCAAAGCCACTTCCAAGCCCAGTATAGGTAAGAATGGGCTGCATTTAGAGTCACCCAAGAGTTCAGCAGACTTTCATATGCTGGACACCAGTCTTCCATGGTCAGGTTTACCCTGAGATCACAAAACCACAAGCACCCTTCTCTCTCCCATCAGTTATCCACAGTAAATGCTCGCTCCTATGGCTCCTGACCTTTAGCATTTCTTCTTTTCCTTCTTGCTGGCTTCTGGGCCGCCCCTCTCCCCTTGAAGGAGGGCTGATACCAGGGTGGTTCTATGGACAGTGAATGTGGGGGCCAGGATGTCCCCAGCAGGAGCCTTTGGATGAGGCCCTTCCTATTTCTCTATGGCCAGAGAGCCCGATTTAATCAGTTATTATGAGTTCAAAATTTCCCAGCATCCTAGAGAATATTAAAAATATATATCATTACATAGCCTTTGACTTCAGAAAGGTTCTTTTTGGACTTAATATATGAGAGTTTAGAGCTTCATACAAGGCAGAATATTTTTAAGTATTGCAATTTTTTATAAATATGAAGTCATATTTTATTCCATACCAGACTTTTAGAAGCAATTTACTAACTTTTTAAATATTTCAATTACAGCTGACATTCCATATTATTTTATAATAGTTCAGGTATACAGTATAGTGGTTAGACATTTATATAGTTTATGAAGTGATAGCCTCCTAATAAGTCCAGTACTCACCTGGCCCCATGCAGAGTTATTACAATATTACTGACCATATTCCCTATGCTGTACCTTACATCTCTATGAGTATTTTGTAACTACCAATCAGTACATGTTAATCCCTTCATCTGTTTCACCCAGCCCCTCCACCCCCTCCTCTCTGACAACCATCAGTTTGTTCTCTGTATCTATGAATCTGTTCTTGCTTTGTCTACTTGTTTTGTTTTTTAGAGTCCACATATAAATGAAATCATATGGTATTTGTCTTTCTCTGCCTTATGTCACTTAATGTAAGGTATGCAGTATTTGAATGAAAGCATTAATTGCAGTGAGAGGTCAGAGTGGAGAGAAACCCCTGTGGGCTTCTCAGAGGGGGTGTGCCTTTTGATGGGCTCTGGAGGATGAATAGGATCGAAGGGGTGGGAACATCCTCAACAAGAATAAAATACGCTTAGAGGTGGGAAGGAGCACAATGATCAGGGTCTAGGGGAACCCACTGTTACAGAGAACTCCTCTAGGTGACATGCCCTCCCATATATGTTTAAATTTATTCCTTGTAAGAGCCTCAGGAGATGAGTTACAATCTAGGAGGCCGGGCTTTTTGTGGTCGCACATGGTGTGGCAGAACCTGGGTGTGACTCTTGATAGCTCTCTGAAGCACAAGTCCTGCTTGCCTTCTTTATAATTCTTCCTCTCCAGTTGCTTTTCCGTCTCACCTTGCTTTCAGTGATGTTCCGCTGCTACTGTGGTTGCATGGACACTCTTTCCTCTGGTTCTCTGTTTATGGATACCAAGCTGTTTTAAAAATATCCCTCTTCTGGATGTTGCATTAAATCACTCTCAAAGGTGTGCTTTTCTCTGAGTCTTCTGGATATTTATAATATCTCCTTTTTCTCTGCTGTGTTTTTCTTAGGCCTCCTGTTGCTTTTTTCTCTTATTTACTTTAAAGCAATGGACAATTATTCAGTCTTCTAGCATCACTTACGTATAATTATGTGCTTCCATACTTTTGGGGCACTTGTATTCCTTGTGTTTGGGAAGGAAGAGACAACTTAAAATTGCCCAGAAACTCTCTTGATTCAGAATTTACATTCTGTAATTGCCAGTCAAGGGTACTGGACCTGAGCACTGTCTCTGAGGGGGTGTTTATTTAGGAGGACTGGAGGGTCTCCGAAATACTTTGAAAAGATGCCTGATTGGCTTTTCCCTGGAGTGGAAAGTCCACAGCCCTGGGGCAGTTCTCCCGGTCCTGACCCACTTCCCACCCCCCAACCTCGGTCGGGGGGAAACCATGGAGCCCTCCACTTCTGCTCTTGGTTGCTGAGCATATTAGGTAATTAAAATCTCTTCTAAATGAGCCCAGATTTCACTGTTGCCCATGAAGAGAGGTCCACATTTCCTGAGAGCTGTGGTGCTGCACTACAAGGTACACATAAAGGAAACCTAGAATTCATGGCTACTGACCTTTTTAGCCTTGAAAGCTACCTGTAGAGCATCAGTCTTACCTTCAGCTGCCCAAATCGCAGGCTGCCTGAAGCAAAAATGAGATCAAGGAAAGAGCATACAGAGGAGGTAAAAGGAAGTATAAGGCTTGGACATGTTAGAGCATGGGGAAGGGTCACCAGTAACTGCATGCAGTACCACTCATTGGTGACCTGGTACAATAAATTCACTCAGTTCTCTTTCTCTTCCCCTTTTGTCTACATATACTCTCTTCTTTTTTTTTAACCTCACCCAAGAATATATTTATTGATTTTAGAGAGAGATGGAAAGGCAGAGAGAGAGAGAGAAACATGGATAGGTTGCCTCCCATATGTACCATGACTGGGTATCTAACCCATGACCTAGGTATGTGGCCTGACTTGGACTTGAACCCATAACCTTTTGGTGTATGAGATGGTGTTCTGACCAACTGAGCCACCCAGCCAGGGCATATACATACTCTCTTCTTATTCTTCTTTGAAATATCTGAGTGTCAGATATTGTGCTGGGTCCAGCAGTTACAATAAAGAACATAATAATTCCTTGCCCATGAGAGAGAAATACTAATTAAATATATCCATTTATTGCCTAGATAGTTCATTCAGGCCTACTGTGTGCCAAATTTCTTTCTGGGTGCCTGGAATAAATTGTGAACAAGCCCCAGTGCCTGTTCTCAGGGAGCTCACATTCTGCTGGAGAGGTGTTAGATAATTCACACCTCAACAAACAACTTTCTGTGATGATAAGTGAAATGATAAGGTGTCACCTGGGAGGTGCAGAGGCAGCCAACCTCAGATAAGGTGTTCAGGGAAGGCTTCTTATCAGAGGGGACATTTGAGCTGAGAACTGAGTGACTAGGAGTCAGTCATCCAAATACTTGGGGACAGGACATTCCAGGCAGAGGAAATAGCAGAGACAAAGGATCTGGGGTGGGAATAATCTTGACAGGTTCAAGAGACAGCTGCTAAGCTCTGAGTTGCTGGGGTTGAGGCTGGAGAGGTAGGCGGGGCCTGCTGATGCAGGTGCCCAGTCCAAGGGTGGGGCATGGTCTAATGGGCACCAGAAGCCACTGCAGTGTTGAAGGCAGTGTGGTCTAGTCATCAATTTAAAAAGGGACACTGGGCCCCAGCCAGTATGGCTCAGTGACTGGAGCCTCGTCCCTGTAAGGGAAAGGTTGTGGTTCTGTTGCTCAGTCAGGGTGTACATACCTAGACGGTGGGTTCATTCCTGGCCCAGGCATGGGTGTGTGTGATCCCCGGTCCTGGCGTGGATTCCTGGTCTGGGTGCACACAAAGGCAACCAACCAATGGTTGCTTCTCTCGCATTGATGTTTCTCTGTCTCCCTTCCTCTCTCTAAAAAAGCAATGAGAATGTCTTCCGGTGAGATTAAAAAGAAAAAAGGGGTGACGCTGGTGGTTATGGGCAGTGAAGGGAGGCAAGACCAGAGGCTGGAGCAGCAGCTGGTGTCCTGCAGTCGCCCCAGTGGGTGCAGGGTGGTGGCTGGGCCCTGGGAGGAGCTGGTGGAACTGGAAAGACGTGAGTGGGGTGGCAGGGGACAGGTTCTGGGTACCGAGGCCACCGGACTTGCTCATGGGTTTAAGGGTGTGGTGTAGGGGGACTGGGGGAAAGATGATCTAGGATGACTCTTGGGTTTTTATATAGTTATGTCTGGTGAGTGCTTTGAAGGAAAAATTGGGGGTACTTTGAAGTACATGCTATGGGTATGAAAGAAGAAATAACTCTTGTTTTCTTACTCTACTCATTATTTCCACACTTACCTCTGAAACCAGACATGTGGGTGTTTTTCCCACACCAGGCAATTCTGCAATTCTCTCTGGACACCAACTGGTGTCCTACAATTTACTCAGTTCTGACACTATCTACCTAGAGATAGCATCAGGTCCCACAGGACTCCTCCCCAGCAGACTCCAATTATAAGTTCCAGGTTGTCACCTGTGCTTCTGACCAACTGGCTACAAGTGAGAGGTTCTTGTGATCCTTCCTCAGAGTCCAGAGTTTGCTGGAGCAACTCACAGAACTCAAGAAAACATTTTACTTACTAGATTACTGGTTTATTATAAAAGGATACAACTCAAGGACAGCCAGATGGCAGAGGTGCACAGGACAAGGTGTGTGGGAAGGGGTGCAGAGCTTCTAGGCCCTCTTGGGGGCCTCTACTCTCCCAGCACCTTCACATCAACCTAGAAGTTCTCCAAACCCCTTCTGCTAGGGTTTTTGTGGAGGAATCATTAAATAGGTATGATTTGTTAAATTATTGGCCATTCCTTTCCCCAGGGGCTGGAGGGCTGAACGTTTCAAACATCTAGTCGCATGGTTGGCTCCCCTGGCAATCAGCCCCACCCTGTGGTTATCCAGAGGCTTTCCAGAAATCACCTCAATAATGTAACTCAGGTGTGGTTGTAAGGGGCCATGAATAAGATGCTCCCTTTTACCTTTATTCTTGCTCTTGTCAGGACATGCCAAGGGTTTTGTGCCAGGAGCAGGTGTGGAGACCAAATATATATTTCTTATAAAAATATATAAAAATCACAGTATCACAAAGTGCCTGACTGGTAAAGGGCGAGTCAGGAGAGGATTCCTCAGGAGTTGACATTTGAGCCAAGCAGATGTTAAGGACTGCTGGTGCCTTTGGGTAGATTACTGTCCGATGATGAGTAAGAAGCGAGGTGTTTGTGCTACAAAAAAGTACTGATGACAGCTAAATATACCTGCTTTGTTCCTGATAATCTGTAGCAAAGAAAAGCAATAGCTAGGGACTGGGGCTTTTCAGGTCCGAGAAGTGATTTTCTGCAGTGGTCAGTGGGGGCAGCTCCGCGCTGGGGCCCCTGAGCAGTGGTCACTGCTGGATCCTTCTCCTGGAACCTTCCTCTCCACATGGGAGGGCTTGCCTGGCATGGAAAGTCCCCGAGCTATACAGATGAAAGCTGGGAGAGGTATTATGGGTTAGTTTAGAGGCCCTGTTCACTGAGGTTCTCCCTCGTCTACCGTTCCCCTTTGAGGGAGCCGAGTATTTCACTTTGGCTGCTGGACAGAAGGAGGAATAATATTAGGGTGCTGGAGATAAGACCTGGGGGAAAAATAATGAGCTGTTCTCTATGATAATGACCACAACCTAAAACATATGCCAGCTTAATGACCATGGATTGTTGCTCTGTGGGAGTTTTGGCTGGAGGAGGAAATATGTATGTGTGTGTGTGGGTACGTGTGTTTGTTTATTTCTTTGTGCTGTTTGTAGCTTTGTTCCCAGAGTCTAGCCTGGTCCCCATCCCGGGCAGCACTCCCTTCTAGGCAAATGATGCTGTGGAAGTCTTTCTCAGAACAGATCTTGCAGAGGTGACAGCTTGCTTACATGTTGCCATAACTATCGGTGGTATAGACGTCAGTTCCACTGTCTGGGGGCAGGTGGAGCTGGTCAGGTTGGAGGCGGAAACTGTGTATCTGGCAGCCATGGGAAGTCAGGTCAGAGTGGTAAAAAGTGCAGTGTCAGAGCCTAGGGCTCATTTCTGGCTTTTGTGCAGTGCTGGGGCAAAGTGCAGCTGACTGGGTTGGCTTTATAACAGAAGCAGTTGGACCAGAGAAGAAACGCTTTAGGGAGATGGGTGAGTGGACACCGAAGGGCAGTGGGTGGTTTTCTGCCCCTTTCCCGTGAGAGCAGTTGGGGGAACATTAGGATGGGGCTGCGTGCTCTGGAGGGCAACAGAAGCCCTCAGGCCACGTTGGAGGTATACCTGCAGCCTGGTGACCTCTGGAGTTTTCTGTAAAGAGTGACGCCGCCCCTCTCTTCCCATGGTGCGTTGGTCCCACTCTGTCCTTATTTCTCATCCTGGGAGAAACCGGTGTTTTTCACACCCTTTCTGTAGTTAATAGCAAACATCCTGTTTTCTTCATCCTTTAAAGATAAAATTAGACCCTTGTGTGTTTTTTCCAAACTACACATGTCTTGCTTCCTGACAGATTTGTGGCTCAATATATAGGCCTGTCTCTGAGCCAGTTTAATAGGGTACAACTCTCAAGGAAAATGCAGCCTGGCTTAGTTCTAGTAGGTGTGAAAAGAAAAATAAGCCAAAGAAAAAATATTCCTTTTCATTTGTTTGCTTAAATGGGAAACAGGGATTTGGAAATTTCCCGGCAACAAAAATGCATTCTTCAGACCTCTGTTATGTTTAGGTGAATGACAGGTGAAGGTGGGAGGAGGCATGGAAGAGAAGCCAGGTGGCAGGGGACACCCCACAATGTCAGGTCCCCCTGATGGTGGGAGCTTGGTGTCTCTGATACACAGTTTTTTACCAAACCATTACTGTGGTTTTCCAGAAGGGAAATCTGTCAGAGGCCGTGAGAGTGTTTGAATGTGTGATATTTGGGTCAGTTTTCTAAAATCATGGTTGGCATTCTGTTAACTTATGTCTGGGAGAGCTGACTTGCTATGAACAGACCACTTGGGGTCCCCTTGGGCAGCACCCAGAAAACCTCAGGGTTTCTTGCCTGTCCCTGTTTGTTGTTGTTTAATTTTGTTTGCTTAACAGGAAACCAATCAAGCAGGACAGGTGCCTTCCACAGAGTCAGGAAACCTGGTTTTTACACTAATTGCAGTTGGTTTCCCTTGGCTGTCTAGTGGTGGGAACACAGTCTGCCTGTGGGGTATTGCCCCATATTCCCAAGGTAGAGATTTTGATAGAGACTTTGGGATAAGGAATGTAGCATCCAGAAATCCCTTAGATCTTGGAAGAAATGGTACATTACATGATTAAGGAAATAAACTGGAGCACCCATATAGAATATAAAAGTTACACTTTACTTTCAAAGTTGCCAGAATGAGGGAGCGTTTAATTTAAAATGGTTTAAAGACTCTATCCCCTGGCTGGTGTGGCTCAGTGAGTTGGGCGTCATTCCACAAAGCAAAAGGTCACCAGTTTGATTCTGGTCAGGACACTTGCTTGGGTTGCAGGCTGGTCCCTGGATGGGGGTATGTGAGAGGCAACTGATTGATGTTTCTCTCTCACATCGATGTTTCTCTCCCACTCTTTCTCCCTCCCTTCCCTTTCTCTCTCTAAAATAAGTAATAAATAAATAAAAGAGTTTAAAGACTATAAATAAACTGTGTGTTTATCTACTCTAAAACAATTAATGCCTCACTCACATACACTGAAGACTGCAGGAGTGATGATGAGCAAGTACTGTGGACCCTGAGCCCAGCTCTGCCTCTTCAGAGCTGTGTGTCCCTGGGCAAGTTACTTAACCTCTCTGTGCTTCAGTTTTCTCCTTTGTGAAATAGTGATAATCCTGTTTTTTATGGGTAGCACATGGGTAGTACATGGTTTTTATGGGTAGTACAACACAATGCTCAGAACAATGCCCAGTTCTTAGTAAATGCTATTTCATTGGTAGGTATTACCAGTAGCTCCAATTTTCTGAGCTTTATTTCTTCATTGGTATAATAAGGAGGATGGTCTGCATCAGTGGTCCCCCCACCCCTGCCCTGGCTGAATGCTAACATGCCCTGGGAAGTTTTGAAATTCTGAAGCCTGTGCCTCCCCCTGCTTTCTTTGAAACAAAATCTCTAGCAGTAGGGCCTAGACATCTGCATTTGAAAAAAAGCACTTCCTACCTGATTCTGGGGCATAGCAATGCCTGAGACCTCCCAGCTTGCAAGCTGGTGCACTAGGCTACTGTGTGGAACGGTCCTAGCTCCCTTCCCATTCACAGGACACTAATACATACTCAGTGCACTAATAGTGTGATTAAACTTTTTTTCCTTTTTAAAAAAATTGAGGTGAAAGTCCCACAACACAACATCAGTCATTTTAAAGTGTACAGTTCAGTGGCAAGTGCAGTCACAGCGCTGCACAGCCACAACCTCTTCCTAGTTCCTAAACACTGTCATTACCCCGACAGAAAGCCTGGTGCTCGGTGAGCAGTCCCTCCCCATCCTCCCTCATTCTGGGTATTCCCTAGAAATGAAATCATCAAGCATGTGGCCTTTTGTGTTTGACTGCCTTCACTTAGCATACTGCACTTAAGTTTCAGCCATGGACGGTATAGCATGTGTCAGGCCTTCATGGCTGAACACACGTGACCTGTGTGTCACTACATTTTGTTTTCCATTCATTCATCAGCCACTTGGGTTGTTTTTGCCCTTTAACTATTATGAATAATGCTGCTACAAACATTTGTGTAAGGTGTTTATTTGAATACCTATTTTCAATTCTTTCGAGTATTTATCTGGAAGTACAATTTCAATGGTAATTCTATATTTAACTTTTTGAGCACCCACTAGACTGTTTGTGTGATTAATCTTAACTCTCTTGTTTGTCCTCACAGGTCTTCCTTGACTTGTCCCCACTGCCTGAAACAGAGCAACACCTTTGACCCTTTCCTGTGTGTGTCACTACCGATCCCCTTGCGCCAGACGAGGTGTGTGAGCATCGTACGTGAACTTGACTTCCTTACTCCTTACTGGGAACCTCTTGCATCTGCAATTGTCTCTCCTTTGCTTCTCAGTCAACGTTTCTCTAGGAAGTAGCCTGATAGCTGGGGAACATTCAGTTATTGAATGTGACAATTAAAGTGAAAGGTTACTGTGTTTCTTTTTTAGCCGAAGAAGGAATTATAAACCGTGCTTTTGTTTGTCAGAACCAGGCTATGTCTTTGGCCCACTCAGAAGCTGGTGCAGGCCAGTGGGTGCCACTCGGTCAGACTGACAAACCAGGGAAAAACTGTTACCACTTGCTTTTTCATGCTTTATTTTTCATCCTTTCCCCCTTTTGTGAAGGTGTAGGAAAAGGTTTATCTAAGGAGCAAAGAAAAGGGAAAAGGGTTATTGGAGATGAGAGAAAGAGAAGAGTTCGGGTTGGGTAAGAGCCACAGTGGGGCCCGGCTTTATGAAAGTGGGAGACACACAGTGCAGGCTTCCTACACGCCCAGCGCTCAACAGTGACCTTAAGGTGACAGGCCAATGTCAGTGTCACGGAAGTTGAGTGACCTCCTAGATGGAGCGCCTTCACTGGCATCAAGATGGAGGCACTTCTTCGTCATGTTCCCCACCTCTGTGAATACTGTTTCTCATCCTCCATCTTTACGACACAGCTGAAGGCATGATAGCTTGGTAAAGCCATTCCTGGCCACTTAAGCCCCCGTCTGCTCTGAATTCCTGTGCTGCCAAGAGTCTAGGCCACAAGTACAACACTGACTTATCCTGCCTCCAGTGACACCATCAGAGGATGTCCACTGGCAGATGTGTTAAGGTTCCTGGTTTGATGTAGCATGGCACTCTGGTTGGGACCACTGACTCTGGGGCCAGACGGCCTGAGTTCAAATCCCAGCTGTATAAATTAGCTGTGTGAATTGAGTAATTACTGCAGTGTAGACCAGGAGAAATAGGTGCCAGAGGAGTGAAGCCTCGTGTGTGGTGGACTCAGTAGGAAGTGGGGCCGACGCAGAACCCTGTCCTTACCAAGGGAGAATTTCAATAAGAAAAGGAAGGCTGAATCACCCTGAAGAAGCTTGACCACTTTACTTCTCAAACAAACTCCAAAGTTTAATTTTGGCTAAGGTTATCTATTTAACAAACAGAACCTTGACACCGTAGGTCTGTATTGTGATTATTAATCAAATACCTTTTATTTTTAACTTTGTGGAAAAGTACTCTGCTGATTCCCTCTGAGCATTGGCTCTCCAGTGCCACCTGGTGACAGTGTACCTGAAATGCAGTGACCCAACTTGGAAGCAGTGATAAGCCTTGCTAAACTTGACCTTGTGTCTGTGGTGTTGGTGACAGTTCATGTCAGTCCTTCAGGGATGTGGACTCTCCTATTTTTTAGATTCCTGAGCATCACCTTGGCCTTCCCCTCTAAGAGCCAGCGGTTCCTGCGGGTTGGCCTGGCCGTGCCGATCCTCAGCACAGTGGCAGCCCTGAGGAAGATGGTGGCAGAGGAAGGCAGCGTCCCTGTGGATGAGGTACAATGGAATTGTATGGGGCCTGAGCACTGGATGGTGCAGTGCTAACTGAGCCAGCTGTCTAGGTTGTTTAGGCTAGTTTCTGGTTCCCAGGTGACTCCGGCATGATTCATGAGTTTCTGTTTGATTAGTAGTCCCTGGTGTCTGTGATGACCAGGCTCGACCTCTCCAGGCATTTGCACAGGGTAACCAGAAAAAGACACTGCCTGTGTCTTCCCAGAAGCTGGTGATGATCACAATTACAGTAATCCCAATAATATCTGTCCCTCAGGAGGGTTTAATAAGTGCTGGGCACTACTCTATGAACTTTATATTCATAGTCAGTTCTCACAACCGTCCTACAAAGTATTGCGTTGGCCAAAAAGTTCATTTAGTTTTTCCCATACAATGGCTCTACTAAGTGTTTAGTTGTCTTTAACTTCATTGGAAACAGTTTTGTTAGGTTGCATTGTGACAGCTGTCATATCAGTGTGCATTAAAAAAAACTTCTCAAAATTGATGAATTTTTATGCAGCCATTTTAGTGTTGAAGATGGAAGAAAATATGCAATATTTTCAGTGTATTATGTTTTATTATTTCAAGAAAGGTATAAATGCAACTGAAATGCGAAAAAAAAAAAGATTTGTGCAATGCATGGAGAAGGTGCTGTGACTGATTGAAAATGTCAAAAGTGGTTTGTGAAGTTTCTTGGTGCTGTTGACATTTTGGCCAAATAATCTTTTGCTGTGGGACTGTCTTATGCACTGGAAGATGTTTAGCAGCACCCGTGCCCTCTACCCACTAGAAGCCAATAGCAGGAGATAGCCAACATACTCAGAATATCGAAGGCAATAGTTATTGGTGAAAATGAAAAATGTGTCTTTTATTTTATGGGAAAAACCAGACAGACTTCTGGCCAACCCACTAGATGTTACAATTGTCCTCATTTGCCAGTGAGCAAAGAAGAGGTGTTGAGGGGGCGAGTGGCTTGCCCAGGGTCACAGAGCTGGTAAGTGGCTGAGCCAGGACTTGAACACAGGTGGTTTGATTTCAGAGCCTGAGCCACTGTTTGTATTTTACTCCCAAGAAGATAAGCCAGGATACTGAAGGGGCAGTACATGAAAAATAGGGACCACTGAGGAAACTGAGGATGTGTAACATGAGAGGAGAGATTTGGGAGAAAGTGGGATTGGCTGTGCTATACAGATTGGATTCTCTGTGACTTGGGAGGACAGAACTCATAACGGCTGCTGACCCCACCCTTGCCCCAAGAAAAGGACGGGCAGAGGTGATGGTGGTGAAAACCAATGTGGTGTGAAGGGAAGGGCTCAGAACGAGGTTCTAACTGTAATTCAGTCACGTTCTAGTTTTCTGACCTTGGACAAAGTTATTGGTCCTCTGTTTCTTCAGTTGTAAAATGGATGACCTGATGACCTCCTGGGGGATTTTTTACAAATTAAAAAATATTTTTAACTTTTATTGTTAAGGAATAACACATACAATAAAGCATACATGCCTTAAGGTTAAACTTGTTTAATTTTTACATGCACATACATCTGTGTAAATCACCATGATTACTGAGCCTTTCTATCACCCCAGTGGGCTCCTCCCTGCCCCCACCCAATCCGTCCCTCTGACTTCTACACTTGATTTTATGAGAATCTCAGGTGAGTAAAAATGTGTGTATCTTGCTTTGTAAACTCAAAGTGCTCTGTGGAGATCTAGTGAGAGAATGAGAGAGAGTAAGACAGTAGGTGAGAGTCTTGGGAAAACAATGTCAGTAATGAAAGATCAGAAGTCTGAGAGGTAGAATTTGAATAATCACGAGAGTAAAAGAGCTGTCAGGAATTTGAGAGGTGTGATATGTTTGTTCTGGGAGATACATATCACTTGGGAGTTCTCATTGCAGGAATGGGCACTGTGACTGGAACTTAAAATCTATTTTGATACTTAGTTTTAACTGGCCACTTGATTCCATTGATATTATATATGATCATGGACGTCTTTGGACTTATTTTATGCTTTCTATTTACCCTGCTTTTCCTTTGTTTCTTTTTTGCTCCTTTACTGCTTCTTTTGCATTGAGAAATTTTTCATTTCATCTCTTCAGGTGTGGGACATATATGTTATATTTCTATGCTCTTGCTGATTAGCATTAAGATGTCAACATGTGTAATGAATAAAGTTGTATGCTAATTTTCCCAAACGACACAAGGATCTTGACATGCTTTAATTACCTTTATGCCTTTTGATTTAGATATTGTTGTAGATGGATAATCCCCCCTCCCTGTTCTCCCTGGTTGTAGTAGTAATATGGTTATTGTTGTTACAGGTTTAATATACTCAATGCCTATTTACATTTACCAATGTTTACCCTTTTTTGTTGTTCATCATTTAAACTCAAGTTTTCAATTTTTTTAAACCCTGAAATGTATCTTTTACAAGAGATTTTTTAGCCCTGGCTAGTGTGTAGGGGAGCTCCGTCCAGCAGAGCTCTCCCATCCGCCGTGGATGAGAATAAATCTACCAAGACATGATCTGCTTGGGGAGGAAAGGTTGACCAATCTCTCAGAGGATAAGGGCCTCGAGCCTCTTTCTTAGTGGGCGTTTATTGGGTTTAGTTTGCACAGGAATATAGGACATATACATGAAGCTCATCAGTCATTGTCAGGCAGTAATGATCAAGGAATAGATAACATTCAAAGAACTATAAGGGCTTGTTCTGAGTCAGGGTCAGATAGATAGAGTGATGCCAGAGGGCCATAAAACTTTGGGAAAGAAACTCATTTTATGCTTGGACCCTTAACATTTGAATTGAGGGCATTCTTAGCAAAGCAGGTTTCACGGGATTTTATGCATTCTTTCTTAAGCCTAATTGCTCCCAGAAACCGCTGTCCCTGCACAGGCTGCACCTGCCTTTGTCATGGTTTCAGGCCTGAATCTGGCAGGGGAAGCAAGGCAGCCGAGAGATTAGGAGACTTTTTACAGGTAGAATGAGGACTCAGGCTATGACAAAGCTGAGGGGTGAGGGTCTTTTGTCCCTTCTCCACAATCCCCTAAGTCCTTCCCTGATGGCTCCTTCATGACTGTGCCTGTCTTAGGTTGTTCCTTCCTTGAGGAATCTAACCCAACATTGACTATCCAGCCATCCTCCGGGGCCAAGCAGGGTGAAGTAAAGGAGGCAGAGGCTGTGCCTCTGCCAGGAGAATAAATCTTGTCTACTTAGGGGCTTATGGCCCCAGGGTCCCCTAGCCATGGGGGCTTTTTGCCTGTCAGTGAGGTTCCAGCTCCTGAAATGAGGCAGGGCAGTCCCCAACACTGGTGGATTGAGCATGGACCTGCCAACCAAAGGGTTGCTGGTTCGATTCCCAGTCAGGGCATATGCCTGGGTTGCGGGCCTGGTCCCCAGGAGGGGCACACAAGAGGCAACCACACATTGATGTTTCTCTCCTTTTCTTCCTCCTTCCCTTCCCCTCTCTCTAAAAATAAATAAATAAGATCTTTTAAAGAAAAAAGAGAGAATTTTTAGCCAGTGTTTCTTGGATGCTGTGTGTGTGCCGGGATATTGATTCCTTTAGCCCCTGAGGCAACAGAGTTGGGTTTGGGGCAGCCAGGGCCCTGGAGGCAGTCACCCCTCTTTTACTCTACCAAACCAGCTGCTTCTGCTTACTCAGTGTTCCATCATGTATGTCATAATATAGAAAAGTTAGCAATACTCTTTAGATTTATTAAGTTCTTTCAGTGGAGATCTGTTAGTGGTAAACACTCTCACTTTTTATCTGAAGACTTTATTTTATGCTCATCTTGCATGATACCTTAGCTAGGTATTAAACTTCAGATTTTCAACTTTCTTCCCCTCAACCCTTCCCTGGGGCGGTTTGATATTCTGTTGTCCGAGTTGAGATGTCTGTAGTCCATCTAATTGTTATACCTGTGCTTTAGTACTAAAAATAAGTAGTATTTCTCACTAGCTAGAAGGGAGGAGAGTATAAAAGAGAGGTTTAAGCCTCTCAGTCACTTTTATTTTATTATTTTTAAAAATGTCAATTACAGTTGATGTTCAATATTATATTAGTTTCAGGTGTACAGCATAGTGGTTAGACATTTATTCATCTTATGAGGTGATCCCCCATAAGTCTAGTACCCATCTGCCACGGTACACAGTTGTTATAATATTATTGACTATGTTCCCTATGCCGTGCTTTGCATCTCTGGGACTAGTTTGTAACGGCAAATTTGTGCTTCTTAATACCTTCACTTTTAGATTTCTCATCTGTTTAGTTCCTTTTGAGGGATGGAGATGGAAAACGGTCCTTCCCATTCCAGGTGATCTTGGTTGAGCTGTACCCCAGTGGACTCCAGCGGTCCTTCTCTGATGAAGAGGACCTGAACTCTATTGCAGAGGAAGACAACGTGTACGCCTTCCGAGCCCCTCCACCACCCGGCCAGGAGGTACTCTCAGGTACACTAGTGCTTGAATGTTACAAGTTACAGGTCTGAGAAAGTGCTCGTTGAGCACTAAGGCATACAACATTTACATTTTAGTACTTGGGACTATCAGGCTTATCTTATCTGATATTTGTTGTACAGATGGTTGGTTACTTACAAATATTCAACTCATACAGGGGTTTTCTGGACCTTAGTGAATGTCAGCGTCACCTAGAGGCTTGTTTAAGCAGATTTCCGAGCCCTACCCACAGAGTTTCTGACTTGCTGGGGCAGGGCCAGAGAATTTGCAGGTACAGCAAGTTCCCCGGCAGTACTGCTGCTGCTGCCGGCCCTGAAGCCGCACTTCGACAGTCACCAATCAGAACAGGTGCTGGGGGAATCTTGCCTTCAGACTCCAGTGGTTCAAGGTCTGTGCTTAAAGTAATTTTATTACAAACTGGAGCAGTAGACGGGCATAGAGGTTATTAAGTGACCTTTTGTTAAAGGTTCCACTTCCTAATGCGTGCCTCTCCTGAACTTGAGATTGGCTAAAATGGCCAGTTCCTGTCAGTCTTTCATTGCAGGTCAGTATACGTTTGCCCAGTCAGCCAGTAAGCAAGGCCCATATTTAGAGTGCCCTGTGCCCATGGTGCTGTACACCCCCGGCGAATCCTGTACCCCGGCCCTGCATCCCCGCCAGCATGGGCGGCCGGCTGTGGGAACCAGGTGTCTTTGGTTCTTCTGGGTCAACAGAGACATTCTGGGCAAGGAATCTGGAACAGGACATTGACCAGCCCTGAATATGTTATAACTCAGTGAAACAAGCCCTCGTTTCAAATCCAATCACAGTCGACACACCTGTGCCTTAAGAGTCAGATTTTTAGCACTGATTGGAAATTGAGGAAAGTCCGATTCCCCTACTTCCTCAAGGGTAACGATTCTTACCTTTTCTGTGTGCTGCTTATGTTGGCTCTTTGATCAGGCGGACAAATATCCAAAATAATTTTGGAATATTTTTCATATTGGTTTTGAAAAGTTTATTATAATCCCTGCCTTATCTTTAAATTATTGCCTGAACACAACGCAGATTCTCTACTAATTACATGATCTTTGTGTGCAGGTGGCAGGTGGCCACGAACCTTGTATCTCTTGCCCTAAAGTGCTCTAGTGTCTCCCAGAGGTGGTGGAGAGAGGCTGAAAGAGAAAGAGTGCCTAGAGGAGCCAGGGTTTTGACCCAGCAAAGCAGTTCCATTAAGAATACAAATGCAGTTCTTTCTCCTCAGCTCATCTGCCTGGTCTGTCCGTCTCTCCTCACTTGGCAGCCCGTGAGGGTCAGCGACTGTCCCTGCCTGCCCATAGTGAGAACAAGGTGCTAATCCTCTTCTGTAACTTGGTGGGGTCAGGGCAGCAGGCTAGCAGGTATGTTTAATTTCATCCTTCTTTTTATGTGGTATCTGGGATGCATAGACATGGATTGGAATTCTGTCTAGAATAATTCTAATTTGATAAAATTAAACATCCATTCTCCAGATTAATCAGCTAGGAGTAGGGGATGGGGTACTTTCTGATCAAGAGATCAGAAGTAACTGTCATAAGCAGATGGCAAACATTGTCCTTAACAATTAAACATTGAAAGCTTTCTAATGATTTCAGGAACAATTATTATTGCTCTCACCACTATTATTTTATACTGTGTTCTAAGGCCTGGGCAGTACTGTAAGACAAGGAAAAAGAAACTGGCTGTAAGAGGAGATACAGTTACTGCTCTTTGCAGATTATAGCATTGCCTGTCCAGAGTACCAATAACTTGAAAGTGATTCAAACTAACAGAAGGGTTCAGGAAAGTGACCGGTTACATAACTAATATACAAAAGGAGATAGTTTCTTACATATCCAAATGAAATGTTTAAAAGATACAATTCCCATCAAAACTTTTTAGATTGGTAAAATGTTTCTAAAATTTATCTAAAATCATAAACTTGTAAGAATAGCCAGAAAAATACTTGGGAAGGGGAAAAGGAAGAAGAGGGGTTGCTCTATTAAAACAGAGTGTGGTTTTAATTATTAAAATATTGTGATATAGGCAGAAGAATATAAACGTAAATCCACAAAACAGAACGGGCCAAAGTATAGTTAAGTACTATATGATAAAAATGTTATATTTTATATTACTAGGTAGTGAATGAATTATTCAATGTATAAGGCTGGGCTAATTGATTTATTTTTTAAGTTTGTATAATCAATGTTTTACTTCCACCATAAATTCATGTGTATAAATTCCAGGTTGATTAGAGAGGTAAGTTAGAGTGAGGGAAACCATAAAATAACTTGAAGATAATGTAGAGGCATATTTTCATCTCGGAGTGGAGGCTTTTTAATGCTTAAATCAGGAGCTATAAAGGAACAGGATAATGGTTTAAATACTTTTACAATTTTAAACTAAAAGTGAATTTGAAAAGCAAAGCACAAAGAGGAAAAATATTTGTATCATGTGACAGGTACAGGATTCATACCCATCACATAAAACTTGGCTCTCCAGTCAGCAAAATACTCTTTATACTCTTATAAAATGGGCCTCAGAGATTAACATTAATTCACACAAGAAATACAAGCTTAAGTTAAAATATTAAGCTTCATATACTAGTAGAAGAAATTTTGATTGCAATAGCCAGCTGCCACTCTCAACTTTTCAGATTGTGAAAGAACTTTTAAAAGCTGGCATTACTCATTCTGGGTGAGTGTCGAGGGATCGGGGCCCACCCCTCAGTGGTAAAGGCTGTGGCGTTTCTGGAGGCAGCTGGGGAATAGACAGCTTTGCATTTCTACTTCTGCAACTTGATCCCAAAGAAACAATTGGTCATGTGCACCCAAAGGTGAATGTATAAGCATATAGATAGTTCCTGTTATAAGCAAGCATTGTTTAAATAAGAAATTGGAAGCATCTGGAATGACTAATTAATGATAGAGGATAAGGAAAATAAACCACTCTCTCCATACAGCCGTGGACGGCACAGTGCTCTTGCCCATGCAGACATACCACCTCAGATCTGTGCTAGTTCAGCAAAGTCCATTTACCAGTTTCCCATTTGTAGCCCGTTGGGTCTTCACACAACCTGTGTGGTGTGGCTATGAAACAATCAATGGTCAGTGATGTGTCCAGAGTCACCCATGGCTGCACTAGAACTGATGGCCACAGCCACATCTGGCATCCTCAACATTAGAAGCCCACTCCTTTCTGTTCATCAGATTGGGATATGAAAAAATTCCCAGTTATGAGAATAAATCTGATGCACAAAACCAGCAGCACCAGCTGGACTGGGTTCCCTCCAGATTTATCTCCGCCTTGCTTTCCTTTGGCTGTAGTGTTCCCTTCCTCTCCTCTCTGCTGTGGGGAAGAGTTTCTCAGCCGCTGATCACTTGGAGCTGTCTGTTTTATGTTGCAGCGTCTCTCCGTGGCTTTGTGTCTCTGGGCCCCTGTTCACACCTCAGTGTCTCCATTTGCAGTAGAGTTCTCTGGCAATTTTGTATTATGCTTGGCATTTAACTCTTATCCAGTAGAGAGGCGCCTTTGAGTCACAGGCACCTCATAGGCTCACAGCTGTCGGGTGTTGGTGCTTTTTCCTTTGCTGAAATAATCTGATGTCCTTGGATTGTCAGATTCGGGCCACCCTTCCTGATAAGGGAAGACAGGACCATTTCCTGGGCCCAGCTCCAGCAGTGCATCCTCAGTAATGTCCGCTACCTCATGAAGAGCGAGGCCCCAGAACAGCAGGTCAGTGTGTGTGTGTGTGTGTGTGTGTGTGTGTGTGTGTGTGTGTGTGTTGGGAGGGGGTGCAGGTGGGGGTAGAAAGCTAGGAATAGCTCAGGAGAGATGAGAATTTGCCCTTAACAAGTACTCACACTGTTGCATAAAACAACTTTGGTTTATGTGCAAGGAAATAACCAGTGGATGACCGGTAGTGTTTCACTCTCTATGGCATTGCAAAAGAACTTTCATGGACAAAGCTTTTTCCTCATTAAACCTTACAAAACACCATTGAAATAAAGAGCGGCATTTACGTAATTCTTCTGAATTGTATATATTTTTGGCTTACCATAGTTCTTCCTAGAGGATAGCTTGTTGTAGTAAATTGTAACTTTTATGTTTGGATCAAAAATTTCAAGGGACTTCAGATATAACTTCTGTGAAAAATAAACATTGATGTTTATGTCCAAATATGGAAATCATGATAGTATAATAATTTTGTCCAGTTTTTCAAAAAAACTGAGATAGAAACTGAAGGGAAAACACCTTTTTTTTGCCTTGCTCATTTATTTTTTCTCAGGTTGGTAGTTTTCAAGTAACACCTTTCAAATCCATCTCCTTCAGCCCCTGTGATGTCAGAAAGGTTTCCAGTGGCTGCCTGGTATGGGTGCTGACATTTTTAGGGATAGATAGGTCAGTGGCATCTGAACTTTGTTTCCCCCCAACTATTCTCTCAGGAAGAACTTTTCAGTGGTAATACTCATTTCAGTGGTAATTCTTTATCATTCACGCTCCCTTGGGCATAGAGAAAAACACTGAATTTAGAGTTTACCCCAAGCATCCCTGTGTTAAGGACCTTCCCCCCATTTGAATCTATCATGGTCTCCAAGGGATTTTGCTCTCTGTTCTGCGCAGCAGATCTGCCACTGTGCCCAAATTAGAAGCATGGACTTCTCTCTAAGTAGGTCACAATATCTAGGAATAGCTTTAGCCTTCCTCCAAACCCTGTGTTCCTGATTCTTGAAAGTGGGTGAAACCATGGCCATGTGACCATTGAACTCTGCTGGCCTCATTCTGCGCCTGGACACACGTGCGCTTTGGCCTCTGCGCCTCTACAGTCATTCTGAGTTTAGAAACCAATCAGCAAGCCACGGTGCCAGCAAAGTTCTAATGCAGGTAACCTCCCACTCAGCTATGGATGCTTTTCCACAGTCACTGGCAAATGTGTGCTTGGACATGACTTTCAGCAGGAATGCCGTATTCTAAATGGTTGTGAGCTTCCCAGGCTAGCCCACCCGTTTAACTCATAATGCTTTTAGTAATCTAGTTAATACTGGCTTAACATGGTAATAATTTGGAAAGAATACATTCAGAATTCACAACACTGAACTGAAGATATTAAAAATAGTGAACATATATTGGAGGCTGTAGGCAAGAATAGAGGACGGGAAAGTGTCTCTTACAAAAATGACCAATTTGCTAGATGGCCTTAATTTGCGTGAGTTATAAAAAAAGAGGTTTATGCCCTGGGCAGATGGCTCAGTTAGTTGGAGTGTTGTCCTGTACACCAAAATGTTGTGGGTGTGATTCCCGATCAGGGCACATACCTAGGTTGCGGGTTTGATCCCTGGTCAGGGTGCATATGGGAGGCAGCTGATCAGTGTGGCTCTCTCACATTGATGTTTCTCCCTCTTTAAAATTAATTTTAAAAAACCCCCACATCCTCAGGTGAGGATTAAAAAAAAGTTAAAAAACCTCATAGTTAGTATTTCTTTATATGGCTTATTTTGAAGTGTTTACTTAGCATTTAGCATGTAAAATGTACACTAATTTGCTTTTAGATTATTGTCTCATTTTGGTAATTTGGTGATAATTATCTGAAAGTAAGTTAAATTACCTATTAATAACTCATCAACATAACTGACTCATTTTTCCAATGACTGTGCCAGCTCCTGTTCCAATTAAGCACAAGTTATTTAAAAACAGTATGTTTATCCTTTCAGAAAATGTAATGTGTTAACAGTGTTAGATCACTATGTTAATAGAGACAGTGTGTATCTTCAAAGTCAGATGAAGCCTTCCCATCTCTAGGTTTTGAATACTGATCATTGAGGGAATATTCAAAATAGACTAAAAAGAAAGGAAATTACATTTTTTGAGTAATTTATTTGCACTTAGGAGTCTAATTTAAACCAGCATGCATGATGACCCACCCTCCCCTGTGTTCGTCTTGGCAGAACCCAGGGTCGCTGTTCTCCATCCGGGTTGTGGGGCAGTCCCTGGCCTGGAGCTACTTGTCCCCACAGGACAGCAGGCCCCTCTGTCACTGGGCAGTTGACAGGTAAGGGGATGTTCCAGATTTGGTAAGAGAATGAATGTGATCTTATTTGACTAGACCCCTTTGAGACTAGGTATCAACGAAGGTGTTAACAGTCTTAGCTGCTCTCGGTCACTTCCCTCTCTAGTGCCTGCCACCGTGTTAGGTCCTCATATACATTCTGTGCTTGCAGCCCTTATGTCTAGAGACCTCCTCTGACGGCCACATCAAAGACAAGATGGTCTTTAGAGTTCCCGGAGATCTCAGTTAACTTGCTAGTTAATGGCTGAAGCTGAATTTGAACCCAGATCTGACTGAAAAACCCAAATTCACTCCATTAGTCATGCTACTAAATTCAACCTGAATCCGCCTGTAGGGCGTGGGAGAATTCTACCACTGAACCATTGGCCCCAAACTGTGGAAGGCTGTGGCCTCTGGTTGAGGACTGAACCAGTGTGGCCGTGTCTCCAGTGGTTCTGACACCCTGACTCTCCACGGGCCTACACCACAGTCTCCTGCTGGGTACGGCCTGGCCGGGCAGCCTGCAGGCAGCCCGGTACCCGACAGGCAGTCTGCTCATTTCCCACAGAGTTCTCAGTCAGGTTGTCCTGTTTCCTGGCTTGGTCAACCCAAGCTGACTGAATGCATAGTACAGGTGCGATATTTTGGTTTATAATAAGAAATATATATTTTGGGGTTCCCAGCTCTGGCACAGAGCTCCTAAAACCCTTGGAATTTCCTAAATGATAAAAGCATTAAAGATATCTTGTTATTATTCATAATAAACCCCTTTCAATCACACCCAAGTTTGTGTTAAAAAGGTTACTACTGGAAAGCACCTAAGGGTGGGGCTGGTTGCCAGGAGAACCAACCATGTGACTGGAGGTTTGGAACCTTCAGTCCCATCCACCTGACCTTGGGGAGGGGGTGAAGGGCTGGAGGTTGAATCTGTCCCCAGTGGCTAATGATTTACTCAATCATGACTGTGTAATGAAGTCTCCATAAAAACCCAAAAGGACATTATTTGGGGAGCTCCAGGACTGATGAACATGTGGAGGTGCTGGGAGATGGGAGCCTGGAGAGGGTGTGTGTGCTCCCTGCCCCTTCCCACATACCTTGCCCTATGCACTCTTCCATCTCTCCGTTCCCGAGCTATAATAGACTGGTGATCTAGTTAGTAAATTGTTCCTCTGAGCTCTGTAAGCTGCTGTAAGCAAATTAATTAAACCCAAGGAGGGGATCCCTGGACCATCCAACCTATTGTTATTGGGTTGGTGAGGAGCACAGGTGACGGCTTGGACTTGCCATTGGTGTCTGAGGTGGGGGAGGGGTGCTGAGAGTCTTACAGGACTGAGCCTTAACTTTCTGGACCTGATGCTGTCTCCAGGTAGACAGTTCAGAATTGATTAATTGCTTGGTGGTATGGAAAAAACAAAACATTGGAATTGGTGTCAAAGTCTAAATCGGTATCAGACTATAATAGAGAAGGGCCCCCCCCTCTCTAAAGGGACCAGGAACCAGGATGAGGGTAAGCCAGAAAGTTCTGTGCCCTGCACCCCATCTGCACTTTCCTTGGCTGGTAGCTGCTACACAGAGTTAGGGAGGCAGGAGAAATGTCAGCCAGGGCCTGCTTGGGTCTGACCGGAAGAGAGAACGTGGGTATGAGGCTGAGGCTCTGAGAAGGGCCCTCCCAACCCCTGCTACTGGGCTCTACCCTAAAGAAGAAAACTGCTAATCGGAGTATGTTCCACAGAATACCAGCTCATTCTGAGCAGAACTGGAGAGGAAGCTTTTAAAAGCATTAAAGCAATATGATAGAGCAATTTAAAATATGAATATATGAATATAATAATTAAAAAAACTGAACTTGTATTTTGTATGTCTCTCCTCCCCTTGCCATTATATTTTTATTATATTTTACAAAAGTATTGGTCTGCACTGGTTTGGAAACAAACCAAGGAACGGGTCTCTCACTGTAGTTAGTTTGGGAAGCACTCTGCAAGTTGGCCACGCTGAAGGGAGCCCACCCCTGAGGCTCCAGCCCTCTGGTTACACCTACCCTCTGCCCAGCCTGCACCTGCAGGCTGGCCCTACCTCTGCCTCACCCCTCCCCCACCTCACTTGGGCAACTTTCCCTCCATTACCCCAGCACCCCCTCGTCCTCCTAGAAATTCTTAAAATTGTGGCAAAATACACAAAACATATAATTTACCATCTTAACCACTTTCAAGTGCACTGCTCAATAGTGTTAATTAAGCACATGCACACTGTTGTGCAAACATCACCACTATTCATCGTCAGAACTTTTCTCATCTTCCTAAACTGCAACCCTGTCCTGATTAATCAGCAACCCCCCCACTCCCTCGCCCCTCAGCCTGTGACTACCACATCTCCACTTCCTCTGTGAATCCGACGTTCTGGGTCCCGCACATGAGTAGAGCCCTACAGAATTGTCCTTCTGTGGTTGCCTTATTGCACTTGGTATAGTCTTCAAGGTTCACCCATATGGCAGCATGTGTTAGCATTTCCTTTGTTTATAGGGCTGAATAATATTTCATTGTATGGATACACCATGTCTTGTTTATCTTCTAGAAATTTCTTTGTGGCCTTGAAGTGTTTCTCTCCCTTTCTGGGACCCTTAAATATTGTCGAGCCTCAGTGCCCTGTTCCTACCCCCTACACACTCCCTCCACATTCCACCCCTGCCTGAAACACCTTGCCTTGGTTCTGCCGACCACCCTTAGGTCCAGGTCTCTCAGCTGTCTACCTCCAGCCTAGATTTTCATCTGAGGTACAGACCTGCGTGATTTACTTAAATGTCTCGTAGACATGTCTCGTAGACATGAAACCTAAACATTTGCCAATCTGAACTCTTCCTGGGCAAGGCTTTTCTCTCCTGTCTTTTGTGAGTAAAAATAACCACCATCTACTCAGTGACCCAACCTGGTGACCAGGGACTTATCCTTGATTCCTTCCCTCTGTTTGCTTTCTCCTTAAGTTTAATCCACCATCAGGTCTTCTTGTTTCAAATCTGGGTGACTCCTCAGACCTGTTCCTCTCTACCTTTACGACCGTTGCCTGAATTCAGGTCCTTATCACCTCTTAGCTGGATGCCTCAGAACCTCCACTCTGACATGCCTCCCCTCTCACCCGTCTGCTGCATCTGCCCATTTAAAACCCTTCAGTGGCCCACATGGTAGTGTCCACACCTCCAAGGGTGGCTTTCAAAGCCCTCCGTCCCTCCGAGGTCTGGGCCCACCCTCTCACCATGCGGTCCTCCCTCCCCTGGCCTCTGCTCCTCATTCCAGCATATACCATATCCTAGGCCCCCCCTGAGCCCTCTGCCTGTACAACCCTTTGACCCTTTCCCCTCACCACTCACCGTGGACCTGGACAACTCCCACTCCCCTTCTGTGGGGTGTCTTCTCTGGTCTCCAGAGCAGCCTGGGTGCACTTCCTCTGAGTCCCCTCAGCACCCTAGGCACATTACAGCCATCGCTTTGTGTGCCTCTCCCATTAGACTCTTAGCTCCTTCAGGGTAGAGATCACATCCCTGTGCTGCTTGGAATCACATCCTGCCGTAAAGTCAAATACTGCCTTGGTTCCTGTTTGAGTGAGAAGTGGACTTCAGGTCACACTCACTCTTCTCCCCTTTGTGTGGCCTACGGGGCTTTGTGTAACAGAGTTAAAGCCTGAAGGTACCAATTCTCCTTTTCCACCCCGAAGCTGAGACTCCAGTTGAAAAGGAGACTGAGGACTGAGGCAGAAAGGGGTCAGCACACTAGATTTGTGAGACCATCCTTCACTGGTTAAAGGATATGGCTTAGACATAAGTCTGATGTGAGCTTTTGACTAGGTTCCCCAGAACTAAATACCCCCACCCCCCAACAAGGCAGGTTTCCCCAGTTGTGGAAATGGAGAATCTGAGGGTCCTAAAGAAGGAGGCTTAGATGTAGAGCAGCAAACGGGCTCCCCGGTATGTTTCTCCTGAATTGAACATATGCCCCAATCTGCCAGCCTTCCACCTGCAGGGACAGAGCTGCTGCCAGGAAGCCCAGTGCATGGATGAGAGGATGGCAGCCTTAGGCTGTAGGGAGGCATGAGCAGGAGGGGTGAGCTGATTACCTCCCCCTAACCCCATCAACCAGATAAGGGGCTGCTTCTCCTCTCTGGGAGACTGAAGCGGATGAAGAAGGAGACAATCACATGCCTGTGGCTTAGTTCCCCTCAGTCTATAGACAAGTGAGGAAGGGCAGTCATTCTTCATCTGGAATGATAAGCTGGGAGGGCTTCTCCCAGGTACACCTTGTTCCGTGCTCCCTTCTGGCTCTTGTTCCTCACATGGTGTCATACCTCCACCCCAGACCTGGTGCTGCTCAGCCACAGGGTTTCCTACCTTCCATGAGCTCAAACCCTGTTTTTGAATCATGCTAGTGTCAGTTAGGGACTCATGTGACATCCCTACTTTTTTTTTTATTATGATGCATTCTAAGCATCTTTAAGTGCAGACTCCCCTAGTACTTGCATGTGTCTTATTGATTAGGGGAAAAGTCTTACGTTCTCCATGCTTTTCTTGACTTACCTCTTCTGTGTTAAGAATAACCAACCTTTTCTTGGCTGAGGTTGAGTTGAGCCCAGGTAGCTGGAAAGAGCTATAGATTGATTCATACAGAGAGTTTCTAGGTATTTGAGGATCTGAAAGAGAAGACCTTTTAGTGTGTGGAGGTGGGCCAGAGGGTGTTCCTGCCACATCGTGGTGGAGGAAAGTTAGCTCATTTTAGGCATCATCAGAATGGGGATTTGTGTAGGACATTCAAGTGGAACTGCCCTCTAGACACTGAGGGAAGTTCTGGGGTGCTGTGGGAGAGCCAATTTATGTCCTCGCAGTCACCGGGCTTTTCAGAGCTTGTGAGCTCCCAAGGGAGCAAGTGGAGCCTACTCAGAGGTAGATTAGGACTACATCTTCAGCAGACAGCAGCTCCCCGGATACCTGACCTCGGTTCTCACTCATCATTGGGCATTTCTGTTTGGAACATTAGTCCTGGGGTGGAGGGAGGCCTCTGAACCCTGCTGAGATGTGAGGAGGAGGCCTCATGCTTTCTGATGGGTTTCTTGTTCTCTCCTCAGGGCTTTGCACCTCAGGAAGCCAGGAGGCCCCCCACATGTCAAACTGGCCATCGAGTGGGACAGCTGTCTCAAGGAGCGGTGAGTTCAATGGGATTTGGCTCCAGCAGAGAGAATCAGTGCCTGGCAGTGCAAAGAAGCCTTCCTGTGCCCAGTTTCCCCCAGTGACTGTCAGGCAGTATGCCTGTCTCCTTGATGCCATGCGATTCATGCCTCTGAGAAACCCAAATGATTGTTGTAGGTAAACAACAGTGATAGTACAGGCAGACCTCGAAGATATTGGGGGTTTGGTTCCAGACAACCACAATAAAACAAATATCGCAATAAAGCGAGTTGTAATCTTTTTGCTGGTGGAGAGTCTTGCCTTCAATTTGTAAAAAACACATCTGTGAAGTGCAGTGAAACCAGACATGCCTGTAATAGTTGTAACCATAATGGCAGGTGGTATTCGTGGTGGTGACAGTAGTTGGAGTGAACTGGCACGTGATGCTCACTCACCCACCTGTGCTAGCCATTGCCCCGAGCACTTCATGTACTTGCAATTTGTTTTATCATTATTATATTCTGTGAGGTGGGTGCTACTATAATCTACCTTTTCAAGTGTGGAAACTGAAGCACAGAGAGGTTAAACAGGTGCCCGGTGTCACATAGTTCTTGCATGATACAGCTGGGATTTGAACCTATATTGTTCTGCTCTAGACCACGCTCTTAATCACTAAACTTGGCTGCTTCTATAACACCAAGTGCATTGGCCCTACTTTGAAAAAGGACACTGTTCTGTTTGGCAAGCATGTTTTTTTTTATCCTCACCTGAGGATATGTTTTTATTGATTTGAGAGAGAGAGAGAGATCAACGTGAGAGCAAAACACCGATTGGTTGCCTTCTGTACACACCCAGACTGGGAATTGGACTCGCAGCCTTTGCTTATACGGGATGACGCTCCAACCAAGTGAACCACCCGGCCAGGGCCCAGCAATTATTTATTAACCTCCTACTAGATGGCAGGCCCTATGCTGGGATGGGGAAATAGACAAGTAAGCCAAGGACATGGGCACTCATGGAGCTGGTGGGACAGACAGAGCCCTGGTATAGGAGGGTGAGTGCTGAGTCAGAGTATGTAGGCATGAGGTCCCAGCGGGACACCTTTGCCTCGCCTAGTGGGTGCCTTCCACCCTGTCAGCTGTGAGCAGAGATTTAGGAGAGGCCCCCCCAGAGGTGGGAGGTGGGAAGCCTGAAGGCCATCCATTCTCCCTCCACAGCCTGTTCGGGAGCCTGCAGGAGGAGCGGGTCCAGGAAGCCGACAGTGTGTGGCGGCAGCAGCAGGTGCACCAGCAACACAGCTGTACCTTGGACGAATGTTTTCAGTTCTACACGAAGGAGGAGCAGGTCCTGCCCTGGGGGTCTGCTCCCCAGCCAGGAGGGAGGCTGGTGCCTTTCAGTGGGTTGGCCCAATGCCGTGGGGGCCTCACAGTCCTGGTGGTTTCCTTTGCAGCTTGCCCAGGACGATGCATGGAAGTGCCCCCACTGCAAAGCCCTCCAGCAGGGCATGGTGAAGCTGAGTCTGTGGACCCTGCCCGACATCCTCATCATCCACCTTAAAAGGTTTTGTCAAGTGGGTGAGAGAAGAAACAAGCTCTCCACTCTGGTGAAGTTTCCTCTTTGCGATCTCAACATGGCTCCTCACGTAGCACATAGGAGTGCTGGTGCCAAGCCTGCACCTGGCCCCTGGCCTTCCTGGAAGCAGCCAGCCTGCCTGCCCACCAGCTACCTGCCGGATTTCCTGTATGATCTGTATGCCGTCTGCAACCACCACGGCAGTCTGCAAGGTGGGCATTACACAGGTGAGCTTTACCTCCTGGCTGCTGGCTGCCATGGCCACCTGTCGTGGATGTGGCCTGGGTCTCAGGATGCCCCGAGAAGAGGCACTCCTGGAATGCCTGGCCCACTCAGGCACCAGTGTGAACTGAGCCCTCGCTCGCTGCACACCAGGCATCTGCCACAGGTCATGGGGCCTGGGCCAAGCTGCAGAGTTGAGTTAGGTTTGTGGTTGGGATATAAAGTTAGTGATGACCAGAAGTCTGACCATATCAAGTATGGGAGGATAATTGTTAGAACCAAAAGTGATGTTTATCCTCATCTGTGAGTCAATACAAGGACTCTCCTACCTATAGATTTTTTATTTCCATGCGCATAGTTAATTGTTACCCTTTGGAGGAACCTGGGAGAAGTAGATGAATGAAGAACAGAAACAAAGAGCTGGGTGACTTGTTCAGTTGTCCTTTATCACATACCGAAGTCTGTTTGAGAACAATACAAATTACTTCATTTTTAAAAAATGCTTTAAAATAGTAGTTTTTCAGAAAGTGCACAGTTGTAGTGCACTAATGGAAGACACTGGGCTGTAGAGAAATCCACGATCATCACTCATCTGTTCTGTGACAAACATTTATTAAGTGCTCGTTCTAAGCTGGACCCTGTGTGGGGCTCCCGTGCTGAATAGGACGGATGTGAGTTCTGACTTCCCAGGCCTTCAGGCTAGTTTCAGGCACGGGCAGTGAAAGGGGCTTGCTGCTCTAGCACTTCCACTACCTGGCATTATGAAAAAGTGACGGATTGATTAATTATGTCTGTGACAGCAACATCCTCTCTGAGGATGTTACCTTTGGATCAAGAGCTAAAAGATGAGGTAGAACTAGCTATGTGAGCAATGGGAGGAAGACCATTATGGGCAGAGCTACCAGCACGTGCGAAGGCCCTGGGGCAGAGGTTTGCTCTGTTTGAGAATGGATGGTAGCCTGTTGTGGCTGAAGTGCAGTGATTCAGCCATGGGCTGGATAGGGCTGGGTCAGAAGGGGCTGTAAGCCATGGACAAGAGTTTGCATTTTTCCTAAAAAGTGATGGGAAGCCATTAAAAGGTTTCAGGCAGAGTAGAGAAGGTGTAATTCTGATTCCAAACTGAGGTAGTAGCTCTGCTCTGTGCAGAATGGATAGGAGAGAGCAAGAGTGGAAGTTGTCATTCCAGTTAGGAGGATGCTTCTGGGGCTCAAGTGGGGCTTGGGTGACGACAGTCAGGGTATTCAAGACACATTTTGGAAGTGGAATCAGTAAAACTGGCTTTGGGGCTGGGCGTGGGGTGGAAGGGAAAGGGAGAGCAAAGGTGAACTCCTGGGTGCCTGGCTGTGTGAATGCAGGGACAGCGAACTACAGCCTGTGGGCCACATTCAGTCCAGCACTGTCTTTGTATGGCTCATGAGGTAAAAGTAGTTTTTGCATTTTTAAAGTGGTGAAAAGAAGAACAAGAATATATAGCAGAAACCACATGTGCCATATGTGAGCTGCAAAGCCTCAAGTAGTTTCTCTGGTCTGTTACGGAAAAAATTGGCCGACTCCAGATTAGTGGGTCTTGGTACCATTCACTAAGATGTGGGGGGAAGGAGAACAATATTTTGTTTTAATTGTTTGGAAGGTATTGAGAATCATATTTATGAGCATTTTTAAAATGTGTGACTTCTATTCTTGGGTGGGAAAGAAGTATACCATAATTCCACTGCATATTTTCATTGCATACTGAATTAGATGTGCATTGTGAAGCTTTTCAGAAGAAATGGGTTAATGTGGACATCATCGTCTGGCTAAATAATTTGGGCTCTCCTGTACTGGAGAGTTTGCTTATGCAAGGGCTACAACGTGAGGGTTCAGTTTAAAGTAGCAACACATTTCATCAGAAAGCATCTGCAACCTGGGAGTGTAACAGATTGATTTTGATTCCACAAAATTCATTTTGGACCAAAAATGGACCCATATTTCTCATTCCATTACAAACAGGTCTGTATCTGAGCTATGACAGTAGGTATGTCTTCCTGCTTTGGGGGCCATAATAATGGGACTTGGGGTTTGCA
Source organism: Trachops cirrhosus (assembly GCA_028533065.1). NCBI lineage: Eukaryota > Metazoa > Chordata > Mammalia > Chiroptera > Phyllostomidae > Trachops > Trachops cirrhosus. The sequence goes on along the minus strand of CM052545.1, from coordinate 61,825,442 downwards.
CCTGCAGCCTATTGCCGGAATTCTGTGGATGGCCAGTGGTACAGTTATGACGACAGCACGGTGGAATCACTCCTAGAAGACGAAGTCATTACCCGAGGGGCTTACATCCTGTTTTATCAGAAACGGAACAGCATCCCTTCCTGGTCAGCCAGCAGCTCTGTGAGAGGTAGGGCTGCTGCTCGTGACAGCACGAGGGAGAACTGGGAAGTCACTGTAAGAACTGGGAAGATGCTTAGTTGAACAGTGAGCACCAGAAGAGGTAGGCAAGGACCTGCAAGAGGAAGCTACGGCTGCTGCTAGAGAGATGTGAACATACAGGCTGGAATCCCATCTGTAAGGCTGTGGAAGATCACACTGAAATCTAAGAAAGGGGAAAGCAGTAATGTTTGGTACACATGGCAGGTGACTCCTGATGGTGTGGGATTTTATATTCCCAGTGGCAGGCCAGATTTTATTTAATTTTACTTTTTATTTATTTATTTTTAGAGAGAGAAGGGAGGGAGAAAGAGAGGGAGAGAAACATCAATGTGTGAGAGATATATTGATTGGTTGCCTCTCGCATACCCACCACTGGGGACCTGGCCACATCAGGCATGTGCCCTGACTGGGAATCAAACCGGTGACCTTTTCGTTCGCAGGCCAATGCTCAGCCACTGAGCCACACCAGCCAGGGCTGAAGCCAGACTTCAATTAAGCTTGTGCAATATCAACCTGAATGAGTCCTGCTAGAAAGGGAGGGGCAGTTATGAAGGTTGCAGGGTCTTCATAGGAAACGTAGCTGCTTAACTGCATTTATTGCCCGGCAGTACATTTATTAGCTAACCCTAACCTCAAAATTGCTTGGAACTCTGGAGGAAATAAAGGATCAAAGTTGACCTTTTTTGTGACTTATTTCATTTTGTAAACTAGCCATCCTTATCTTTGGTGGGATGAAAGGGAATTTTTTTTTAATTATTCAGATTTTCTCTCCACTAATTGTTGGAAAATGGCCAAATAAAGATAAGATGCACCCTAAAAGATCTAAGAATCAACCTTAATGCAAAGGCTGCCTCCCTTTTATAGGAGATAGATGTAGAAAGAATGAAAAACACACCACATCTAGAAAACCAGGTGGTGACAAGTAACTTCATGGGAAGCATGTCAGTGCTCATCAATGTTCCTTTCTGTGCCTGAACGCCTGTCCCCACATTTTCAGCATGGTCACGCAGTTCATCAGTGGCAGGTTTCTCCTCTGGCCCTCACCTTCTGTGTGTGTGGGTCTGTAGTTCCAGGGATTGGGGTGGGAACCTGGCGGCGAGAAGCACCTCGGGGAGCCCGAAGGATGGAGTGGGTCCAGCTGTTGCTCTCTGTGCTTCCTCTGCAGGTTCCACCAGCTCCTCCTTGTCCGATCACTGGCTCGTGAGGCTCGGGAGCTGCAACGGCAGCCTGAGGGGCAGCCCGTTGTCCTGGAACTCTGCCCCCAGCCCCTCCCAGCCCCAGGTGCCCAACCCCCCCATTGTCGCAAACAGCCCCTCCAGTCTGAGAAAGGGTATGTTTTATCATGTTGGTTAAATTTGCTGATTTTATTTTCATTTTTCCTTAATGACCTTTGCTCCTCATCTTGATGAGAGTGTTGGCATTTCATGGCCTTGAATATTCAGTGTCCATCATTACGAGAGGTTTATTCGTCTCTCAAATGGGGTCTTCCATACCCCAGCCCGTGTGTACCTCCCCTGCCCACTCCAGTGACAGGTACACACCTTGTGCTCCCTGGAGCTGACTGGCTAACGGGGAAGACAGCACAGAAACTAGTGAACAAATACAATGACACAGTGTGAAGCAGGGACAAGGATGAAGTGGTAAATCATCATAGAAGAAAACACTGAGCCCTGGGATGAGGGAGAAAGGATGCAGAGGGCATGTGGGGAAGGCCTTCCAGGAAGGTGGTAACTTTGGAGCAGAGTGAGTGAGTCATGGAGGAGTCTGGGAGTGAGCGTGGGGTGTGTGCAAGGGGTGGAAGACACCAGAGCTGTGACTGGGGCAGAGTGAGTGATGAGGGTGACCGAGGTAACCAGGGGCTGGGCCATGATGTACCTCTGGCCCGTGAACTAAGTTCGCATTATATCCCAAGTACAGTGAGTAGGTTTTGGGAAATTTTGAGTGAGGAAGTAATTGATCTGACATATGTGTGTGTGTGTGTGTGTGTGTATATATATATATATATATATATATATATATATAAAGATTTTATTTATTTATTTTTGGAGGGAGAAAGAGAAGGAGAGAAAGATCGATGTGTGAGAGATACACCAAATGGCTGCCTCTGACACGCCCCCAACTGGGGACCAGGCCTGCAACTCAGGCATGTGCCCTGACGGGGAATTGAACTGGGAGCTTTCGGTTTGTGGGATGACGCCCAACCCATGGAGCCATACTAGTTAGGGTTGATACATATTTTTAAAAAGTCTATTCTGCCTGCCATGTGGAGAATGCCTCACAGGTGCAGGAGTGGAAGACAGGAGGCCTGTTGGGAGGCTTGTGATTGTTCAGGTGAGAGATAGTAGTGGCGTGGATGAGGCTATTGGGTGAGAGAGAGATTCTGGATATGGTTGAAGACAGAGCTGAGCGATTTGCTGATGAGAGAGAAAGTGAGTTATCAAGGAGGACTCTGCTTAGTTGGCATCTAAATGACTAGGTGGTTAGGTTAGCAGTGCAGTGTATGAGATAGGAAAGCACTGGGTAGGAAATGGTCAGTTTTAGAGAGAAATCAAGAAATTTGTGTCCTCGCTGGGTAGCTCAGTTGGTTAGAGCATCGTCTGATACGCCTAGGTTGCAGGTTGGATCCCCATCAGGGTGTGTGTGGGAGGCGGCCAATCAGTGTTTCTCTCACATTGATGTTTTCCTCTCTCTGTCTTTGCCTCTCTCTTTCTCCATCTCTCTTTCTCTAAAATCAATTTTAAAAAAGCATGTCCTTAGGTGAGTATTTAAAAAAATAACCTCTAACCATGAACACAAACATTTAAAAAAAAACTGTGGCCTGATCATTTTGAGACTCCTGGAAGACATTCAAATGCAGATGATCACTAAGGATTGGAGATGAACATCTGAGTCATCAGCACATGGAAGGAATTTCAAGTCATGGGACTGGCTGAGCTCCCCTAGGGACATGGTTAAGGTAGAGAAGAGTAAAGACCTTCCACAGACCCTGGAGCTCTCTGCCACCTAGGGGTCGGGCAGAGGCAGAGAGGTCAGCCAGGAAGTAGGAAGAGCAGCCAGTGAGATAGAAAGAAACCTGGGTGAATATAAGTCACAGATGCAGAAAAGACAAAAAAATCTTTCAAGGAGGAAGTGGCCCGCCGTGTCATGTACTGTTGAGAGGCTAAGATGAGGGTGGGTAAGTGATCATTGGGCTGGAGGGTCACCAGGGACTTGCCAAGCACATCTGTCGTGGGTTGGAGAGTGGCTGTAATAGGTGGAGAAGACACTGGGCTGAAGGAGTGACCGTGGGTACACACTCACCAAGGACTGATTACAGGCGTGGTAGCTCAAGAACGTGACCTTACAGCAATTCGCTTTTTTTTCCCGAATAGGATATAATAGATCATTTTAACACTCAGATGATCCAGACTAGAGAGGGAACAGGATGAGAGTGCAGGAGAGCAAGGTGACAGCCACAGAAACAAAGTCCCTCAGTAGGAATGGTATGATCTGTTTGTCTTTATCCTTCAGTCAGAAAATGGCAACACGTCGTGATTACTTTTAGTTTCCATGTTTCCTGTTAGTACCTGATTTAGTTTTTAAATAAAAAATTTTAATTGAACTATTATATATACACACAGTTATACTAATCACAAGTGTGTATCTGATTAATTACCATGAAACAAGCATACCCATGTAACTGTCACCCAGATTAAGGAATAGAAAGTTCTAGGTCCTACCTGCCCCCTTATGTCTCTCAAAATCATTACCATTTCCCTCTTTTCCAGACGAAAGTCTTAGTCTCACTTCTTTTTTTAAAAATATATTTTATTGATTATGCTATTACAGTTGTCCTATTTCTGCCCCATTCCCCTCCACTCTGCACACCCCCTCCCACCCACATTCCCCCCCTTTAGTTCATGTCCATGTGTCATAAGTTCTTTAGCTTCTACATTTCCCATACTATTCTTGCCCTCCCCCTGCCTATTTTCTCCCTACGATCTATGCTACTTATTCTCTGTATCTTTCCCCGCTCTCTCCTCCTCCCACTCCCCTGTTGCTAACCCTCTATGTGATCCCCATTTCTGTAGTTCTGTTCCTGTTCTAGTTGTTTGCTTAGTTTGCTTTTGTTTTAGGTGTGGTTGTTAATAACTTTGAGTTTGCTGTCTTTTTACTATTCATATTTTTATCTTCTTTTTCTTAGATAAGTCCCTTTAACATTTCATATAACAAGGGCTTGATGATGATGAACTCCTTTAACTTGACCTTATCTGAGAAGCACTTGATCTGCCCTTCCATTCTAAATGAAAGCTTTGCTGGATAGAGCAATCTGGGATGTAAGTCCTTGCCTTTCATGACTTGAAATACTTCTTCCCAGCTCCTTCTTGCCTGTAAGGTCTCTTTTGAGAAATCAGCTGACAGTCTGATGGGAACTGCTTTGTAGGTTACTGTCTCCTTATCTGTTGCTGCTTCTAGGATTCTCTCCTTCATTTAATCTTGGTTAATGTAATTATGATGTGCCTTGGTGTGTTCCTTCTTGGGTCCAAGTTCTTTGGGACTCTCTGAGCTTCCTGGACTTCCTGGAAGTCTATTTCCTTTGCCAGATTGGGGAAGTTCTCCTTTATTATTTGTTCAAATAAGTTTTCCATTTGTTGCTCTTCCTCTTCTCCTTCTGGTACCGCTATAATTCGGATGTTGGAATGTTTAAAGATGTCCCGGAGGTTCCTAAGCCTCTCCTCATTTTTTTGAATTCTTCTTTCTTCATTCTTTTCTGACTG
>CM052545.1:61803246-61819987 GCA_028533065.1 Trachops cirrhosus | reverse complement strand
CTCTTCTCCTTCTGGTACCGCTATAATTCGGATGTTGGAATGTTTAAAGATGTCCCGGAGGTTCCTAAGCCTCTCCTCATTTTTTTGAATTCTTCTTTCTTCATTCTTTTCTGACTGTATGTTTTTTTCTTCCTTCTAGTCCACTCCAATGATGTGAGACCCATCTTTCATTCCATCACTATTGGTTCCCTGTGCATTTTTCTTCATTAAACTTATTGTAGCCTTCATTTTTTCATCTAATTTGCGACCAAAATCAACCAATTCTGTGAGCATCCTGATCACCAGTGCTTTGAACTGTGCATCTGATAGGTTGGCTATCTCTCAGTTGCTTAAAAGTATTGGCTCTGGGGCTTTGATTTGTTCTTCCATTTGAGCCTTTTTTTTTTGGTCTGGTTGTGCCTGTTGGTATGAGGGGCAGAGCCTTAGGTGTTCACGGGGAGTAGGTCAACCCACTCTCTGGGTTGTGACGCTGTATGTAGGGCAGGGTCCAAGAGGGAATAATGGTGCTTGCTCTGCGCTCTCTCAGATTTCAGTCCTGTCACTTCCCACAAGCAAATTGGGCCCTTCTGGTGCTGGTTCCTGGGTGGGGTGGGCTTGTGCATGTTCTAGGACCCTGTGGATCTCTCCAATGAACTCTCCCGTAAGTCTGGGAGTGTCTCCAGGCACCTCAACCCCCACAGGTGTTTTCAATTGGTGCTTTTAGGCTTTATTTCCCAGCGCTGGGTCCCTGGGTTGTGCAGTCTGTGTTGCTGCCCGTTTTCACCTGGTTTATCTGCATGTGAATATGTGACTGAGGACAGCTGCCTTGCATGCCTCATTGGGTCTGCTTGTTGCTTCCCCACTCCCGGGGTCTGCTAGCCTCCACCTGCGTGCCTGGGTCTGCCAGCCACCGCTTTTTCCTGCCACAACCCCTCTCTGCTGGCCGCCCACTCCGCCCCTCTTACCAGTCTGGATGAATGGTTTTCGGACTTCCATACAGTTCAGTTTTCTGTCTGTTCTGGTTGTTTTTTTGTTTCTAAATTTTTGTTGTCTTTAATTTTGGTTGTGCGAGGAGGCACAGTGAGTCCACCTACGCCCCCCTCTTGGCCGGAAGTCCCTTAGTCTCACTTCTAACACTTGTTTAGGAAGTGTGTATAGGTGGAGTCACATAGTATGCATTCTTTTTAATTTGGCTTCTTTTGCTCCACATTATATTCATGAGATTTATATATGTTGTGTATAGCAATGCTACTTTCATTTTATTCCATTGTTAAAAAAAACCCTCAGAGACATACCGTTTCCTGCACAGAAGTTTAATTGTGTATGAGAGAGTGAGAGATGTTGTCAGCTGCTGACTACTGCCAACTTTAAAGTGAAAGCAAAGGCGGGGATTTGGAAAAGAAGGCCTGGTGCGTGGAGCGAGGAGAGCCACCTCCTTGTCTCTGGGGTTCATGGGTTGGCTGGCTGGCCTCGATTGCAGACTGTCCTGAGAAGTTCAGAAACCTGATCATCAGGAGCAGCACCTTGAGCCATTGTAGATTTATGGATTCTTGAGTTACTTGTGGGTTTTCCCAAAATCCTTGCAGGTTTTGCTGTGGAGCACACGTGGTGGGCTGTCTCTGACCAAACATCTGCCGGCATCCTTCCACAGGTGGCTGCCACTCCCCGCATCCAGACCTCCCTCTTTGCCAGGCTGCACCTTTGTTTGTTTGTTCTGTTGTAGTTAGACACGGGGGTTGCTTCCAGTCCGCTCTGTTACCAGCAGTGCTGCTGTGAACATTTTTATTCGTGTCATTTTTTGTGCCTGTGTCCCTGTTTCTGTTGAGGGTATACCTGGGAGTGGAATTGCCAGGACGCATTGGTTGTGTTTTTTCATCAGCTGCTTATTTCTTTATCCTCTGTGTTACCATTTGATCTGAGTGGCCCATGCAATTCTGGCATGCCCCTGGCTCTTGTTCCATATCTGTGAGTGAATAAATAGGATGATAGAGTCTTAAAGCTGCACGTGGTTTTAGGTTATCATTGACCCCAACCCTCTGGCTTGGAATGGTTTATGCATCACATTCGGCTAATAATTCCTCAGTGTCTGGCATTTGGACTCCCAGCGTCTCACTCTCGGACGGATGCTGACTGGCACCTCTACGTGCATTTCTCATTTGTCTGGCTTCCTTAGAACACATTTCCGTGTGAGCACGCTGTTTCCTGCATTGTGTTCTGACTCACCTGCTGGCCATTTCTCTTCCCCTCATGTTTGCAAGACTGCACATTTAGAGTAGTGTCTCAAGAACAAAAAAGGCCTTCTTTCCCCAGCTTCTCTGCCCCAGCAGTGTAAGCCTCTGCCAAGCTCGTCAGTTCATCCCAGTCCTGTCCAGTGGCACACGACCTCAGGCTGTTTCTGGGTTCTCCCAAGGAAAAATATGTTTGACGTCCCACAAGGAGCCAACTTCAATAGGTGGCTCCACTCTTCAACCTGGTACTCAGAGCGGGAGGGGCGTGGCTCCAGAGAACTCCCCAGAGAGAGGGGCCAGGGTGGGAGAGGTGGTATTGAAGAACACTGCCCTCCTGACCCTTGCAGGCATTCCATTGATCTCATCTAGCTGTCGGACTCTCTAGGAGAGGCGAACTGAACAGCCCTTTACAGAGCACAAAGCTGAGTCCTGGAAGTGCCTGCTCACAAGCTCGCACCCAGAAAGTGGCAGGGCTGCCAATAGTCGCTGCTCCCTCCCGCTGCTGGAGTCTGGTCTGTGTGCTTAGACATAAATTCCAAATTTGAGTTGATTCTGTTCAGACACTGTTTCCAAAGGGAGCTTTCCCTCTTGGGGTTAGAATAAAATAACAATAGATTTTGAAATCTGTTTGAGAAGCTCTGAGGTGGTTGACAGCCTTTTTTAGTTTGTTCATACTAAATCTGGGCTAGATTAAAATCTAAGCTACAGGTGTTCAGCAGTGGTTGGCCCAACTTCCTCTCCCCATGGCTGTGGAAGAAGGTTTTTACTGTCGAAGGCAGGGATGCTGACTGTCTGCCATGCCCAGGGATGATGTTGTTCAGCATGGAATTGTCCCTCCCAAATGCCATCAGTCCTCTGGAGAAACCCTGAAAGCTCGGGAAATCCATCCTTCCAGGTGCTCTGGTTATGGGAGGTTGTAATAATGAAGGCATTTTATTTCACTTAGCATAATGCTCTCTAGATTCATCCATACTGTTGTAAAGGGTAAAATTTCCTTCTTTTTTGTGGCTGAGTAGTATTCCATTGTGTAAATGTCCTGTAGTTGTTTTATCCACTCATCTACTGATGGGCACTTGGTCTGCCTCCATATCTCGGTGATTGTAAATAATGCTGCAGTGAGCACAGGGGTGCTTATGTTCTTTTGAATTAGTGTTTTGGGTTCCTTCGGATATATTCCCAGAAGTGGGATTGCTGGGTCTAAAGTCAGATCCATTTTTAATTTTTTGAGGAAATTCCATACTGCTTTCCACAGTGGCTGCACAGTCTGCATTCCTATCCACAGTGTACAAGGCTTCCCCTTAGCACTTGTTTGTTGATTTATTTATTTTTTATTTTTCTTTTACCTTATCTGGGAATCACTTTATCTCCCTTTCCATTCTTTTTTAAAATGTATTTTATTGATTATGCTATTACAGTTGTCCCATTTTCTTCCCCTTTATTCCCCTCCACGCTGTACACTCCCTCCCACCTGCATTAGTTCATGTCCATGGGTTGTACATATAACTTCTTTGGCTTCTACATTTCCTATAGTATTCTTAACCTCCCCCTGTCTATTTTATACCTGCCATTTATGCTACTTATTCTCTGTACCCTTTCCCCCACCCTCACCCTCCCCTGCTGATAACCCTCCATGTGATCTCCATTTCTGTGATTCTGTTCCTGTTCTAATTGTTTGCTTAGTTTTTGTTTTTGTTTTAGGTCCAGTTGTTGATAGTTGTGAGTTTGTTGTCATTTTACTGTTCATATTTTTTATCTTCTTTTTCTTACATAAGTCCCTTTAACATTTCATATAACAAGGGCTTGGTGATGATGAACTCCTTTAACTTGACTTTATCAGGGAAGCACTTTATATGCCCTTCCATTCTAAGTGAAAGCTTTGCTGGATAGAGTCATCTGGGATATAGGTCCTTGCCTTTCATGACTTGGAATACTTCTTTCCAGCCCTTTCTTGCCTGTAAGGTTTCTTTTGAGAAATCAGCTGCTAGTCTTATGGGAACTCCTTTGTAGGTAACTGTCTCTTTTTCTCTTGCTGCTTTTAAGATTCTCTCCTTGCCTTTAATTTTGGCTAATGTAATTATGATGTGCCTTGGTGTGTTCCTCTTTGGGTCCAACTTCTTTGGGACTCTCTGAGCTTCCTGGACTTCTTGAAAGTTTATTTCCTTTGCCAGATTGGGGAAGTTCTCCTTCATTATGTTATGAAATAGTTTTCAATTTCTTGCTCTTCCTTTTCGCTTCTGGCACCCCTAGGATTCAGATGTTGGAATGTTTAGAGATGTGCTGGAAGTTCCTAAGCCTCTCCTCATTTTTTTGAATTCTTGTTTCTTCATTCTGTTCTGGTTGAATGTTTATTTCTTCTTTTTGGTCCAAAACATTGATTTGAGTCCTGGTTTCCTTCCTGTCACTGTTGGTTCTGTGTACATTTTCCTTTATTTCACTTTGCATAGCCTTCATTTTTTCCTCTAACTTGGGACCATATTCAACCAATTTTGTGAGCATCCTGATTACCTGTGTTTTGAACTGTGCATCTGATAGATTGGCTATCTATTTGTTGCTTAGTTGTATTTTTTCTGGAGCTTTGATCTGTGCTTTCATTTGGCCCCCCTTTTTTTTTTTGTCTCGGCACTCCTGTTATGTAGAGAGGGGCAGAGCCTTAGGTGTTCACCAGTGCAGAGCAACCCAAGTCCCTGTGTTGTGATGCTGTATCTTGGGGAGGGGCCCAAGAGGCAATGGTGCCAGTTGCTCTGCTCTCTGCCAGTTTTCAGTTACTTCCTCTGCTACCCACAAACAAATTGGGCTCTTCTGGTGACAATTCCTGGGTGGGTGGGTTTGTGTACATTCTAGGACCCTGTGGGTTTCTCCAGTGAACTCTCCTGTGAGTCTGGGAGTTTCTCCCGCTGCCGCCTCAGCCCCCACAGGTATTTTCAGTCAGAGGCTTTGAGGCTTTATTTTTCTGCACTGGAACGCTGGGTTGCGCGGTCTGTCTCACTCCCCAGTTGTTCCTCGTGGTTTATCTGCACTCGAATGTGGGTCTTTCCAGTCTGCAGTCCGCCGCCAGCCACTGCCTTGCCTCGAGTGCTCTCCACCCCAGCTGCCCGTGTCCATCCCTCCCACTGGTCTGGATGAATGTTCCTTGTTTAACTCCTTGGTTGTCGGACTTCTATACAGTTTGATTTTCTGTCAGATCTGGTTGTTTTTAAATTTGTTGTCCTTCTTTTGGTTGTGCAAGGAGGCACAGTGTGTTTACTTACTCCTCCATCTTGGCTGGAAGTCTGTTGATTTATTGATGACACCCATTCTGACTGGTGTGAGATGGTATCATGGTGGTTTTAATTTGCATCTCTCTGATGATTAGTGACATTGAGCATCTTTTCATTTATGTATTGGCCATCTGTATGTCCTCTTTGGAGAAGTGTCTATTCAGGTTCTTTGCCCATTGTTTAATTGGGTTTTGGGTTGTTTTTTGGGGGAGAGGGTTTGTAAGTACTTTATAAATTTTGATTTGAACCCCTTATCAGATGTATTGGCAAATATGTTCTCCCATTTTAAACTAAAATGAATGGATTTGAGTTTTGAGGTGCTGCACCTTATATAACTGAGGACGGGTGTCAGAGAGGCTGCATAAGAAAAGGTTATAAAAACAGCTTACCTTTACTGCTTTTACAGAGCTGACCATTTGGAAAAAACTGCTGGGGTCCCCAGCGGTAAGGGGTCCTGGGACTTTCTCGGGTTTTCAGTGGTACAGGGCGCTGCCATGACAGATTTCTATTTTGGCGTTAATTGGGTCTTACAAGTTTGTTTTCTCACTTTCAGTGATTTCCAGATAGTATGTTGTTTCAGTTCTGATTTCCTCTTTGATTTAAAGGTTATCTGGAAGTTTCAAGTGTTTAAGGTTTTTTTGTCACCTTTTTAGCCTTTGTTTCTAATTTTGTGGATTGTGATCCAAGATTGTGGTTCTTGAACATTCCCTTTTTGTGATCATGTAAGTGCATGAGTATTATTTTGTAGATGTTCTGTGTACATATAAAATAATTCGTATCATCTCGTTGAGGGATGTGAGCTTTACACCATTACTATTAAATTAGATGAGTTGATGGTTGTATTTAAATTCACCTGTCTTTGTATTGCCCTTATGTGGGACCACCAGGCAAGGATGGAGGGGTATTGACACCTTCCTGAATAGCTGTGTTTTTAATCAAGTTCTCCAAGAACTTTAATACTTTTTGTTTTAAATATAAACTTATGTTTAGCCACTTTGCTAATAGGTATCTCTAAGCTGATGACTGTTAGATCTTCTCTATAAATTGTGTCTTTCTCATTATAATGTTGTTCTTTATCCTGCTTAATGCTTTTAATCTTAAATTGTACCTTGTTCAAGATTAATAATTATACCCTCTCTCCATTTCTTTTTGTTTGCATTTACCTGGTATCATTTTATCTGGTATCATTACCTCCACCTTTCTCCTTTGCTTTATGAATATTTATTTTAGAGTTAGTTTTAAGTAATTTGATAAACAGTATGTTACTTTTTTAATGTCAAAAATTCAGAGCCTATCTTATAATGTGGAGAATTCAGTCTATTTATATTTAATATAACAAGCACAAAACTTGATTTCATCTCATTTAAAACTTTGTCTATTTCTTGTTTCTTTTTTCTTTTTTACTGATTTGATGATGTCGCTATCTCTTCCTTGTTTTCCCTGTTCATTGGAAGTTCTGCTCTTCTCCACCTCACTAGTTGTTGCTTTATGTTCCCAAGTGTTTATAATCAAATGTGGATGTGAGAAGCCAACTATTTCCTGCGAGCCCTTCTGTTTCCTCACGGCTTTCTCTCCTGTCCCCAGTGACATGAGATGTACGCAATGGTCCACGTCACCCTCCACTCAAGAGCTTTGAAACGCTTTCGTGAGTTCCCTCTGGTCTGCCTTAGGGACTCCCCACCTCAATCTCCCCCTCTCAGATTTTGCTGAGATGGTTTAATGCTCTTCCAGACTGTGACTGGAATTCCTCTTAGTGTACCTTTCCCCTCCCAGCGCACTCATGTAACACAGTGTTACACATGCTGAGACCATCTGACCCGCACGTGGGTGGATGGTCCACTGAATACCACTGACCATCAGCTTTCCCTCCCTTCTACCTTTATTTTATTTTTAAATTTTTTTACTGTTATTCTATTTCAGCTGTCCTAAATTTTCCCCTTTGCCCTCCTCTGCCCAGCCCAACTCCTGTTCCCATAGTCAGTCCCCACACTGTTGTCTGTGTCCATGAGGTCTCCGTTCTGATTCCTCAGTTTGGTCAGAGTTCTTTTGGGGATGCACGGTATGTTCTCTAACTCTTTGCGCAGCCACAGATATTTTCTTTCACTTGGGAATGAATGGCAGCTTGGCTGGTTGGAGGACTCTTGGGTTGCAATCTTTTCCTCTCAGGCGTCTGTAGGTGCTTTCCCACGGTCCTCCAGGCCTCGGGGGTGCAGGTGAGAAGACCATTCCTTTTCACAGGAGAGTCACTTGTCCTCTCTGGCTGGAAGCCTTTAAGATTCTGTCTTTGACCTTGGAGTTTAGAAATTCTACCAGAACATGCCTAGGTGTGTGTTTTGTTCATCAAACCTACTTAGAATTCGAGGAGGCCTTTCTTTCTACAGATGCAGGTTTTTCCTTAGAGAAATGTTCTTTTCTGGTATTTGTTTAGTTATTTTCTCACCTACTTATCAAATTCCTATTATTTGCCTATTGGGTCTCCTAGATCTGTTCTCTAAGTCTCCTACTTTTTCCCTATGATTTCTGTCTTTGTCATTTTGCTGTGGTGTGAGATCTTGCTTTCACAATTATGGGAGTTTCACAAATTTCATAAATTTCAAAATAATTTCAGGCCACTAATTTGAGTTCCAGTAGTGACTGTGAATGTTTTCATTTACTGAATTAAAAAACCTCGAGGTTGTATTTTCAGTCTTCTGTTGTTTCACACTTGAATCTCCTTGAGAACTTTAATTTTAATCTGTTTGTTTCCTCCGGTGGCTCCATTTCATTAAGAGGCTGTGCTGATGGTTGCATATTCTCATCCTCTGATCGCTGGACCCCTTTATGTGAGTTGTTATTTTTCTACTTCTCTACTTCTCCCTGTGGGGCTCCCCTCTACCCTCTATGGAGCAGAGATTGTTGGAGTGGGGGAAGGGGCAGTGACCTCAGCTCCTGAGCCAGCCTTTCTCCTTGCCAGCCTTGTCCTTGGGTCTGAGTCTCAGGGATAGAAGGCCCAGCTCATCTGTAGCTTCTCCTTGTCTTCTAAATGTTTGCGGATCAGGCTTGCCCCAGGTTGCAGTCTATAACTCCAGACAGAGATGTTGTTTCCCAATGAGGCCGAGGCTCAGAAGATGAAGACCCTTGGTAGGGACCCTTCTCACCCTTGATTCCAACCATGGTGGCCTCTTTCCTGCTTACCTGTGCCTCAGGGCCTTTTTACTTGCCACTCCCTCTGCCTGGAGCCTGCTTTCCCCAGATCTCCACGTGGCTTCTTCCCTCCCTTCACTCAGGTCTCTCATCACTCACTGATCTCCCTGTATTCTCCCCCCACCCCCCACTCTTCCTCCTAGCTCTTATCGTTACCTCCCATGAGATCATATATTTTTGTCTTTTGTCAGACCCCATAAGGGACAAATACTTTGTATGTTTTCAACAACTGTATCCCCCCTGCTGAAAACTGTCCTTAGTGCACAGTAGGCTCTTATTAAACAGTTACTGAATGCATGAGTGAGTGGAAGTCAGTGGAGAGTAGGAAGGCACTGGATTAGGAAAACTCTAGTCCTCTTGCAGGCGGGCTACAGATGGCCAGGAGAGGTCCCTGAGCCCCGCCCCCATCCCTGCTCACAGCACATACTGTGAGGCCCGATCAACACCTGATTTTATTGGCCAAAGATACAAAGTTGCATAGGAACAGATGTGGAACTTCCCAGGGCCACGCGTCTTCGAGTCCCTGAGCCACTGCGTGGGTGGGGCTGTGTTGCCATGCCCACCAGCTGCTTGGGCGCCATCTGTGTGAGGAGGTCTTTCGTGGGCCCAGGAAGCTGTCATATATGCTCTGGGGTTTATATGACCTTCAGGAAAAATTTAACTGTTGGTATTTTCAATGCAGCTTGAGCCTCTAGGCCCTTTCTTGATTTCAAGCCAGACTGGTGGTGAGCAAGGTTTCAAATTCCGTGGGGCTGGAATGGGGGGTGGGGAAGCACCAGTACTCAGAGGTCTCTGAACACCTCTTCCACCTCTGGCTCCCAGCACCTCCGGGGAGGAGCAGTGGGACTTACTCTCCCCCTCCCCCAGAGGCAAGATTATTTCGTAAGCACTGAACACTGCATTTCCTATTCCCTCTGTACTTCTGCAGTTTATTTGTCCATTTATCTAAAACTCTGGTTCTCTCTCAGCTCCTGTTATAGCCCAGTAAATAGAATGAAATAAAATAAAGATAGCAAAGGTGCTCTTCCACTGCAGGCTTGAGAAAGGATTCGTCTGGGCGTGCGGTTCCAGAGAAACGGAGGTGCAGAGGTGATGTGGGCCGGCGTAGGTCTTTCATACCAGGCAGAGTGGGAGGCGGGCGCTGCAGGGTCCTGCCAAGCCACTTGCCACCTGCCAGGGCTGTGGGCAGCGTTTTCTTGATTTGAAAGGCTGAAAGTCACAGCTTTGTCCTCTGAACACAAAGCTTCTCTTTCTGTCCTTGTTGTGGTGTATGGAAAAGGAAAAAAACTTGACACATCTCCGACCCCAGAACATTTTCTTCCCCTGAGTTATGGGAATTTATTGGTGAAGCAATGGCGTCAATCCAAACTGAAATTACAAAGTATTTTGGGTGCAGTGGTGTCTATTGCTGGCTACCCTAAAGAAATGCTTTAAAGGGAAAAAAATACCAAAAGTAATATATGAAAAACTTGAAGGTTAAAGTTCTCAAGGAACCTCTGAGATGCTCTGAAAGCTGTCCTGTTGTTCATGGGAGTCCCACCGCCTCTGCCTCGCGGAGATTTCTTACTGGGAAGCCTGACCCAGGTGTGCTGCCCCTCCCTTTGCCTGCAGACAACACGTGACCCTTGTACTGCCTGCTTCTGACTTCCTTGAGCTCTCCACGTGCTCTGAGAGTCTGGTCCCTCTCCACATGGCACGTCCCAGCCGGTATGCCACTGCTCATGGGCCTTCTGGGGACAGTGGTTCTGGCTTGTGGTTGGAGCTGATCCCATGATGAGAGGACAGCCGCGGGCTCCGGCTCGCGTGGCCGCCCTGGGCTCTTCCTCAAGCGCTTGTACTGACTGCCCTTGTGCAGCGTGACTTGAGCGTCTCAGTGGGAGGTCCTTCCTCAGTGTCGCAGGCATCCTGTAAACCAAGGTGTCTTGGTGGCACAGTGACTGCTGGCTTTCTTTTTTTACTTTTTCATTAGGTTAAAATACACAAAATGAACACAGTTTACCATCTTTGCCATTTTTAAGTGGACAGTTCAGTGGTATTAAATGCATCTCCCTGTTGTGCAGTCATTGCCACCGTCTGTCCCTGTAACTCTTCATCTGAAACTCTCTCCCTGTTCAACACCCACTCCCTGTTCTCGCCTCGCGGGCCTCCAGCCATCACCCTGCACTCTTTCTGTCTCTCTGACAGAGACCACTGGCGGTAACTCATTGAGTAGAATCGTGTAGGATTTGTCTTTTTGTGACTGACTGTTCAGGAACCCCTGAGATTCCATATGAATTTTAGGATGGGTTTTTCTATTTCTGCAAAAAACCTCATTGGGACTTCGATAGGACTTGCATTGGCTCTGTAGATTGCTCTGGGTAATGTTGACCTTTTAACAATATTAAGTCTTCCAATCCATGAATGTGGGATGTGTTTCCACTAATTTGCGTCTTCTTTAATTCCTTTTGGCAATGTTTTGTCGTTTTTATTGTACAAGTCTTTCAGCTCCTTGGCTAAGTTAATTCCTAAATATTGTATTCTCTTTGATGCTACTGTAAATGGAATTGTTTTTGTAACTGAACACGTGTTTCTTAAGAAAAACATATGCAGCCTTGGCTTTACATATGTTTCCTTCAGAAACGTTGAGATATAGAAAAGAATTGAGAGGAAAATCATAGCACCCCCATCACCCCCCCATACCTTGTCATTTTGGTATTTATTTCTCCATACTTGTTTGTATGTTTTCACATGCATGCATCATATGTGTACATCCACATTTGCACACATATATGAATACATATTTTTGCAAGCTGGGTTACATTGTGTTTCTCTAGACTTTCTTGCTTAATGGTTTACAGTCACACCTTGGAGGTCTGGAGCGTGTCGGCTCCAGACATCCTTAAACACGGCACTCGGCACCTGGTTGGGACTGGCCGCACCTGCTGGAACTCGTGTGAGTCATGGCATTGCCCCGCAAGAGAAAATGCTTCATCACTTGGTACTTGTCAGTTTTGGCACTCGTCATGAGTTCTGGAATGAATCAACGACGAGTACCGAGGTACCACTGTGTGTCAAAAACATCTTTCTAACTGTACACAGTCGTTGAAAACACCCAAAGGAGGCATATGTGGCAGCACACAGTTCGTTTTTGTTCTTTTCAGCCCAGGGTAGCATATCTGAGATTCTTGCATTTGAGAGGTATGAGCACCTAATTTGACATGGAAAAACATGTCCAACAAATAAAATTTAGCTGAGTGTTTTGTTTCATGGAAATATTTAAAGGTGAATGAAAATAATGTAAATCCTAGGGCTGGCTGCCTCAGGGACTGGGCCTTATCAGAGGGACTGGGCCTTATCAGAAGTCTACACAGCCTGGGCTTGTGGCCGGCTTCCTTCTTTGCCCTTTGGCACTGCTTTGCCCTGTGGCTTCCGATATGTAAATGGGTTCAGTGGAATAGTGAGTGACTGTGTGATGCCCCCGTCACAGGAGAGGAGCTGGAGCAGGAGCTATAGTGTCCCCAGTGCCCAGCACAGGGCCTGATGCCTCAGAGGTGCTCAGTCAGTGCTTGTCCGGTGACTGGCATTGCTGTTCCTCTTGCTGCAGCTGGAGGGGCAGTTGGGCACTGATGCTGTTGGTGTGTCTTTCAGGAAGCCCAGAGTCCAGGCCTTTGGTACGAGGTGTAAAAGGCCGAAGCATCAGCATGAAGGTGCCCGCTCCTTCCCGGGACAAGCAGGGGGCCTTCACCACCATGCCCCTTCGGTGGTCTTTTGGACGCAAAGAGAAGCCACTCGTTGCATCTGTTGAGTTGGTGGAGTACTTGGAGTCCAAACGGAGACCCCGATCTACGAGCCGGTCCATCGTGCCACTGTTGACGGGTGCCGCTGGTGGGGATGAGGGGGCAACTGTGCCGTGGTCAAATGCCACTGTCTCTGCTAAGGGTGAAGACAGGGAGCAAGCCAACAGGAGAGTACTGGCTGGAGCGCCCTGCCCCTCGGGCCACCTTAGCCACCATGCAGTCCCTGGAACCTCGGATGGTCTAAACACAGCAAGGAAACCCAAGGAACGTGCCAGCCAGGATGCCAGGCTTCTCAAGGAGTTTGACCTGCCTCTCACGGCCGTGCCCTCAGCAGAGAATGAGAGAGGGGCCCAGCCGAAGGACCAGAGGACTGTGAACTGGAAGGGAACAGGCCAGGCGGGGACCAGCAGCAGAGCACCTTCCCCCAAGGAGGTGTCAAGCACTGTGGCGAGTGCGGACACTTGTCGAAATTCCTCAGCAAAGGTCAGGGCTGAGGTGGAGGGAAGGGACTCCGAGACACACAGACTCTCGCAGAGGACCCTCACCCTTCTGAGGTCAGTGTTTTGGAAGGAGAACAAGAAGAATGGCAGGGCTGAAGTAGCCCCCCAGGTGACCCCAGTCCCCCTGGGGAGTGGCAGGCTGAGCCCAGCCGGGAATGAGCAGACTCCAGTCTCACCCTCTTGCCCGAGGATGTCAGACAGCCTGGCCAAGGGCCTGGCCAGCCACCTGGAGGGCACTGTCTGGTCTGCGCCCAGCTCCCTCAACCTCCCTCGCAAGGCCAGCCTGACCCCGAGGGCCAGTGTCCTGAGCACATCTCAGAGGAGTGTTCCCGGGGAGCAGACTTCCTTGGGCACCTTGAAAAAGGTGAAATACCACACTCTTTCCTTAGACCGAAAGAAAACATTACCAGAGTCCAGCTTTTGATGTGGTATTCCAGTGTTGTGTAAAGCTGGCATTCTCTCAAGTCTGCACTGTGCAGCTGCAGGCTGCCTGTGTTGGGAGTGAAATTTTGGGGAGCCACTTGTCTTGTGACCCCTGAAAAATAAAAATTTTTTTGGTCTCCACATCTAGATTTCCAACACCTCATATCCAATTATCCTCCAGTGTTGCTGGCTGCTTTTATCCTTACAGGACACTAGAGAGCGCTGTTGGGCCATCATTGCTATTTCAGGGCAGGAACTGAGGTTTTGTTTAAATAGTGCCAGGGCCTGAGAACCTGTGCTAAAGAGTGATTGGATGTGGGCAAACCTTACACCATAACTCTGTAGGGAAGTCTAGTCAGTATGAATCTTCAGAATCAAATCAAATATTATCACTGGCTTCTCCTATTTAAATTTTTTTTGTGTATTTGAAATAGTTGAAAACAGGAAAACCTTTCCCTTTTAATGCTTCTCTGAGATAAGACATTAAAGATGCAAAAACAAACCAGAAGTGGTAGTGACCCGAAGGCAACATTCTAGGAGAGCGAGATGATGGAGATTTAGGAGACTCTTTAATGTATAACAAAAACTGTATTAAAGGTTTTCAGGATAAAAAGGTTTTACCTTTTAAAAAAGATAACTATTTTGATACTAGGACAAAACGAAGTTTTTTTTTTCAGTTGAAGTATGAGATCTATATGCAATTTTAATGAAAGCCCGTCAGTGAAACAGAGGTGGCTGTCTGGGTTATTCAAGTTGTATGAATGGTACTGTTTTCCTGCTCATCAGGTTGGCTCATTGCTCTTGATATCAGACCGTCATTACTTGAGTTGTTACTGAAATTTTAAAATGCTTTTAATAAAAAT
Organism: Trachops cirrhosus; assembly: GCA_028533065.1. Classification (NCBI taxonomy): domain Eukaryota; kingdom Metazoa; phylum Chordata; class Mammalia; order Chiroptera; family Phyllostomidae; genus Trachops; species Trachops cirrhosus. The sequence goes on along the minus strand of CM052545.1, from coordinate 61,805,778 downwards.
GACTTGTTTTACAAACAATGGAAAGCTCGTTGGCTCTCGCTCTAGAGGCCTTTCCTCGGTGTGCAGACCTGAGGTTCTGAGCCTGTCTGTCTCATTTCCTAGAGCTCCACGCACTTTTCAGGAGCCATTCTCACTCAGATCTGTCACACTTACTGGGAAGCTGCAGAGCCTCACCCCAGGCCTGTGGCCTGATAGCGGAGGTTAATGGTGAGTCTGCACTTAAGTCTGTTTTCTAGAAATACTTCCTTTCTGATGGGAACCATTTGTTCAAGGCACCTGACTCCCCAGATTTGGTTTTTCCTTATACACTGCATGACTCATTGGTTTGTCTCTGCCACTTTTTTTTCTCTTAAGAAGAAAGAGTGAGGTCCTGGCTCAGTTGGTTGGAGGCCCTGGTGTGGCTCAGTTGGTCAGAGATTTTCCTGTAGACCTAAAGGGTTAGATTCCCTGTCAGAGCACATGCCTACATTGCAGGTTCGATCCTTGGCTGGGGCATGTATAAGAAGGCAACCAATCTATGTTTCTCTTTCACATCAATGTTTTTCTCTCCCTCTCTTCCTCTCCCTCCTCCTTTCTAAAAAGCAATGAAAAAATGTCCTCAGGTGAAGATAAAAAGAAAGGAGAAGAAAAAATGGTCCTTTTTTTCTACGCTGAGAAAGACTGCTTACTTTTGACCAAGAATTCTAAGATAGAAATAACTGGGATAACAGAAAAGAAAGCAAGAAAACCCAAGCTCTTGATGTACCCAGAGGGCATATGTATACCAGCAGACAAGTGTTTTCATTTGTCATGTTTAGCTTCCACACACTTACTAAGCTCAGTCTCACTTTAAAAAAATATTTATTGATTTTGAGAGAGAGATGGAAACATCAATTTGTTATTCCACTTATTCATGCATTCATTAGTGGATTCTTATACGTGCCTGACCAGGGATCAAACCCACACCCTTGGCACACGGGGATGATGCTGCAACCAACTGAGCTACTCAGCCAGGGCTCAGCCTCACTTTCCTTGTCCCATGAGAGGGTGGGTTGTGACTCAGACGTGCACCCCCAGGCTTCTCCTCTTTGAGGCCACAACTTTTTGAAAATCCTTGAATATCCTGAGTGGGTCCCAAGTGTTCACAGTGTTCTCCGTAATGTACCATGCATTGGAGCATTTGCCCTAGGCTCCGAGCTTGGACATAATTACACATAACCCTGGTGGATGTGTCTGCCATCCTGAGTCTTTAACAAGGAAGTCTGAGGCCCTTTGGAATCCCCTTCCCTAAGGCTGTTCATGGGAAAGGATTGAGTCAGATTACTCCCAGGACTGGGGCCTGGCTCCAACCTTGGCTGTGCATCTGAGTGAGTCTGCAGGCATCTGGCCAAGTGGTGCTTACAGGGGAAGCATGGCAAAAATTCTCAGGTGCATTTTTCCAATCACAAGGGTGCCCCAGGGAATTTATAAATTGGAGCTTGAGGAAGGTTGGAAGCCACTGATCCCAATATGAGCGTCGGCAGTGATTGGACTAGCTAGGTGTGGCAGAAGGGGCCACCCATGCCTCCTCTGGAAGCCCAGATACTCATCCTGGCCCTGGCCCTGCTCTTGAGGCGTGATGACTGGTCCGATGATGACAGCTCATTCCTGACTCCTAAAGTGTCCTTTTCCTTTATCTTCCATGCCTGCTGTCTTCCACTATTAGAAGGGTTTGTGAGTCCAGACTTTGGGCTGGGAGGTCATACTGGTGCTGTCAGAAGCTCCTGGGCCCCCAGGGTCAGAGGAGACAGAGACTGGAGGAGAGGCCATTGTAGTCTACAGGATTTATATAATTCCAGTTCTGGGAACAAACGGAGAGGTGGATGCTAGCCATGTCCTGCTGCCCAGATCAGCTCAGCAGGGACTCACCTGCAGTGAGCCAGCACGATGTCCGGAGGGATGGTGAGTTAATCAAGCACCTGCTGACTTGATTATGTGTTGGAGCTGCAGAGGTAACATGTAACAGTTACAGCCAGCATTTCCATAGCACTTAACTGTGTGTGCAAGATGTTCTTTTAAACACCTTACGATGTTAACTCATTTGGTTCATAATAATACTTTGAGGTAACAGACAGAAGAAGAATTGAAAGCCCCAGAGCCCATCCTTTTAAGCGACCAAGAGATAGCCAACCTATCAGATGCACAGTTCAAAGCACTGATTATCAAGATACTCACAGAATTGGCTGAATTTGGTCACAAATTAGCTGAAAAAATGCAGGCTACAATAAGTGAAATGAAGAAAAATGCACAGGGGACCAATAGTGATGGAATGAAAGATGGGTCTCACATCAATGGAGTGGACCAGAAGGAAGAAAAAAACATACAATCAGAAAAGAATGAAGAAGTAAGAATTCAAAAAAATGAGGAGATGCTTAGGAACCTCCGGGACATCTTTAAACGTTCCAACATCCGAATTATAGGGGTTCCAGAAGGAGAAGAGGAAGAACAACAAGTGGAAAAGATATTTGAACAAATAATGAAGGAGAACTTCCCCAATCTGGCAAAGGGAATAGA
>CM052545.1:61774963-61802746 GCA_028533065.1 Trachops cirrhosus | reverse complement strand
CCTTGTTGATAGTTTCTATTTCCTTTTTCTTGTTGATATAGTTTGCAGTGAGTTCATTGTGGCTTCCTTTTAGTTTCTGGTAGCCCATTGTGAGTTCGTTGAACTTCCTAATAATTATTGCTTTGAACTCAGTATCTGATAGTTGAGTTGCCTCTATTTCATTTAGTATTCCTTCTGAGGCTTCCTCCTTTCCCTTCATTTGGGGATTTTTTCTTTGTCTTCTCATTGTTCGTGAGACTCTTCTTGCTAGCCTCAGCTTCTTAAATTGATCTGTTCTGGCTCCCTGGGTTTATGGTGTGTATTTCTGTGTTAGAATACCTGTGAGATTCAATGGTGCAGTCTCCTTGAGGTATCCTGGTGTTCACAGCTTCCACCTACTCTTTTTTGTGATCAGTTGGAGGGGTAAGGCAAAATGGTTTAAGACAGCAAGAGCGTATTCTATGATATTTATAGTAGCAGCAAGTAGAGAAGAGTTAAGAGATCCTTTGGCTGTGTATAGTGTTAACTGTGATCTTCCACTCCACTAGCCACTTTTTAGAAAGGAAGGAAAGAAGATAAGGCTCTTGTTGGAAAGGAAAGGATTGTGAATTGGATCTAGAAAACAGTGAGGTTGTGGGAGGTCAGATTCTGAGGTAGGGTGAGAGTAAAGAGTAGTAAATAGGTGTGGTGTGTGAGAGAATAGAGTTAACCACTATAGTAATAGAATTCAGGAAACTGAGAAGTGGACTAAGGTCTGGGAGGGGTGTTGTGTAGTATTTACAATTGTATGAAATAGCTATTATTTACAGCAATATTAGAGCAACAGTCATATGACAGAATCTAAGAGATCTAGATAACAAGAATAGGGAGTATAGATCCTTGAGAAGTGTACTAATGGAACACAAATGAAGGACAGTTAATTAGCACTACATTATAAATGAGATAATAGGGGAAACCTATCAAATGATACAATATAACCAGCCAAGCAAAGAAGACTAAGAAGAGGAATACCAAAATACTAATACAATAAAAAGTGTAAGGATAATGAAATAATGATAATACAGATATGCTATTACTTGCAGTTTCAAAAAAAAAGAAGGAAAAAAGCAGAAGATGGAAGGAAGAAGAGAGAAATTTGGAAAGAAAGGGAGAAGGATCAACACTAGAATAAAGGAAGTAGAAGCATAAGGAATTGAATTGATAGATATAAAAATAATAAGAATTAAAAAATAAAAAGTTACTTATTAAAAAAAATGAAGCAAAAAAAAGTTTGTTGGTTTCAAACTGGCCAAACCAGTTTTTCTGGTTTTGCTGGCTTCAGCAGACTTAGGGGCGAATGCTTGGCTTTTTTCCCTTACTGTTTAGATCTCAGTCAGCCTCTGTCACACTGTCCCCAGGTCTAGCTGCGTGCTCTCCCCAGAGCCGGTCTGGTGCCCCCCGAAGGGCCCTGGGTATTGGATCTGTGCACTCCTAAGCACTCTCTCTGGAGCTTATTGCGGAGCACCTGCACCTTTTCTGGGTTCACGGGTGTGAACTCTGTGGATCCCGAGGGGCATGCAGTCCCCGATTTCATGGCCTGGGCACCAGAGATCCCTCAGAACGCCCACGCCTTTTCCGTGCTCATGGCTGTGGGCACCGGATCTTCCACCAAACCACACTCTCTCTGGGTTGGGGCGTGGGCGCAAGGCCCGGCCTTCCTTCATTGCACCGGCTGGGCTGTGATCTCCCCAGAGCCCGCTCCGTGGTCCTGCGGAGCAGGGCTGCTCAGTCCTTGTTTGGCCTGGGAGGGGACGGTTGACACAGCTCTCCCCTGAGAAACCTGAGGCAGACCCTGGAGCTCTGGGGTTGGGGCTGCAACCTCCCTGGTCCCCATGCTGATCCCTGGGCCGTTATTATCCTGAAGTAGTCTCCTTACCGTCTGGTCTTTCAATGTCTGCTACAATTTTTGATCTCCTATTTTCATATATGATGTGATAATGTTGGCTGTTTGCTCTGTTCCTCTGTAGATCGGCTGGGTCTTTCTCCCGTGAGTAGGGGGAAGTGGAATGTGCTCCCTCCTACCATGCCGCCATCTTTATCAGGCCATCAGTTTCTTCCTGTACATGCCCCTACTGGGAATTGAACCCACAACCTAGCTTTGTGCCCTGACCAGGAATCAAATCCTCAACCTTTTGGTGTATGGGGTGGCACTCCAACCAACTGAGCCACCCAGCAAGGGCACACTCTCACCTTTTGCATGCTGGAAGGAAGGCCCCTTGATGTCCTTGGTTACTTCTATGCTTGCTGGAAAATCTGTCAAGGAAGGAGCCTGGAACACCTTCAGGAGGCCACAGAGGGCATACCATTGGTTACTGCCCTTGGACGTGAGAAAAGTCAGGTCTCCTTGGGAAAGCATTCACCCTGGAGTCTGGAGGAACACAGTCAAGACCTTGTCTTCCTGGTGAGTAAACAATCCTCTTCAGAAATATTAAGGGAACAATTAGGGGACCCTGGAAAACTTTGGCAAAAAGTAGTTAAAAATTTTTGTCATTAAAAATATATATACAGGGCAGGGCATAAGTAGGTTTACAGTTGTGAGTACATGAAACCAAGTTTATGCTTGTATTGTTATATATTGATTTTGTATTATTGTCCATAGGAACAACTGCAGACCTACTTTGGCCCCACCCTGTGAAATACATATAATGTCAGGGTCTGTCAGTCCTGTTATGTGCAGTGAAGGGATTGGAAAGGAATCATTGAGGCCTATTTGGAAAACACATCTCGTATCCCCATGCAAGGAGTCAGGCAGAGTTTAGCGTGGATCAGAAGAGCAGCAGCAGGTGGACGGCTGAAAGGGAGGACCCATGGAGACGTCAGCAGCACAGGCCACCTCTGCTCACTCCTTATTACTTTGCCAGGTTGCACTGGTCATTACCTGCTCTTCTAGCATGTCCCTCTAAGGACAGATCAAACCACCATAACAGTCCATCCACAGTGAGGGTGAGATGCATGAGGAGCTAGGCTTTGCTTTACCGGCTTTCAGCTGGAGTTGCAGGAATGCATTAATTCTGAGTGGGGAGTACAGGTCCTCGGGACGGACTTGGTAGAACTGGCTTTGAGAGAAGGAAGAGTGAGCCTTTGTGGCTGAGCTTGAAGGAGACCATAGAGCCCTTGGGGAGCCGTGGCCCTTTTAGTAACTAGAGACCAGTCCACAGTTTTAGAAAGACCAACTTTTGGATAGTGCCCTGGCTGACGTGGTAAGAGGGTTGGATATTGTCCCCGTGAACCAAAAGGTCACTGGTTCCATTCCTGGTTGGGGCACAGGCCTGGGATGCAGGCTTGGTCCCCCAGGGTACATGTGGAAGGCAACCAATCGATGTTACTCTCTTACATCAATGTTGCTTGCCCTCTCTTTCTCCCTCCCTTCCTTCCCCTCTCTTTAAAAATAAAAAATAAAATATTTAAAAGTACATTAAAAAATTTTTTTGGAGAGCTTTCTTTTAAAGCAGTTGCTACCTTCTTGTTTTCACACTTGTACAGTTGGCCTGATATTTTCGATGGCTCACATTGTAGACGGAGCAGAGAAGCACCTTTATGTACACTCCTGGTTAATCCTTATGAAAACCCTTGAAATGCATCAGTGTCTCAATGAGCATGTCTGTATTGAATGTCCAGGGGACGAGGTGGACCCAAGGTCCCTCCCACTGGATGGACCCCTAGGAAGGGCCACGGCTCTCTCGCTCCCTGGCAGCTGTGCTGTGCTGAGCAAGGCTTGGAAAGAGTGGCTCCGAGGCCCCCCTCTTCCGGGGCCTTCATCTCCTTGCCCACGGAATCAGGGTCATTGGGACTAAGGTCGTTCCACCCTGAAACCTCAGGTGTAATTAATCCTTTAGATCTGAGAAGGTAGCTTCTCATTCTCAATTACTTATGGCTGATCAAGAGAAGGAAATATTATTCTAATGGCTCTAGTTTCTCATTCCCTAGTGGGACAGAAGACAAAAAAGTGAGTCAACACATTTTCCTTGTTTGAACATTGAAAACTCTGTTCGATTAGGATGGGATTAGATTATGGTGGGAGATGGGGCGGGCCTTTATCTGGGTAGGGTTGCACCATTAGGCCAAGAGATAGAGATAAATTGACATGTCCGTCTACCCGCCCACCGGATGAACACTTATTGACTGCACACACTGTCAGACACTGTTTGGGCTCTGAGGGTTCTCCGCTGATAAGGGAGACAAAGACTTTACTTTCATAAAGTCTGAATTTTAGCTGGGGAGACAGACAAAAAGAAAGTCCAAGTAAACACATCCTTATAGTGTTGTGTGCTAAAAAGAAAATAAAAGTGATATCCAAAATAACTGGGAGATGATTGGCGATTATTGTGGGTTCCAGTTCAAACCCCGTTGACTATAGACATTCTTAACTCACAGACTTCTCGAAGTTCTCCTGCGGTGACTCTCTGGGGCCTCTCTGAGATTTTTGTCTGCGTGGGTAAGTAGCAGTAGCAGGACAGGATTTATTTTGCTTATTCAAATAACGAATATGTTTGTGTGCAAAATGTTCCCAGGGAAGCACACAGGAAGGAACCCATCAAGGCAGAGAGGTTGTGGAATTCTGGAACAGGAGACGGAGATGGCGTTTACTTTGTAGCTCTTTGAGTCTCCAGGGATCGTACATAAATCAGCAATGATATATTAAGCTCCCCTCAACCTCAGTAGGGGGAGCCAGTCCCTGTGACTCTCTGGCGTGTCACTGCTCATTGCTGGAAGGAAAGGCGTGAGCTCACATGCAACTCGGAGGAGTTTGGGCTCAAGACCCTATTGGGTGCTCACAGAGCAAGGTGAGTAGATTGTGAGCCATGAGGCACAGTTTGCCTCATCCTTGCCTTCCATTTCTCCACCCTGGACTTCTCCCCTCTCCCCCATCTTCCTTCCATCCTCCAAACCACTGCAATCAGTCCTGCACGCCAAGGACCTGGAACTGCTCCTGTAAATTGTCAGAGTTCCTGGAGGGCTAGCCGATGGCTTCCTGTAAATGCCAAACATCATGCTTTTCTTTCCATCCCTATCCATTCCACCTTTCTACAGCACTGAACACTGAGGGGTCATCGTTTCCTTATGGCAAGTTCTTTTTCTTTAAACTTCTGTGACACCACTCTTTCCTAGTTCCCTTCAAATTCTGGAATTGGCAGTGGTGGAGGCAGAGCTGGAGAAAGCTTCAAGCAAGCACTGGGCAGCCATCCAGCTGGGTTTGGAGGGAGGAGGGGGCATCCACCAGGCAGGAAGAAGGCAAGGCTATGCCTGCACTCTCGTCTGCAGTTCATTCCCTGAAAGATGCAAACAATTGGGGTACATGTCCTCTTTTCCCAGAGCTGAGGTAAGGAGATGTCATTGAGCACTTTAAAGCCACGTTCTACTAACTTTCAGGTACAACAGGTGTTCTCACCTTTGGGGGGTGGGGGTGTGATCTGACTCCCCTGGGGACATTTGGCAATATCTGGAGACTCTTTTGGTTGTCTTCTTGGGGATGGGGGAATAGAGGCCTAGGACGATGCTAATCATCCCACAGGGCACAGGACAGCCTGCTGCGACAAAGAACCATCCAGCTCCAGGGCCAGCAGTGCTGAGGCTGGGAAACCCTGAGGTACACTCTCTTAAAGCCACCAGTTAGAATTAGTATTTTTGTTATCAAAAGCCCTGTTTTGAAGTGGATGAATGGTGCACTTTTTAAAGGACTTATGAACAAGTTACTTTTAAAGGGGCTTATTCTCAATAAACATACAATCACCTATAAACAGTGTCACAAATTTGCTTCTTATCTGACATCCATAGGTTTTTATATAGTTGTGATTCACATATCATGTTCTGTTGTAAGCCCAAGGGACTGGCGAAACCTAAGGGCTAGTTCAGGTGATGTCACTGCCCTCTTTTTTCTGACAAGAGCAGTTTATCATCACAGCACATGAATCAGGGGAGAGGAGAGGACAGCATAGCTTAGTGGTTCTCCATGTCAGCCAAGCCAACTGGAAGGCTTGTTACAGCACAAAGGTCACTGGGCCCCAGGCTCCAGACTCTGACTCAGTGGGTCTGGAGTCTGGCCCGAGAATCTGTATTTCTAACAAAGTCCCAGATGCTGCTGCTATTCTGGGGACCACACTTGGAGAACAACAATCATAGTTTTCCTGGGAGATAGTTGATTTTCTTGGAGAGTTCCCCAAAACAGAGCCATTTCATCTCATGTCCTAGTAACAGGCTGCATAAGCGAGTTCTTGGGTCCCTGGAGCCCGGCGTGCCAGGTTCTCAGCAGGGGACAGGCTCTCGGCAGGTTCCTTGTTCATCCTTGGAGAGAACCAGGCATGCTTCGAGGGGGGCCTACATGTGTGTGCACACGTATGCATACACGCTCACACACGCCTTCCTTCCCTGGGGCAGAAATGTGTCTGTAGAAGCAAATGTGCATCTTTGCGGCCCAGTGCCACTTCATGGTCAAGGGAGTCCGATGTCCCAGATGGGGGCTGAAGCCCTGACACAAGGCCCCAGCTAGGGACTCGTTTCAGTAGAAACACAGTCATGAAAATAATTCTTGAGGCTCTTACTTCATTAAAAAAATCCCTTCCCTCAAAAAGCAGTGTATGTACATTTTAGATAATTATAGCATTCAGATAAATATACATGTGGAAAAACTTTTCAGTACTGCTGTTAATGCCAAAGTTCTATCCTTTCCTACACAAACGTATCTCCAAAAGGAGATCATCCTGCACATGTTTTGCACCCTGCTCTTTATGGCTAATGATATCTGCCTTCCCACTGCAATACTTTCCATCCCCTCTAATACTCAGTTTACACTGAGATTCCCCACTGAGCCCCCAGTGCTCTTTACGGAAAATTTGTACAAGCCAAGATCCACCCCAAGGCCATACTTTGTACCTGGTGATAGGTCCTTCAAGTGCCTTCAGTCTGGCCCAGTTCCCGTTCTCACCACGCTGACTTGCTTAAGAGACTAGGCCGTGAAACACACAATGTCCCAAGTCCTGGATGGAGCTTCTTCAGCGTGTCACTTGGTTTGTTCCTTTACCCCTTTACCCTTTGTATTTCCTGTAGCTGGAAATTAGAGCTAAGCATTTGACATCTTCAAGTGAAGCATTTCTGGTGCGTGTACCTCGTAGGTGACGTTGTGTAATCCGTAATGTGTGTGTCATAAGAGACGTAACATCCGGTTGACTGGACGAACGATAGGCTAATCTTGACTGCTCAGTCATGGTGAAGACAGACAGATGGTTCCATGGAACATTCTGCTCGTCCCTCAACACCAGGAAGTAACATGTGGATTATTACTTTGATAATAAGAATTTCCAATTTCCATCAAACATTTACCTAAAATTAAAAAAATTCATTTATAGATAGCTTTATTGAAGTATAATTGTTATACAATAAACTTCACATGTATAACTTGATATGTTTTGACATCTAATATCTGAAATTATCACCACCCTCATGATAATAAACATCTCATTGCCAAAAGTGTCTTCCTGTCTCTTGGTAATTTCTTGCCCCCTCCCTGCACACCAGCTGCCCTTCCCCACCCCCAAAAAATCATGATCTGCTTCCTGTTGCCGGGTCACTATAGTCTGCATTTTCTAGAATTTTATGTAAATGGAATCATAAGTATGTATTCTTGGTCTGGCTTCTTTCATTCAGCATAAAGTATTTTGAGATTTATTCATGTTTCAATAGTATCAATAGTTCACTCCTTATTGTTGCTGAGTAATATTCCATTGTGTGTGTATGTTTATATACATATTCCTATTGACATAAGAATGGACAGAGAAATTTTGATGTATATAGATGAAGATGTAGATATAGGCATATCAAAATTTGTTTATTCATCCTTATGTCAGTGAACATTTGGGTTGTTTCTACTTTTTGGCTGTTACAAATGAACTAGGATAAATACCTGTGCACAAGTCTTTGCGTGGACCTATGTTCTCATTTCTCTTTGGTGTATATGTAGGAGTGGAATGACTGGGTTATATGGTAGATATATCATTTAATTTTTTTAGGAAACTGCCAAACTGTTCTCTGTAGTGGTTATAGCACTTTTTATCCCTACCAGCAGTGAATGAAAGTCCAGTTGCTCCATGTCTTCACCAATCTTAATTTTCCTAAGGATGTTAAACCATTTTCTCTTGTGCCTTTAGGCATCTGTCTGTCTCCTCTGGAAGAAGTGTTCAAATCTGTTATCCACATTGAATTGGGTTGTTTGCATTATTGAGTTTTGAGAGTTCTTCATATATTTGTGATACACATTTTCCTCAGATATGTGATTTGCAAATAGTTTCTGCCAGTTTGTGGCTTGTCTCTTCATCCAATTAATAGTGAAACCATGGGCTGGAAGAGGCCTTAGGTCAATGTACTGTAAGGTCCTCCTCGATTTTCAGGTGAGAAAAACTGAGCACCAGAAGGTCCAGCACCTTGCCTAGGGCTGCGCAGGGACTTGGTGGCCAAGCTCAGACTAGGTATGAGCCCCCAGGTTCTGGGACCAGAGTTCTTGGTCTCATAGTAGGCTGTCTCTTTGAGCTTCATCCATAAAATGGCTTAATTTTCTTTCTCTAACTTAGGTTATTGAAAAGTAAAATATTCAATCAAACTAGTTACTTATTATTGTGAAGACTCAAAGATACATTACTAAATTCTGCCCTCCTCCCCCAGATTCTTTTAAAATATCTTCCTGATTGGGTTCAAGCTGGTATTCTAAGTAAATAGGTAGAGTCATTAAACCAGTTCTTTTCAGAACTGCAGTAATCATGGAAAATTCAAGCTAAATGATATGGTGTGATTATTCTCATTCAGCCCTAAAGAAGAAAAGAAACAAAACCTGTTTCTTTTCACAGCCTGGTTAGATTTGTCTCAAGGACACTTGTGGGAGCCAAGAGGGCAGCAGGTATTTCTGACCAGTGGGGAGAGCTGGTGCTGCGGAAATTTGGGTGAGGGCTGGGGACAGACAAATACCAGGACCTCAGCTATCACAGATCTAAAGGACCATAAAATTAGAAGGGACTACGGAATGCACCTGGTCCCCTCCAACCTGTTTCACAGCTGTGACAAGCGCGTGGTTACCTGCCTGGGCTGCGGCCGTTCAGGAACAGGGAAGCTGTGATTCAGCAGAGAGATGTACGTGGGACTGCGTGGGAGAGCAGTAGAGAGGACCAGAAGGTCGACCTTCCTGGGACAGAACTGAAAACGGAAGAAAATATTGACAGCCTTAAGAAGGAGAATTTATTGTCTTGTCATGGTCCCAGTAACTAGTGGCATCAAGTAAGGACAAACAAACACTACAGGGCTCAAACCATGTCTGGCTTACTTTGATCCACAGTTTGGAGGCTTACCAAGTTTGCAGACTTTTCTTTTTCTTTAACAATTATGAGTTAAAATAATCTGTAAGGTGAAATGTAGCATTGGTAAATCCTTTTCGTTTTAGTTTTAGGTAAAAAAAAAGTTATGTAAACACAGCTTTGTATAGGCAAAAACATCCTTGCATATTCTGGGCTAGTCAAACCTCATTTGGTGTGAGCCTTGAACTCCAGGGGCCTTGTTTTAAGGGGAACATTAGCAAATCATTACCATATACAAAAGATGGGGGAAGGGGTCCTTGTCCTGTGGAAAGGGTTGAAGAAGTGGGGGATTTAAAACAAAGCCTGGTGAGGAGAGTCAGGGATTGGGGATACCATACTGAAGAGGGGGTCTGTGTCTTCTGAATTCCCTCTGAACTTGAAAGGACATACTTTCTATTAATTTTCATTGTCCAGAGTCAGATGGGCTGCCCCACCAAGTGGCCCTACACTGTCACAGGGAGTTCTCCACATTTGTAAGAAGTTGGGGCTCCCAGACCTCGAACAGCTCTCACCTGTGCTAAGATTCAACATTTGCACCTTCTGTTTTTCTCTTACTGGTGCATTACCCTGTCTGAGTGCATGGAGGACAAGGCTGCATGGAGGGAGGCCAAGGCTGCATGCCACCCAGATCTTACTTCCTCTTTTTGGCTACCCTTTGGGGAAATATTGTTATATATTATCACAAAAAGGGTAAAGTAAAAGAGAACTCTTCTTTGGTGTGAAGATATTTTCTTGCTGTATTAGTCAGGATTCTCCAGAAAAACAGAATCAATGGGATGCATAGATAGAGAGAGGTTGAGTCACACAGGTATGGAGGCCTGGCGATTTCAAAGGCAGTCTGCTGGTGAATCAGGAAGAGCTGATGTTGCAGATGGTCTGAAGGCCATTTCCGGGGAATTCCCTTTTGCTTGGGAGAGGTCAACATTTTGTTTTATGTAGGCCTTCAACAGATTGGATGAGGCCCACCCACGCACGTTAGGGAGGGTGATCTGCTTTACTCAAAATTCAATTTAAATGTAAATCTCATCCAAAAACACTTTCACAGAAGTACCCAGAATAATATTTGACCAAATATTTGGGCACCCCATGGTCCAGCCAAACTGACATAAGATTAACTATCATACCTATGCAGAGCCTTGAGTATCTATCCCTGGAACACTTTTTGGTGGTGAGGGTTCTATAGAAGTAGTGCTTTCTTTCACTCTTATCATAAGAGTTTTATTTGTTGTACTTTATAGTCACCAATGTTTAATCCCTGACTAAACATAGCACCCAAGAAATAAGGACTATCATTTTCCTATGGGATGTATCTAAAATAGTCAATTCATAGAATCAAAAAGTGGAATGAATGGTGATTGCCCAGAGGCTGGGGAGAGGGAAATAGGGAGTGGCTAATCAATGGGCATAAAATTTCAATTAGATGAGATGAATAATCTTTAGAGATCTGCTGCATGTACACATTGTACCACAGTCAACAACTCCCTGTAGTACACTTAAATTTTTAAGGGGATAGATCTCTTAACAAATTATGTTCTTACCACAACTTTAAAAAAGGATGAGGCGACAGACATGAGTTTGGAGAGGCCAGGTCATGTGCCCAAGATTGCACATGCATGGCACAAGAGGCCATGTAGGGGTCAGGTCTTGCTGTCTCTGAAGCAGGTGGCTTTAGCCCCTGGGGCACCCAGCCTCCTGAGTGGCTCAGAAGAACTGCAGGCTCAGAACGGAGTTCAGCCCTCTACTTGTCCTCACATCATTTCAGAACAGAGTTTTAACAGTCTTCCCTCTTCGTTCTCTAGGGCAGAGTCAGCTGGAGTTAGTGCACGACTTGCTAACCTTCAAACTGCAGCTCTCCCTGTTCAGCTAAAAGAGGGAAAAGAGGCGTTTTCAACTAGAATGTAGTTTTTGAGATGGCCGTGTTGATCATGACTGGGAGACGGGGAGAGGTCTGTAGTCATAGAGGAAAACCCTAAGTACCACGTTTCTCTGTAGATGACTTTGAGCAACAGCCTTCACTAAGGGAACACCTGTATTTCATTAATTCTAGGAATGTATGTTTTCACAATGTTGCATCTGTGAAATTGCAGTATGTCTCACGACTGATGGCATCTTAGCATTGTGTCAAAGTTTGACAGCTGTATATTTTTTTCCTTCAGAGAATATTTTTTAAAAAAATCAACATCACTTTAGATTTAATGGAATGTAGTAGTGAAGTCATATGAGAATTGGGTCATATAGACTCTTACAATAGTTATCCACGAGCTTGAACTTCAGGTACACTAATACTTTAAGAATTATCATGCAGTAATATGACCTTTTATGAGTGTGTGTATAGTTATATGAATTTTAACCATCTGTAGATTCATGTCATTATCATCTCAACTAGGATATAGAACAATTTCAATCACCCCCGGAATCTACCTATGTTAGGTCATAGTATTCCTTCCTTCCTTTCCCAGATGTGTCCCCGACTCCTGGCAATCACTGATCTCTTCACAGTTTTGTCTTTTTGTGAATGTCATATAAATGGATTCATATAATGCATAACCTTTTGAGACTAATTTATAACACTTTTGTGATTCCTTCAAGCTACTGCATGTATCAATAGTTCCTTTTTATTGCTGAAGAGTGTTTCATTGTATGGATAAGGTATGGTTTGTTTAATTATTCACCTGTTGAAGAAATGTGGATTGTTTTCAGATTTTGGAAATTATAAATAGAGCTGCTATAAGCATTCATGTACAGGTTCTTGTGTGAACATAAGTTTCTATATCTCTGGGATAAATACCCAGGTTTGGGGGTGTTGGGTCACAAAATTTCTGTAAGGTTTAGCTTTTAATGAAGCTGCCAAGCTGTTTTGCAGAGTGGCCGCGCCATTTTGTATTCCCACCTGTAACACATGAGAATTATAGTTGCTCTATGTCGGGGTCAGCACCTGGTGCTGTCATAGTTAATTTTATTCGTTGTTATGTGTATATAGTGTATTTCACTGTGGTTTTAATGTGCATTTCTATGAGGACTCTAGATGATGAGTAAATTTTCATGTTCTTATTTGCTACCCATCTATACTCTCTGATTCAATATTTGTTCCAGTCCTTCATCTTCGTTTTAGTTTTCTCACTTCTGCATTTTTAGGGGTCTGTACATAGTCTGGATAGAAATCTTTTGTGGGGTATGTGATTTGCAAATATTTTAGTACAGCCTGTAGCTTGCCTTTTTGTTTTCTTAAATGTGTCATTTGTGTTCTAGCTGGTGTGGCACAGTGGATTGGGTGATGACCTGTGAATCAAAGGGATCACAGGTTCGATTCCCAGTCAGGGCACATGCCTGGGTTGTGGGGTCCTAGTAGGAGGTGTGAGAGAGGCAACCAAACATTGATATTTCTCTCCCTCTCTTTCTCCCTCCCTTCCCCTCTGTCTAAAAATAAATAAAATCTTTTTTTAAAAGTGTCATTTGCAGAGCAGATGTTTTTAATTTTGATGAAATCCAATTTATCATTGATTGTTTCTATTATGGCTCTGACTTTTTGTCATGCCTAAAATTTTTTTTGCCTAATCATTGTTCCCCTAAATTTTCTGTTTTCTTCTAACTAAAAGTTTTATTGTTTTACATTTATGTTTAGAGCTATAGTCCATTTTGGGTTAATTCTGTATAAGTATGATATTTAGATTAAAGTTTATTTATTTATTTGCATAGGGATTTCAAATATTCCAGCACCATTTGCTGCAAAGACTATCTTTTCTTTATCAAATTGCTTTCACACTGCTGTTGAAAACAAATCGGTCATATTGTGTGGGTCTGTTTCTGGACTCTACTTTGTTTTTCCCTTTCACCAATGCAACAGTGTCTTGGTTACAACAATTAGGTTCACTTTGATTTTTCAATAGATATTCTTTTTTAGAAAATATTTTTATTTATTTTTTTAGAGAGAGGAAGGAAGAGAGAAAGAGAGGGAAACATCAATGTGTGGTTGCCTCTCACATGCCCCCTGCTGGGGACCTGGCCCACAACCCAGGCATGTGCCCCAGACCAGGAATCGAACCAACGATCCTTTGATTCTCAGGCCCACACTCAGCCACTGAGCCACACCGGCCAGGGCTCAATAGATATTCTGTTAATGGGATTTGGTGTATCCTGTGTGATGTGAAACGCTCTTTTCGCTGGGTCTGCACAGCGGTGTAAATCCAAAGACTCAGCAGGCTTCACAGAGGTGTGAGTGACTGCTGCTGAGCCACGGAAATCAGGAGAAGAGGAGGGACAGGGCCAGGCTGCAGTGCTGGAGTTAGTCAAAGCCTGACTTCGTAAATCTGTGTCTGTTTTACTTTTAATTGTTAACTGTCAATTTACATTACCTAACCATAATGGAGAGAAACACATGAAATATTAGTGGACATTTGGGGGTGCTGGTGATGTTCTGTTTTATTTTTGTTCTGGGTGCTGATTACCAGGTGTCTTCCCTTTGTGAAACCCATGGACCTGCCTGCTGGAGATCTGGGCACCTTTTCCTGTCTGTGTCTTATATTTTAATCAAATAATTTGTGTACAGACCTTCAGGGATTAAGATTGTGAGTTGAAAATTAGATGAAGAACTTTACCATTCATGTGATATAACCTTCTGTTATGTTATTTCCCCTTCATCTTTTGATGAGTTGCCTTTATACACTGATATTTAGAGGGATTTCCAGCATGTCAACTGTAGCATGGAAGGAAGTGGACCTCTGTGCAGGCACATGGTGAAGGTTCCCAAGACTGACTCCTGAGAGGAGAAACAGGTCTAGAACAGTAAGGTACAGTATGATGCTTTAAAAAAAGGACTGGAAATCCATATAGCAATGGACTTGGCAGCATTTCCCCCTTAGTTGAATACCCCAGGGTCAGAATTCTAGCAGAATTCTAGCATAGTTTTCTGTACAGGACTTTATATAATAAACATGTATTAATTTAATTTAATGATTATAAAAAAGCAACAAAGACACAGGAAACTTGTTTGTAAAACCACACAATTAATGGGCCCACTTATGCAGGTGTGGTGCTCCTTGGGACAGTTTTGAGACCACAGCCTGAGCCTTATTCATCTTTGCAACAGCTGTTGCATCTGGCACATGGTGGGTTCTCACTCAATGCTATTTAAAATAAAAAAAAAGTTACTAGGACATGTTCTGGTCATTGTCATTGTTTTGTGTTTGCTCATTACTTTCTACTTGTCTTTGAGCCTTTTCTTTTCACTCACCCACTGCGATTTATTCCCCCAGACTTAATGAGACCCCAAAGCCGGGGAGTGGGAATCAGTAGGGTGTTAAAGGCAGCCTGTCCCCATCGTTGGTGCAGTAGCTTAGAGCTCACTCTCTCTCATTCTTATGTCACCCTTGTATTTGACTTGTGTAGTTCAGGGGTAGCTTCCCACTTGCAGGGTGCTGAAAAAAATAGCCCTTTGATGCTGAAGATGTGGTGGCTGAACAGTTGTGGTCTGAATATTTCTTTACCTTCAGATAGGGATATCTGAATTTCATTTAACCACCAAACAGTGCTGTGAAATAAGCACTAGCTTCACCCCCATTTTACTGGTGATACTGTTACTGAACCCAAGCATCAGTGGGGGATCCTACTGCTTGCTGCCTACTAGGCAAATCTCTGAAGATGGAGTTTGGTGGAAAATAAAGAAATCTTTGATTTAATGGAAAGTTTCTGCCTAAAATATCTGGGTAACAAAAGTAAGGGGAAAGAAAAAGTCAAAGTGTGACATCAAAAATAGCTATTTAAATATTTGTCATTAAAACTACTACATAGGTTCAAGAACTGAAAATAACACAAGAACAAAATTATGTTCGCATTTCTGATAATTATCAACAAGGTTTTCAGAAATAATGGCAAGTTTCTGCCTCAAAGCCTGTTCCCTCTAAGACACCCCTCAGAAAAAGTCACCCTGTCATTCTCTGGCAGCTCAATTCAGGGTTGCCCTAGGAATCTCTTTTCCCACCCAAAAGTATTATGAGCGTAGGTGGCTTAGTTGGTCTCCAGTCACTGTTCAGCTTCAGGCTCTTTTGGAGTCTGTGCCCCCAAGGCTCCTGCTCACCGACCACCTGGCCACTGTTGGCAGGGCCACTGGCGACCCTTGACATGTTTCCTGCCTAGGGGGAGGGGGGAAAACCAACTGACTCTTTGCTTTCCAACATACTGTTTCAAAAGTCCTCTCCCAGAATCCCATGCATGCCCAAAGCCAGAGGGAGTGTCCAGCTTTCCAACCAGTGAGGACCAGTGTGGGCCGTGTTTGCCTTTGCCTCCCTTCTGGCTGCCATGTTTAGCAAGGGGGCCCAGGCTCCAGTCACGCCTGCGCAGCTCAAGCCCCACCCCCACTTCTGGGGGTGTGTCCCACCGTTAGGGTACTTGTGCTGTGATAGCCACGTGATATGCCCCGTGTCTCACAGACGGTAAGCAGTGGAGGTGGAACTTGTGCTCTGTCAGTTTGACTGCTATGCTGCAAACGTCCAACCTGGAGGAGAATGAGAGGCTTCAGATTTGAACTACATCTCAACTCTTTTTAGATTCCAACCCATCTAAAGTCTTAAGTTCTTCCCAGTGGTTCTCTTGTAAGAAGCGATCACAACTGTAAACAAGACTCTTTTCTCACTTGCACAAATGATAAAATATATCACAAATATGAAAGTGTAAATCATATATGCAAATAGTTTAAAAGAGAAAAATAAAACAATCATTTACATACGCAGCGCCTAGCTTAAGAACAGCTTTACGGGAACGTGGGAGCCCCAGGGCCTGGTGGTCTCCTCCGCCGCCCCCCCCCCCCCCCCACTAGGGCTCACCGCACTACCGATTTCTCCTGGCCCTCCTGCTTTTTATTGACTTTCATCACATGTGTTTGTGCCTAAGTAGTGTGTGGATTAGTTTTGTTCACTTTTGAACTTTAAAACCTTTACATTTTTACCTGCTGGGTTTTTTTTGAATTTTTCAAGTTTTGATTTAAAGCCGCTTATTTAAGTCTAAAGTCACTAATTTGTCTTTTATGAATGGTTATGTCTAAACTGGAGACTATTTTCAACTTCTCTAAATTTTCTTCATCATTGCAATCTATTGTAATAGTTCACTTCTACAAAGCCTCAGGTAACTAGGTAAATTTGGGCATGAAATTCAATTCAATTTGATCTTATATAATAATCATATTTCATTATGTAGAACAAAGGAATGCCCCAAATATTTACCACTCAAGGAAGTAGACTGAGTGTTTGGATTCAGGTGAACACAGACTATCCTGCTCCAAACTCCGTATTTCAGACTTCAGTATCTTCACCTCTGGCTGACCCTCCATATCCCAGGAAAACCTCCCTGTCACCTTTGAGCTCATTTCTCCCTATCCCTCACTGTGACTTAGTCACCAGTTCCACCTTTCTCCCATCGTTTGTGTCAGTCTCAATCCTTCCTTCTGCCTGACACTAGCAGTCACCTGCATTGTTGCAGCAGCCTCCTAATACATCCCCCAGCCTGATGGAGCCGCTCTGCTTGCTCTCGCATACCTGGCCACCCAAGTCTTTCTGAAGCCTGACTCTGTCCTGCCTAGTCATTCCTTGACTAGTCATTGTTTCTTCTCCCTCACCCCTTTCTTGGAGTGTCTAGCTCACCCACCTGAATTGGAAGGGGACAGCCTGAGAGGTGACCGAATAAGAGCTGAACAGTTTATGCAGTTGGACCAGCTTTTTTTCTCAGAAAATTGGAATGGGGTGGGCTGCGCCTGAGAGATTGAGTCAGCTTGCTCTGGAGACCCAAGGTCTGAGATTCTGTGGCTTTAGGGTCAAATTTGACATCTCAGCAAGTTAAGGACTCAGGTCAGCCAGAGCTGCATGGGAACAGAAATCCTGACTAAACAGAGGGAGACAGCCTGCAGAAGGAAGAGAAAAATGGAGCTGGAACCATCAAAGAGAAAGAATCAGACAAGACATTATGGGGTGGGGGTGAGGGGAGAGAGAGAAAGACCAGCCCCCAAATATGCACCAAGAACCCTGGTACATTGATTTTGAGAGATTTCCCTTATCTAATTCCCCTTCCAATGAAATTAGAATTCATTTCAGTTTCTTGAAAACTATTGATCCCTAAGGTGTTGATCCACCTCAGATGGTGCCACCTCCAAAGTATTTTGGTCTTAGCTGGTGTTTGCCTGAAGATAGAGCCTAAGACAAGGACTGGGGAGGAGGTAGTTATGGGGAAGATGGTCCCAAGAAGCAGGGAGTGGGGGTTGGGGTCAGAGAGCAGGCAGAAGAAAAAGCCAACAGAGCTGGTTGTACTGTAAGCAACTGGGCTCAACCCCTTTGCAGACCCTGTGAAGAACCATGTAGGATGTGCCTCAGATTTGCCCCTCCACAGGGTAAGAGGTTGGGTCACTGACCACAAGTCCATTCCCTCTGGGCTGTGGGTTGCCCCTGGGGACAGGAACTCTTCTGTGATCTGGACTTCACCAGCAAGGGCTGACAGAACTTGCATGCTTTAGAGAAAGCTCAGGACAGGAGAGTGGAGGGATGAGGTGGAATGTCGTCCACATGCCCAGGAGCCTTGCACCATAGCTGCAGTTGGAAATGGGGACAGGGAAGGGATGTGCTGCGGGCACCACAAGTGTCTGCTAAATCTTCCCGATTCCATGACTTATATACCTGGACGTTCCCCTTCCAACCAATAGAGTGCTAGCTAGTTCAAACTTGCCCACTGCAGCTCAGCCTTTGTAATGGAAGCTCCTTGACTTACTTTTGCAGCCTAGAGTCCCCCAATATTGCTGGTGTCCAGGGCCACCAGGCTGGGGTGGGGGACGGCGGTCAGTGGCAATCAACATTTGGAAATCTCACCCAGTTCTTACATGGAAAGGACTGACAGACAGATTATTGGTCATCTTCACCTGCGAGTGTTCCAGCCACCTCCATCCACGAATCCCAGCCCCGCCATTGACCAGCTGTGTAATTTCGGCTTAATTATCTTCCCAGCCTTCTGAGCCTCCATTTTCCTCACCAGTAGAAATGGAACCACTAATATTAATAATTTTGGAAGCTTGCTGGGAACATAATGTGTGAATTACCTAGTAAGGCAGCAGGTAGGTGGCAAATGCTCAGTGTATGTTAGTTCCCTCGTCTTTTCCAGAGATAAATGTTTACAAAAAAAGGCTCTATTGCCTGCTAAATGTGTTGGCCCTTTCTTCTTGTAAGAGTATCTTATTTGGGGTGGGATGGGGGTGGGGTGGAGGTGGGAAGGACTCTGTTCATGATCAGACAGAGCTGCTCTACCTCTCCTGCCCTGGCCTGGGGGGTCAGAGACATGGTGGCTGTTTCAGGATGGACATACGGCCCCACGAGTGCCAGGACTTTAGCTAGAACTACAGGAATGAGGGATCTTTCTACTCGATGTCTGTGATACGAGCCTGGGGTTGCTGGTGTCCATCTCATCACGGTGACGGGAAGGGCGTGTTGAGAATAAAGCCCATCCAGTGGAGCATGTGGCTGAGAAACTGGGCTGTGGTCGGGAGGGTGGGGAAAGACTGACTTCTGGTGGCACCGTTTGAATGCCTGGGTTTCACTATGCCTGAAATAGGCCTTTCCGGTTACTTGGGTGAATGAAAGTTTGAGTTGAGTTTCTGCCACGTGCAACTCCAGAAGTCACAACTGACATAGCATTTGACTTCTTAAGATTCAAATGGTCAGCCACAGGGGACAGAGAGGTAACAAGTGCAAGAAGCCTGGGACAACCAGGATGGGCCACAGTCTACTTTGATTGGGTCATGGTGTGTCTCCACCAATCTACCAATTCACTCTGGTGAGGTGTTCTGTCTGCTTCCAGGAAGGGTAGGCAAGCAGGCTGACAGCTGGACAGACCACATCTTTCTGGTTGGTGGTGCTGGGCCACTTATCTGGGGTCCATGGACCCCTACAATGGTCCCAGCTGAGTGGACCCTCCTCCTTCAAGGCACCAGGCCCTCAATGTGTCTGAGCCTCTATCCTCCTGTGAGCCCTGCACCTACAGCCCAACGCTGCTGGTGTGTGGAGACACGTGTCACTGAGCAGATTTGTTCAGAATATTCTGGAGATAACAGTTCTACCCTGGGGGGGTTATTTTGCTGTCTGAAATGTCCAGTGGCAACTCTGAAACATGCAGCGCCCTTTGACTAGGAGCTGCTCATTTCCCTGACGGCGTGCAGAACCAGCTGTGGCCGTGGGCTCAGTAGATGGCCGCGGAGGACGTGTGTGTCTGCTGCAGAGATCGGCCCTGCTCCCTCTGGTTTTTGTCTCTCCCCAAGGGAGTCTCACAACTCTTCTGGGTATTGGCTGTGTCGGTCAAGATGCAGGCTGGAAACAGAGATGCACTCTGCAGCAAGCTGCCACACACTGGGTGACCGAAATGTCTCACAGCTTGCGGGGCTGGAAGTCTGAGTCAAGGGGTCGGCAGGGCCCTGCTCCCACTGAAAACTGCAGGGAGAATCTCCTTTGCCCCATCCTGGTTTTTGGTGGTTTGCCAGCAAACCACCCCTGCATTTTGTGGCTCGCAGCTGCCTCACTGCACTCCCTCTTCCTCCGTTATCACATGGGTTCTCCCTGTGTGTCTGTCTTCACACGGTGTGTCTCTCTTTTGAAAGCACACCCATCACATTGAATTAGCATCCCATCCTGCTCCAGTGTGAGACTTCATGTTAACTAGTTACTTCTGCCATGAGCCTGTTTTCAAATAAGGCTATATTTCTAAGGTACTGGGGGTTAAGACTTCCATGTACCTTTTCCTGGGTAACCAAGAGTGTTTAATGAAGGGACTAGTTATGGGGGTGTGGTCAAGGTTAAGGGAAACCAACAAGATGATGCAGCACGCAGGGCCAACAGCCAGGAGCCATCAACACTCTGACATCTGAAGTGGCAGTGGCAAGGAGCAGTTCCAGAGTGTCACCTGTGAGGGCACCGCTGCCTGACAAGGGCTGTGGCTTTCAGTGGTGGATTGCAATCAAGTCACAGCAGCCTGGTGGAGAGAGAATCGGGTGACCAGCTGCTCTGGCCTCACTGTCTTCTTGCCAGCCAGCCACCAATGGCTGGGCCTGCTGCCTCTGCAGTTGCGCCCTCTGCTGCTGTCCCCAGAGGTCCTGGGCACTCTGGTAGAGAGATCTGGAGGGCAAGCAGACACTGGGCTTGGCTCTCTGCAGCAGCATGTCTGTGCTGGTGGTGGCTCCCCATAGCCATCCTCTGGGCGGCCCCTGGAGTGCCAAACCAAGGGACCTCAACTCTGAAGATTCTGTGCTCTTCAGAGAAGAGCGAACATGTTAACAGTCCTTGCCAGGGTACATGATTGTTTTTTTTCTGTTTCTTTATGCTTTTCCATGTTTTGAAGTTGAAAAAATTTTGTAGATTTTGGGAGAAAAACTAGAAAACCACATGTATGTCACCCACATGGAGTAGTGAGGTCTGTATCAAGCTCTGCAGTGTTACTGTGTGGTCTGGGACAGTCAATGGCCTCTGGTGACCAGCCTTCCTGTGTCCCAGGGGCTGGCCATCCTTGGGCTGCCTTAGAGTATCACAGAGCATGATCACCCTCAGTTTTCTCATCTGTGAAGTGGGTTTGTCAGCCCTTCCAGTGAATCAAAGTCGATGTGAAGACCAAATGAGATCTTGGAGGGGAATGGAATGCCCATTGGAGATTATGAACTGCATATATTGTTGTGGGGTTAGTACTACTGAGCTCTACAGTGTTTCAATAGGAAAAAAAAAGTAGCTATAAAATAGGTTTGGAGCCACAGTGACACCTGGTGGCCATTTGTCATATTGCCTGACTTCCCCCTCAAGCTGGTGAGACACCGCATCCTGAGAGGGCAGCGGAACGTGAGTGGAATATATGAAAGCCACTAAGGGCATCCAGTTAGAGGGATACCAAGGTCCATGGACAGGAAATTCAACTTCAGGGTTCTTGGTGTGTGGGTTAGTCAGTCCTGAAGCTGGGTCCACCTGCAGGTAGTTCTTTGAGCCCCCTTGGCTGCAGGGCGTCCTCTGCCAGGCCGCAGGGGAACTGCGGAGCAGACCCGCTGACAAGGGAGGGCCTTATTCCCACACCGTTGCTGGTTGCTGTGGTCTTTCAGGGAACCGCTTGGGGTCTGAGGTCTTCTCCCACCTCCGAGTCCCTGCTCTCCCAGAATGAAGCTCAGTGCCAGTGGGAAAGCATCCCTGACGCAGTCCCTCCTGGCCTGTCCACTCGGACCCACACCCCCACCAAGGGATCATCCTCTTGGCCCCACTCCAATAAACTCATCTGAGTGGAGGCAGAGCCCTACAGGGACCACCTGTGGCCCTGGCTTCGTCTGTACTTGTCCTGAGGCTGCCATGCTGCTATCTCTGTCTCTGGCCACCAATCAAGTTTTAGCCTGCCTTCCTTCCTTCCTTCCTTCCTTCCTTCCTTCCTTCCTTCCTTCCTTCCATTTCCCCCTCTGCCCATAAGCTCCCATCTACCCTCCAATGATTCTGGTCTGAGAACCCCTCAGCATCCCACACCCCTGACAACAATAACAGAACTTCTCAAAAAACCCAGCCGGCTGACCTGCTGATTCCAGGCCTGTCCTGCCTGCTGCTTAGCTGACTTTCCTGAATTCTCGTGCCACATTGGGACCATCAGCCTTATCCTGGGTAGGCAGGGTCCACAGGGATCATGTGATCCTAGGTATTTTGCTTTGTTTCCCCATCAAGAGGTTGTTAAGAGTTTATTATAAACCTTTTCACAGGTCACAAGGAAATGAAAGGACTCTGAACAGTCTTTCGGGAAACAGGCAGGGAGCTGAGGAGTGCCAAGATGAGTCTAAGGCCTTGGTGGGTGCCTTCCCAGGGGAAGGAGCTGCATTCCTGGAGGGGGCATTCCCATTGAAGTTCCTTGACTAGGGGGGTGCCCACTGGGGGATCCATGGGAGGCCTCATGGTATTTGGCTTTTTAAATTAAGGTTAATACATGTGTATATGAGTGCCATATATGTGTTATTTTTGTAAATAGCATGGGTTCCCGGAGGAAATCTGAGCCCTCTTTCATCTATAAATAGTAGAAAACTTTGAATCAACAGTTACAATATTAGTGCAAAAAGTGTACCCCTACACTTCCCAAGATCCCCAGGATCATTAACTGCTTTGTATAAGATAAACTAAGCTAAGAGAAACACGCATCAGTAACAAGAATGGCAGTTTTAGATGGGTTTTGCAAAGGCTGGAATGAGGTGCATAGCCTGGGGCAGAAGTTCTGAATATTTGAACTTAGGATCAACTGAGAAACTATAAAAACAGCTGTGCCCAGGCCCCTCTTCCGGCCAATTAAACCCAGGGAAGGGGCTCATTCCTGGGCACAGCCAGGATGCAGTTACAGCTCCACTCTGCTGCCAGCCAGGAGCTGCCAGCCACATGTGGCTAATTAAAGTCAAATTAATTCAAATTAAAACAAAATTAAAAATTCAGTTTCTTAGTTGCATAGGCTACATTTCAAGTGCTCAACAGTCACATGTGGCTGCCATACTGAACAATGCAGATGACAGAGTATTTCCATCTGTGGATGAAAAGGGGCCACATTACTAACCCTGACAAGCTCAGGCAGGCCTGTGTGGTGGCCTTACAAACTCAGAGACCAAAGTAACCATGCAGGATGGTTTGCAATTAAAACTTCTTAACTAAAAGCAAGTCACTGTGGGTAGTCATGACCTAGGCCCGTATCTTCCCTGACAAAGGTCGGTCTTTACCTTACCTGAGCCCGTCTGTTGTCTTTTTGCTTCTATAGTACCATGCCTTTGGAATGTCAGGGTAACTTCCTTTCTCCAGACCCCTCAGGGCACACAGTCGCTGCACCAGGGCAGAGACCACAAAACCCTCACTGTTATTGTCATCGTGTCAACGTTAACTGCTAACTATCCTGTACCCATCAATGTAAAAGAAATGTCTATTCATTTTACTTTTTATTCAATCCTAGAGGTTTGCCTGCTTTGCTTTCTCCCGCCTTCCTAATCTATCATCAACAAATTTCACGTAACCCCTTAACTGTAATGTAAAAAATAAGGTACAAAACTGCCATTCTCTGGAGCATTTTCTCAATCTGTTGAGATTTTGCTTCCCAGCAATTGTGGTCAGTTGGGCTCAAATAAAGTCATAAAAATTCTTACAGGTTTAAACGTTTCTTATGTTGACACATCACTGCAGAAAGTCCTACTTGGCAGGACTGCCCTTAAGGGATGCCAAGTCTTGCTTCTGTCTCTGGAAGCTGATGTGGGCAAGCTACCGTTAATAAGATGGAAGTGGTTTTCTGAGTGAGTTCCTAAGTGAGCCGATGGCCATGGTGTGTGTGTGTGCCGGCAGGCAGGGGACATTAGATCCATTCTGGCTCTTGTTTTTCTGTTCAGCTGTCACCCTACAGAGTCAAGAAGTTCTGGAAGTGTGTCCTGGAAATGTTGAGCCGAGACACCCAGAGGCCTCCGGGCCATCCTTGCTGGGGGCATGGCGAGCATCTCCCACCGGGGGGACAGGTTAGCGGGTGACCTGTGTGGTCCCCCTCGACCTGTGCTGAGAGGACAGAAAAACCAGCACAAACCAGGAAAGCCTTTATTCCCATCAGGGTGACTGACTGCCCTCCTGTGGTTAACCCTCCTCTGGGACATGGAGCTTCTCCTTCACCCCACAGGCCACCACAGCGAAGAAGAACTCGGGGAAGAAGGTGCGGACGTACACCGCAGCTTTGGGGATGGGGTTAGCCATGAACACCTCCTGCTTCTTCCGCCTCACAGTGCGCATCACCTCCTCGGCCACATCCACTGCATGCACCCCATAGGCCAGCTTCCTGAAAAAGACTACAGAGCCCCAGGAGGGGTCAGGGATCAGGGCCTCAGCCTGGCAGAGCCCTCTGCATGCCCAAAGACAGGGTCATGTGTGCCCAGCCTGGAGTCATGGGCTGCAGGCCAGCTCTGCCCGCCACTGACTTTGGGGCCCTGGGCCAACACTTTACTCTTCAACACCTCAGCTTCCCCATCTATAAAGTGGGCGTGGCTTCCTGCCCTATTAACTTAACAGGGTGGTTAAGAACTGTGGAAGTGATAAGAGCTAAGACAATAAAGAGGTGTCAGATGAATTTAGGAGATGTTGTTTATCGTTGTTGTGAAGCTGTGATTGTCAAGAGCCTCCTGGAACCATGTGCCCACATCATGGTTCATCTTGGTTTCCTAATGTAGTTAGAGCCTTGGGCAGAGCACAGCAGCTTTCTGTTGAGAGCATTCTAGAATAGTCATAATAATGTGCATTTACAGAGCACCTACTATGTTATGGGTACTAATCTGAACCCTCTATAAGCCAGAACCTCCAGTTTTCCCAATGAGTCCATGAGGTAGATATTACCACCGTCCCTCACTTTTCAAAGGGAAACTGAGGCATGGAGATTAAGGGAATTACTTGTTTGCATTCACTATGTGACAGAGGCACTCTTCAAAGGCAGGCAGTCTGTGCCCAAACTCTGAGCCTCTACTCTGTGCTACCTTCTGTGGAGAGAGGGAGCAGGTCGTTCTTCAAGACCAGATCCTGACTATTCCACCCAGGAAAGCAAGGTCCAGAGGCAAGTAGTTCCCCGGCTGAGGTCCCAGAGCCAGTGAGTGACTGAGCCCAACTGGGCCCTGGTCTGCTGGTTGCAGGTTAGGATTCTCTCTACCTGGTGCCTTTGGACTGAAGTGTGGGGCCTCCTTCCTGCCATTAGCTGGGTGCAGGGACCCCACCACTCCCAGTCTCATTCTTCAGGAACGCCCCCCAGGTCCAGTGAAACCCGCTGGGAGGCCCCCAGCCCCTGCTTGTCTGGCGTCCCTCGAAAAGCTCACATTTCCAAATGGAGGCCTCCCAGTTTCCTGGGCTGGGATGGACATGGTACGGCCGGATGAAAGTCGGGCTCACAGTGCTGATGACAACATCGTATTCCTCCACTTCAGCGCGGAGGCAGTCAAAGAAGCCCAGCACAGCATGCTTGGAGGCAGCATCTGGAAAAAAACCAGCTGGAGGTAGGTACAGGGCCTCCACCCTGCTTCCTGGGAGGAGCATGGGAGCTGAGGCCTAGAAAGTCGCTGGGTTCTGTCCCTCACTTCCTAGATGGGGAAAAAACGCTCCTGTGAAGCGATGGACAGAGGCAGAGCTGGGGCTAAATGTAGTTTACTACCTGCCCACTGTGTAGCCTTGGGCAAATCACTTTACTTTCCTGAGGCTCAGTTTTATTATCTTTAAACTGGGGATAATGTCACCCTTGCCAAATTGTTGTGAAGACTGAATGCGAATTGATATATAAAATGCCCGGCCTAAGCAGAAGTTCCCATTCCTTCCCAGGAAGGTTTTGGACTAGGGCGGTCGCTTTGGAAAACTGGCTGGCAGTCCTTTAACCATTGAAATCTAGAGACTATCTCCACACAAACACTTGCTCAGGAATGTTCACAGCAGTGTTATGTACAATGGCCCGAAGTGAAAACAACCCAAATATCCATCAGCAGATGGATGGATAAAGAAAACGCGGTGTGTCCATACAACTGAATATTATTCAGCTGTAAAAACTCTGACACTCGTTACTGCATGGAGGAACCTTGAGACATCGTGCTGAGTGGACGAAGCTGGTCAGCAAGGACTCATATTGCATGATTCCATTGATGGGACATGCAAAGTCTATAGCAGTGACAGAGCTGGGACTGTGCACCCATGTTGGGACTGTGCTCTTCATCACAGCATGTCCTGACCGCCCAGGAGACGTGAGCTTCTAGGGGAGAGGGACTTTGTTTTTCAAGTGTCAGTGTCTCCCATAGTCACCCGCATGCCATAGGTGCTCGAAAATAGGAACTGAAGGGTTGAAAGAAAAACTCACACACTATTTCCTTTCTGGGCCTTCCTCTCCCAGGTAACCATAGGCCTAGTCCTTGACACAACATCTCTTGTCTTACAAGACATGCAACGTAAGACAAAACATCTTTGTCTTGGCAACTTACAAGCTGTGCGGAATGGGATTCCAAGCTTCCCTTGGATGTTGTTCACCAACACTATTTGGCCTGTCCTCCGGGAGATCATGTTGGGAAGCAGGGCTGCAAAGCGCAGAACAAGGAGGTGAAAAATCTGAGACCAAGTCGGGCAGCAGCAGGCAGACCTCTCCCCCAGACCAGGACCTCCCTGGGACCAGGACCACTATGGACTGGACGCTGGCCGTCATTCGCCCTGCTCCGCTAAGCCTGGGCTGGGCTCAGCTGGTGAATTGCTGGGTGATTGTAAATGGCTGACTCCTGTGCTCAGGGCGACACTGATCTCAGCGGTGAGAAAGGCAGTCCCTCTTCAGTTCCTCTATGGGCCCCACCAGGAAGTCCCGTGCTGGTTCTCAGGTGTCCCGGACGCTGCCTTGCAGGTGCTCCTCCTCTAACAAAGAGGGGAAGGACCTCAGCCCTGTGTCTTGGGAGAATTTACTATGTACTTTGTTTTGATTTCAGGTTTTATTTATGGAGAGAGAAAATTATAATTTATAATGATATTATAAAGATTTTCTTCTGACTTCTGCCCTAGATGGAGGCATAGGTAGATGCACTGTGCCTCCTCGCACAACCAAGATAGAAACAACAACAATATAGAAACAAAATAACAACCAGAACTGACAGAAAATTGAAGTGTATAGAATTCGGACACCTAAGGATTTAAAAATAGACGTGTTCATCCAGACCGGTAGGAGGGATGGAGTCAGGCTGGGCGAAGGACGTGGAGCAGAGACCTGAGCAACCAGGGTGGCGTGTAAGTCTGCAGCAGGCAGACTCTGGGCGCACTAGCAGCGGTGGCTGGTGGACCCCGGCCAGGGGGTGGCGACCAGCAGACCCAGTGAGGCGGCCATTGTGAAGCAAGGCACTGTGCGCAACTCAGGGTCCCAGCACCAGGAAATAGAGCTTTGGGTCACTGACTGAAAAGGAAGGTCCCGCGGGGTGCACAGGACCACCCACACTGGAATTGGTGCCAGAGGGACCCAGTTGGCTTGCGGAACATGGCGGAAGGGTCTGGGGTCCTACAGAGAGTAGAGCAAGTGCCATTGTTCCTTCTCAGACCCCACTCCCACATACAACATCACAACCCAGCCACTGGAGTGCCCCGCCCTGGTGAACAACAAAGGCCCTGCCCCTCACTACAGGAGCTCAACAAGACCAAAACAAACAAACAAACAAAAAAAACCCAGCAAAAAGATGGCTCAAACAGAAGAAGAATTGAAAGACCCAGAGCCCATCCTTTTAAGTGACCAAGAGATAGCCAACCTATCAGATGCACAGTTCAAAGCACTGGTGATCAGGATACTCACAGAATTGGTTGATTTTGGTCACAAATTAGATGAAAAAATGAAGGCTACAATAAGTTTAATGAAGAAAAATGCACAGGGAACCAATAGTGATGGAATGAAAGATGGGTCTCACATC
>CM052545.1:61733321-61774463 GCA_028533065.1 Trachops cirrhosus | reverse complement strand
AACCACAGAAATGGAGATCACATGGAGGGTTAGCAACAGGGGAGTGGGACGGGGAGAGAAGGGGGAAAGGTATGAAGAATAAGTAGCATAGATGGTAGATAGAAAATAGATAGGGGGAGGGCAAGAATAGTATGGGAAATGTAGAAGCTAAAGAACTAATGACACATGGATGTGAACTAAAGTGGGGAATGTGGGTGTGAGAGGGTGTTCAGGGTGGAGGGGAATGAAGGGGGGAAAGTGGGACAACTATAATAGCATAATCAATAAAATATATTAAAAAATTAAAAAAAGATTTTCTCCTAAAACAAATTAACTTAAAAATGAGAAAATTCAGAGGAAGATAGGAAGTAATAACAATATAGGTAGGATGGAAATATGGCAAAAATCAAAAGACTCAACTTTCTGAATGGTCAGTTAAATCCAGTGCCTGTGTGTTCGAGATGGGCAAAAGGAAACTCAGGACTAGTGAGTAGATTCAGGTCTCTTAGCAAGTTAGAGGTCCGACCCGGAGGATAAACCCGTGCCGCCCTCCCACTCCACTCTGTGTTTTCCTCACTTTGATGCCAGGGAACCCTGACTCTCACAGTTAACTGAATGACACAGCTTGGCAAGTGCCCAGGGGCTGGGCTGAAGGGAACTGTTATCTCTGGAGTACCATTGTAGAAGCTCTGGGAGGTCATCTTTCTGTCTGAAAATTTTTTTCCTTATTTGTCATGGAGATCCTGGCTGTAGAGAAGGGTAATCTAAAATCACACTTTCTCAGCCTCTACCAGGGAACCCCACGCCCTAAATGTAGAAATTCTCCATGCTTGTATTCCCCCTCAGGGTTCTGTTTGGTAAACTTTTTTGTAGGGGAGGGACTTCAACTCTTGGTTCTAGTCCATGTCATCTCCAGCTCCAACCCCCTAAGCTTCAGACCTGTACTTGAACTTGGCAGTGAAAAATCTCCAAACAGGAACCACCATTGTACACTTAAAAGGGATTCTTGCCTCCCCCGTTTCCTGCAAAGTGATTCTGGGTCTCTTGTACTTTGGGGATAAACTGTTTTCTGCTTCATTGAGGAGGACAGAAGTTTTACCTTTAAACAACTGTCATGGTTAGAAGCAGATCAACCGCAGGGCTGACATATCAAGATACATACAAAGCATGAAGGCAATGGTCCAGAGACATGAAATAGGATTGGAAGGGAGCTGTGGACATAAATAAGAAGGGGAAAAAGCGAAGGGCTTGGGAAACAGGTCTCACTCACAGAGAGAGAGGTTGGAATATACCTGTAAGACACTTCCAAAGTCCCTTTTCTTTCATCAACATTTATAGTCAGAATGTTGAAAGCTTCTACCACATAAGTAAGGATTTTTCTGAGAGGGACCGGAGACTTCATCTAGAATTGGATGACCATCTGTCCACATAAAAGAGCTCTCTCTAGCAGCCGGTGACCCAGAAGTCCAGAGGAAGGTCAAACTCACGAGACCTTTGGTCAGTGTGATGGGCCCGAAGTAATTGGCGTCCATGATCTTTTTGTCCAGCTCCAGGGAGATCTTATCGGCAGGCCCCTTCACCTTCACGCTGGCGTTGTTAATGAGGATGTCCACGCAGCCGTAGCAATCCAGGACCTCTTTGGCCACGTCCTGCACACAGCCAATGTCCGCAAGATCTAAGAGGACCAGCTTTGGGGTGAATGTCTGCGGAACCAATGACACAGTCAGGGCACATGTGGGCACAGCTCCCCCTTCAGACTGTGGGGCCCTTCGGTCTAACAGCCACCTCTTTTGAAATTCAGAAATTTGGTGCACATGAAATGACTACCAAAAATGATGAGGAAAAACAGGAGTGACCAGGGAAAAATGATGCAGAACGCATTCTTGGGGACCAGAGCAGTGGCAACAAAAGGAACAGTCCCAATATGCAAATAGGCAGTCGCTAAGACTGAACTTCTGGCCACAAGGCCACAACTAACAAATCTCAGTGATGGTGCCCTGCCCAGGGGAGGCCGTGTGCCAACTGCTGTGCTGACGCCATTGGCGAAGACACTTCTGAGCTTTCGGGAAATGGCTTTCCAAACTGGCTTATAAGCCACATCCAGCTTTAAAATTCTTTTTTAAATTTTCAATTATACTTGACATTCAATATTATATTAGTTTCAGGTATACAGCATAGTGGCTAGACATTTATATAACTTACAAAGTGATCCCCCCATAAGTCTAGTACCCATGTGACACCATGCGTGGTTATTACAACATTATTGACTATAATCCTATGCTGTGCTTTGCAGCCTGTGATTTTGTAACTGCCCATCTGTACTGCAGCCACACCTAGCTTTGCAACCGCATCTTGTTTTTGATCAAAATCATGCCCTCGACACAAACGGGGTGCACCATCTGTGTGCCGGGCACTGTGGGCAACCTTGACACTTGCTGCTATCAAGACTCTGTGCGTAGAGGGTACGAAGGGGAACATGGGTGATACCATGTAGTAAGTGTTTAACAATCACTGGTCCTGAGATATGCTTTGATGAGAGGGTGCCCCGGTCAAATTTGTTTGGGAAACAGAGATTATTAAATGTTCTTTTTGAAGGTCCACAATGTTCATTAGCATATCAAAGGCTCTGAAAAGTCCTGTGGTAAAATAATCAATCAGATAAGCTTGGCTTACTTAACTTAAGAGTTCCACCACAGTTGCCCTCAGAACCTCATTTTACCCAATACTGTACCTAATAACATCCCAAGAAACATACCTTGAAGGGTTATGTCTTATGGGCTCTATCTTTTCAAGTACCATACTTAGATCTGAATTATTTTTGTCTATTTCCAAAACCCAAATTCAACATCAAGGGCAAAGATTAAAAAAAAAATATCCCGAAGAGAGCTTTGAAAGCAATTTCCTAGGCAACTCTCCAGAAATGCTTTGAAAACTGTAGTGGCATTGAAATGTGTGTACCTCCCAGGTGATTTCTTAGAAGGGGATTTCATTCCACTGATTTCTTTGAAGAAAATATCACTTGAAGTATTATACCTGTGACATACTCTATCTCCTGGATACTCTTTGAATCTGACTTAAAGAGAAAGGGGTGGGGGTGGAGGGGAGTCAGTGGCTGGAGAACATATTTTTGGCATGGTAAGTGATCAAAATGAGGTGACCCCTGATGACTGGCAGACATGCCTGTGTCAAGATTAGGGAGACCATTGCCTTACATTCTCCAGAAGTAATTGCCAAATCTCACCCATACAACCAAAGGGTGTCTCTTTGACACTCAATGAAAGCTAAGGGTACCCACGAGTTCCCCAAGCTGACTGCTGAAGGCCTTACCTTGCTGGGGTCAGCCACACTGACCAAGGCATCGTACAGATTCTCTAGCCTCTCCCAGTTCTTCCCGCACAGCACCAGCCTCGCGCCGCCCGTGTGGAACACCCGAGCGCACTCTGTGGGGAGGAAGGAAAGAGGGCAGGGCGAGTGGTGTGGATGGAGCCCCTGAGGTGAGCTTCTCTGTCTTACACATTCAAGAATTCAAAGAATCTAAAAGTCTTAGGGCCATGAGGTCTTTTAAAGGTCGTTTCATTCAACTTCCTTCCTGGTTGGATTTTTTTCTCACTTTTTTTAAAGGATTTTATTTATTTATTTTTAGAGAGAAGGGAAAGGAGGAAGAAAGATGGGGGGAGAGAAACATCGATGTGAGAGAGAAATATCAGCCAGTTGCCTCTTGTATGAACCCCAACCAGGGACCGAAACCACAACCCAGGCATGTGCCCTGACTGGGAATTGGACCAGTGACCTTTAACTTTGTGGGACAACACACAGCACACGGAGCCACACACGAGTCAGGGCTTTCTCATTTCTGGCCTTAGTGTGGTTGGTTGCCTCCTGTGAACAGGAGCTCATTGTGGGGTGAAAGAAACAGCCCTTCCTTCACCGGATAGTTCTGATTATTAGGACATCCTTCCTTACACGGTACAGAAAGATGGCCCTTTCTACTTGGTTCTTCAGGACCACAGCCCTAAATGTATCTCAAACTACAGATACCAGAACAGCCAATGTTTTGTTCAGACCAAATGGCACCAGTTCTCTTTACATTGTCTCTGTAGAGAAATACTCCAGCCAGGGTTCTTTTTATTAAAAAACTAAACCTGCCCATTGCCTAGTTAATTTTACTCTGGACTAATTCCCCACTCACCTAGAACAGGACTTTCTCAGTGGAGCAATGGCCGGTGGACACACTACATTCTTGTGAAACAATAACACTGATATTTAAGAACAATAAATGCTGACATATTTTGAGAGTTTACTTGTCCCAGGGAATATTAATAAAGATGTACAAATTATTAACACATTAGTTCTCACAATTATCCTATGAGGTAGTATCTTCAGTTGGGCTCCATGGAAGCAGAATTGGAGACAGGGATGCAGGCGGCCAGGGTTTACTGAGGAAGTGCCCTTCAGAGAGGTAGGCCATGGGGAAGAAGCCGGACAAGGATGTGGTCACAGGTAAAGTCTAGCCTTGGCTGGGTCCAAGGAAAGCTCAAGAGTGTAGACCCAACTGCAGAGCTGCTCTTCCTGGAGACAAGAGGGCCAGCCTTTGACACACTTGTGTCAACCAGTCTGGCTCAGCGCTGCCCCCCTCTGGGTGTGGGCACACAGGGTGTTTAACCCCCGGGCAAGGCAATATCCACGAGCTGATGGCAAGTCTTTGAGCCTTGGCAGCCACAGCACATGGGGATGGACAACCTGACCAGGTACAGGGATCTGGGCACCACCTAGTTTGGGCAGGGGTTACCTGTTACTGTCCCATTTTACACCAAGCAGTGGCAGGCCTGGCTGGTCCCTGAATGCTGAGGGATAGCTGGGCAGCACCGGGAGGCTGGGTGTCCTGAGTGCAATGACTCAGATGACCTATGGTTGTGTGACACTGTCCTGCGCACTCAGCAGCCTGGTGTGGGGGGAGGGCAGGGGAGCCAGACAGCTGGCTGGAGTGGCATTGTGGGCAGGTTGGTCGTGGTGTTGGACAGAGAGCAACTGAGGTGCTGGACCCTGCAATCTAAGCCAGATTGGAGCAGGAATGAAGGCAGGATGGGCCAACCGAGAAGAAAAGTAGAGGTCTGTGCAGTCCAGAGACAGGTGTGGTGGGTGTGGCTGAGGGGGAGGGGAGGGAAGCTGTGGTTCAAGCTGCTGACTGAGGAAAGCCTGAATCAAGAAATAACCGTGTCGCTTTCCTATCCAACCTGGGCCCTGCAGAATGGCTCCCACAAAGAACGGTGGGGAGGAGGAGAAGGGCCATCCTGCCATCAAGGATGTCGTGACCAAAGAACATTTCCAAGCGAGCCCATGGAAGGAAAGGGTTTCAGGAAGCATGCCCCAGGGGCACTCAAAGGATTTGGAAATTTGCTGTGAAGGAAATGGGAACCCCAGATGTGTGCATTGACACTAGGCTGGACACAGCTGTCTGGGCCTGAGGAATAGGAATGTCCATACCGCATCTCAGTGAGGTTGTTCAGAAAATGTAATGAGGATGAAGATTCCCCAAACAATCTCTCTATGTTGGTTCCCTACTCACCAAATTACCACTTCCAAAAATCTACAAACAGTTAATTTGGATGAGAACTAAGTGCTGATTATTAAATAAAATTACAAAACTGCAAAAAGAAAAAACGACACCTGTTAACAATGTCACCTCATATTTTTAAGACAATAGAGAATAGAAGATTTCTCTAAATGTAGGTATTTTATTGAGAGAGAGTCATGATGATTCTGGATGGCAAAATTCAATAAAGATGTCAATCCATCCACAGTGAGTTTGATGCAGAAAATCAAGATTCCAATAGGTCTTGGAAGGTGACAGAAAGATATTAAACTTTACTTGGAATAATAAATATGCAAGAAAAGCAGAGGACATTTTGACAAACAATAGTGGCGATGGACTAACTATCAGTTATTAGAAAGTATTATAAAGCTACAGAAATTAAATTAAGCCAGTGGTTCAATTATAGATAGAAATATTGATTTTAAAAAAGGCAAGTATTAATAAGAATTTAGTAGATGATGAAGTTAGCATGTTGAAAAGAACATATTATTTAAGATGTGGTATTTGGACTACTGGCGAACTATTGGGAAGGGAAAAAAACATAGAGGCAATATGCTGAAATGTATTAAATAATTAAATATAAAAATAGAACCATGAAAGAACTAGAAGGAAGGAAAGATGAATATGTAACCCTGCTTTGGGGAAAGATATTTTAGCTTGGTAACTAAAGGAAGAAATCATAACAGAAATGACTTATAGATTTTTATCCTTAAAAGAACATTCCTTATATCAGAAAACACAAATAAAAATTAGGAGCAAGATAAATTGAGGAAACTTATTTATAATACAATGTCATAAGAGGGCTAATTCATTTGATCTACAAAGAACTTTTATAGATCAATAGAAAAGATAAAGACTTTAATAAAGAAGTTGGCTGGTGAGATTCGAGGTGCAAAGAGCTGATCTGCAGAAGAGTCCAACGCCAGCAACACAGAAACGCAGATTAAAACGTCACTAATTTTAACCTACCAGGTAATCAAAGCAAAATTGGCAATAGTCACAGTTCAATGCTGGTGGTAGTGTAAATTACCAGAATCTTTTAGAAGAAAAATTTGACGGAATTCTTAACAGTAAGTATGGACTTTGACCCAATTATTTCATTTATGGGCATTTATTCTAAGAAGATAATTTAGAATTACTGGATGGACATAGTTATAATATTGTTTATCCCGGTACCATAATAATAGCAAAGAATTGGAGATGATTGCAAATATCCAATATTATAGGAGATTGGTTAAGTAAATTATGGTAAGTCTATATGTCAGATATTTTGAAGCCTTTACAGCTGATATTGCAGAAACGGGTCTACTGAAATGAAGCTCATGATATAGTAACTTAACATTCAAAACAGTGTCTGATACAAGGCCATGACACTTGACTCTGTGGATGTGTGTGTAATTGGAACCCTTTACTCAAAAATACAACAGGACACAAGTAGATAAAGAAAGAGGAGGGGGGACTTTGAAGAAGGAATTTTTGGCGGCAATGTGTATTTTCCCATTTTCTGCATCCTCTAGAGGAGGGTGACTGCGGGATCCTTTGAACTGCACACTGTGAGCTCCTCGCATCTGGGAGTCCTGACTGCAGTCTGAGTCACACCTGAGAACTCCAGTGGAGAGACCACGGGCCACTCTCCTTGGGCAGAGAACAGGAGAGCTGTGGCAGCCCCCTGCGGGGCGGTTTGCAGTGTTGAAGACCCTACTGCACAAGCACAGTGCACCAGGGCTTGAGTTGGTTGGGAGCTATTTTGAATTCTGCCCAGGAGGACCTCTCAGAAGGGGCACTTTGCCACAGAGGGCCTGGGTGGAGGAGACCCTCACACTCAGGGGACTGAGCAAGCAGAGCACTGCCCTTCACAGAAAGTGGGAACGGATAGTCTCAGGGAGCACTCTGCTAGAGCCACAAAGATACAGTCAGAGAAAAAATCAGACTTGGTTTTCCTCCTTCCCTCCCCTTCACCTCAGAGGGGTCAGAAAGAGCAGCCATCTGACTGGTAACCTGCCCCACGGGGGAGGAGCAGAGAGGGGAAAGCCAATTCAGGTTCAGTGAGAATTGACACATTGACTACTCCACTGGACGGGGCACCCCAGTTTCTGAATTGATGCTGTGTTTTGTTACCATGGGGTTTTGCATAATCTAACAGTGTCAGAAAAGTCATGGGACTACCAGATTTTTTTTTAAATCAAGATGCAGAGGAGGCCATTTTCCCTCTGCAGGTCTCACCACAGCCCTGGTTCTTGCTGGTTACACTTATAAGCATCAGAAGGGAGCTGAAAGAAGATGGGAGGAGTGTTCTCAAGTGGGTAGAGTTCTAAGTGTGTTTTGCATTCTTTTTACCTAAAACTTCTTTAATATATATGGCTTTTATAATAACAGAATTCACAGAGAGCCTTCTCTGTGAAGAGAATAACAGAGAGCCTTCGTGGTCGGGAGTAATTCTGAGGAGGAGCCATGCTAGTTTTATAGACCAGAGGGGTGAGATCCAGTGACATGAAGCAATTTACCCAGAGTCCCCAGCTGGTTAGGGGTGAAGCCAGGATGCTAACCCAAGCAGGAACCTTCCGGGTGCCTGATTTCCATGCCTGGCTGCCCTCTTGGCACATGCCCAGGCTAGGCCTAGCAGCCTGGGGTTCCATTGTCACCAGCCAATTCTCTTCCTCCCTCTCATGAAGGTTGGCACGTATTTACAAGCTGGGCACTAGGGTAGGTAAGAAGCCTGTGGCCAAGAGCCAGACCAGACCTCTGGCCTCGCCCTGCTCAGGGGAGGCAGCCAGGAGTGTTCTTTACCATTGCCCCATTTTCCCCCTTCTCCACTAATACCGTGCCTTTCCCAGGTGGGTCTGGAAGATGGAGCCCAGCAGTGTGATTGCTGCTTTGGTCCAGCAGATCCCAAAGACACACTCTCAAATACGTGGTAAGTCGTTTCTGCTGATTCAAGGCGTCAGGTAGACACAGGTGTTCTTATTTCTATTCTTTATCAGGTCAGCTCAGTACAACATTTGCCTTGCGTCAAGCTAGCAGGCATCAGGCTTTTCCTTTCTCATGCAGCCAACATCAGTGGAGCCCTCATGTCTAAGAGGACCTTGCCTTTACAGGCTTCCTGATATTGGAGGCATTAAAATGCAAACAGATGGCCTGTGACTATTGTGACGTGCTATTGGTTGAAAGACAGCTCGATTTCAGAAATGTTGAAACATGCATGACTATGCACCTTCGAGGTGACGAAACCCAGGCAAGGTTGTGCTCTCTGAAGTACAGTTCAGAATTTGTGGGGGCCCTGTTGCTGCAGAGGCAATGGGTACAAGGAGCCTCAATTCTCAACTTGGCCGAATGGTGTCACTTTGGGGAGAGGGTTAGAGGTCCTGATCTTTGGCTGTTTGATTTTCCTAGTTAACAGCTGGGTGCAGGGCTCCTGGTTGCCCCCCACGGGTTTGGTCAGGTTCTGTGGGGCCGGGGGGTATGCTGTGGGCTGGTGCACAGCCTGTGCCATCTGCTCAGGGCCCCTCACTTTTTTCTTGCCTTGGACCTGAGAAATGGAGCAGTTTGAACCTAGAATCTCTGTGGTCAGCAGCATGTTCTGGTTAGGCACTTATTTAAGGTCACATATACCCAGCTTCTCAAGTTATTTCTAAGTACTTGGGCTTAATTTTTTTCTGCTTTACATTTCTTCCCAGGCTGGGCCCATAACATACAGGGAAAAAAGAGCAGTGACAGTAGTCATGACAGAGACCGTAGATCCTGAAAGTGCCACTCTGCCCTGGAGATGTATTTATTCCCCGGGTACCTGATTTGTGCCATGTGTGACTGTGACTTAATGAGACTTAAAAAAATAGTAAGACTACTAAAACAAATCTACATCTTTCAGCAATAGACAGAACAGTAGTTCTATCTAGTGAGACAGAAAATCAGGAAGGATAGAGAACTGCACAGCCTCCTCCACCAGGTCAGGAGCTAACTGACCTGTGTAGAACACTCCACGCCCCCACAGCAGGGCACATACTCATGTCTAGCACCTGTGGTCCATTCATCAAGATAGCTCATATCCTGAGCAATCAAATACACTCAACAAATTGAAAAATTGGAATCATACAGTGTGTGTTCTCTGGTCACGTTGGAATTCAGTTAGAAATCAATAAAATGAATATATGGCAATATGCTTATCCAAATGAGTGCCTTTTATCATCAGATGGCCACTTCTAGAGGCTATTCATTAAATACACTTTTTAGGGGGGGTACTTACTATATTTCAAGCTTTGAGCTAGGTGGTGGGGACACCATGGAGTAAACAGAACACAGTGTCCAGCATAGGGGAGCTGGTGTCCAGCAGAGCAGCTGAGGAACACAGGTACAGCACAGTGTGAGAAGTGCACCGGTGGTGTGTGTTTCTATGAGGAGCCATAGGATCCCAGTCCCCTGGGGACCACCCTGGAGATCAGGCAAGCCTTCGTGATAAAGGCGCCTCCTGGTGGCACCTGGCCTGATGCTAAGTGGGCTTGTTCTACTTGAAGAACAAGGGTTCCTCAAAGACTTCGGCTCTGAGTGTCTGAGTGGGTGTTTCTGCTCCAGTTTCCCAGACAACCACTACTTCCTGCTGTCTGTGTCTGGTCTGGTTGACAAATGTGTATGCCCTTGTTTGTCCCA
The DNA here is from genome assembly GCA_028533065.1 of Trachops cirrhosus. Classification (NCBI taxonomy): domain Eukaryota; kingdom Metazoa; phylum Chordata; class Mammalia; order Chiroptera; family Phyllostomidae; genus Trachops; species Trachops cirrhosus. The sequence goes on along the minus strand of CM052545.1, from coordinate 61,764,250 downwards.
GTAGAAGATGGAGTTTGTATGCGCCCCCTCCCTTTCTAGTGCTGAGTATAATGTTGCTGGATATCCTCTTTGGGAATTGCTTCTGGGACCCACATGGGAGCACACAGAGAACCTAGTTTATCTGCCTTATGCTTTAAAAAAAGTTACATGGTGAACCCAAGCTGATCACCCACTGAAGTGGAGCCCATCGTCAAAGCCATGCGGACTGGCTCCCATTGGGATGACCAAGAGAATGAGGCTCTGAGAGAATTCCCAGACAGGAGGTTATGAATATTCTCACAATGGCAGCCCTGAGGGAGTAGGCGCCTAGCTCCCCAGAGCAGCTCTTTGGAAGGCTCAGTGTTCATCTCAATACTCAGGATGTAGTGGTCTCAATGGACACTTAAGTGACCTAATGGATGTTTGGTGGGGTCTGTTTCATTAAAAATAACAAAACAGCCCTGACTGTGTGGCTCAGTTGGTTGGAACATCATCCCAAACACCAAAAGGTTGCGGGGTTCGAGTCCCTGTCAGGACACATGGCTAGGCTGTGGGTTTGATTCCTGGTTGGGACACATATGGGAGGCAACCAATTGATGTTTCTCTCTCACATTGATGTTTCTCTCTCTGTCCCTCCCTTCCTCTCTCTAAAATCAATAAACATATCCTCAGATGAGGGCTAAAAATTAATAATGACAAAACAACAACAAAAATTATACCCAAACTATGTAACGTATGGAACTGCACTACCATGGTTAGGAATGACAGTCAGAATCTTGCAAACCTGAGGACACTGTGTCACCTGTGGGACGGCCCTCCCAGGCCATCTAATTCAGGGGCTGCAGACAGAAATGGCTGTAAGGCCAGGAGGTGATATGGCAGAGCGGGTCAGTGGGGTGTGCACCTCTCTGGAGCATGCATGGGCATCATTTTACTGCTGCTCACACGTGAGTGGTACCCATCATAGCTGCAGCCACTGCTCCATCTATTAACTCATTTTTGATTCACGCCAATATTAGGAGGTAGAGATCATAGCACGTCTACTTCACAGGTGAGAAATCCAAGGCAGAGAAGTAAAACCACCAGCTAGTAAGTAGTAGAGCCAGGAATTGAACTTGGCTCCCAAGTCTGGGCTTATACACTGCTCCAGCTAAGGAAGTCACATTTCAAAAATTCTCAAGATGCTTTGAAAGCAAAAGAAACCTGCAGACCACCACTTAGGCTGTGACTTTGCAACTCCAGGTATTTCAGTGCCCTCTTTTCTCAGGTGAGGAAGCTGCAGTCTCCAGAAGGGATTTGCAAATGTGACTTGCTGGTTAATGACAGACACTAGGAGAGAACTCAGCCTTGATTCCCTGCTTACCTAGCAGGCTTGCCTGCACCCCACCTGCCATTGCTTGCCCCTCAGGGCAGGAGTGGGTACTAGGGAGATGAAAATAGCTTACCCTTGCCCAGTCCTGAGATGGCATCGGTGATCACCACCACTTTGTTCTGCACGGCTGACTTTGACCACAGCCTGGACACCTCTTGGTAGATGAAGAGCAGGCCACTGATTCCCAAGAGCAGCAAAGGCAGGATGAGCACAGCTGTGACTCCCATCTTGTTCTGGGAGAAATGGTGAAAAGGAATCGACTTTTGCAAAGAATTGGAAAATTCTTGGCCGACCCAAGTGTGTAGGGTGCAGGCACTCATGCACTGAGCCCTGCGTCCTCTACAGGGAGCTGGGCTCTCTGCATGCCCCAGGGCTTCTTCCAAGCTGAACACCCTGCTAATCCCCAATTGTCCGATGAATAGGAAATTACTCACGATGTCTCCAAAAGCCAACTGAATCCAGGCGCCAACCCTCTCGAAGGTTAATTATAAATTTAATTAAAATGGGTCTGCATTTTTGGAAGGAAATCCATGTGTTAAGGCCACTTGCTTGGGCCCTAATGGCTATTTATAGCTCTCAGTGCACTAAAGGGCTTTTCAGGGTAAATATAGTGCCTATTCTGATATTCAGAGACACATGCTGGCCGGGTCTGATTTCAGAGTTCCTGCCAAGACTTTTAAAGCTCTTTGGCTTGTCCAACTATTAGAGGTTTCCTCTGCAGTTTGAGGCTAGGCATTAGGGATCAGGACTTGGGATTTCAGCACAAACATCCTTGCCCTCCTACAGGTAGTTGGACAGGCATGGCAGCGAACCAGCTGGCCTTCCGTCTGGTTGGGGACGAGAAGCATAGAAAAACTGTTAACCAGGATGGAGCCTGTTGCAGAATAAACCACTTGGAGGAGTGACATGAACTATTAGAAAAAGTAGTTTGGGGAGTGTTTGTCATGAGTCATGGCAATCTGCCTCACTGAGGCTTAACTTCCTCATGTGTGAAACGGGCATGACAGTATTATCTTTCAGGACTGTTGGGAGAAAAATAAGATACTGGCTATTTACCTGTCTCATAAGAAGATAACTATTGCTACCCTTTTAATGGTTAAGAATATTAAGGGTTTATCCCAAACATTAACTATTTTAATTATACTAGGGAAGTTGGAAGGATTAGAACTGGGAAGACATAAACAGCTAATTTGCAATTCAAATACTCACAGCATAATAACCCAAAAATGTTGTGAACAGTTTTTTAAAAATCAAATTTTTATTGACCTGTAGTTTATTTACTACAAGTGTGCACATATCCTAAGTGTGGTACTTCATAGACTGAACACATCCATGAGATCAGCCCCAGGTCAAGAAACAGAGCACTGGGCCCTGGCTGGTGTGGCTCAGTGGATTGAGTGAAGTCCTGTGAACCAAAATGTTGCTGATTTGATTCCCAGTCAGGACAGGGTTGTGGGCCAGGTCCCCAGTTGGGGACATGTGAAAGGCAAATGATCAATGTATCCTCACACATCTATGGTTCTCTCCCTCTGTTTCCTTCTCCTTCCCCCTTTCTCTAAAAGTAAATAAATATAATCTTAAAAAAAAGAAATAGCGCATTGCCCACATGCCTGCACCATGTCTCTTTCCAGCCCATAAGGGTAACTTCTTCCTCACTTTTAAAAGCAAGCATAAGTTTTACCTGTGCTTTAAAACACTTTTTAAAAATTTTACTTATTTATTTTTAGAGAGAGGGGGAGGAAGGAAGAGAGGGTAAGAAACATCAATCTGTAGCTGCCTCTCATGTGCCCCTACTGGGAACCTGGCCTGCAACCCAGGCATGTGCCCTGACTGGAAATCAAACCAGTGACCCTTTGGTTTGCAGGCCAGCACTCAATCCACTGAGCTACACCAGCCAGGGTCATTGCCTTTATTTAAATAGGCAATGCTGTCCTGCTGAATAGGATGTTTGAGAGATTCAGCCATATTGTCATGTGTTGTTGGAGATCTTATATTTCATTATATGAATCCACTTCCCATTTTCAATTTATTCTTCTGAGAGTAGGCACTCAGCCAGTTTTTGCACGGGGCTGTTACAGATAGTGCTGCTATAGACACACATGGCTTTTGGTGGCACGAACACTATTTTAAAGCGAACACATTCAGTCTTTCAGACAACAGAATAAGAAACTTTGGCTCTGATGGCCTTCACATCTGGAGACATCGGCTGAGAAAAATAAAACAAAGAGGTGAAGGCAACGTCTACCCCACTGTCTTAGTGTCAAGGATTCCTCAACTTAAGTCCCGGCCATTTCATTCCACACCCATGGACAGGGCTGGAACGGTTTTAAATTCATTGAAATTATGAATTAGGAAACTTCAAAAGAGCATTTTTTTGAGGAATAACTTATATTGGGAGACTTAAAATATTAATATCATAATGTCTCCATACCAAGGTTGGTTCATTAATCATATTGTGCAAACATGGCCATGGCTGTGATGGAACGATTCACAGGCTCTTTATCTGAAGATAAGCCCCACAGAGGTACATGGTCCTTTGGAAAAGAGGTGGTATCTGGGTCTGCAGCAGTGTTGATGGCAGCCTGTCTATTTAAGTTGATGCCACTGACAAGGGTCCCCCACGCCCAGGTGTCCTAGCAGCCCAGCTGCCTCTTCCCACAGCCAGGCAGGCTTCTGGCGCCATTTTCTATGCTGTGAAAGCAGTGACTTGTTGTACAGCATTCCACCCAAAGACTAGTCAGCATCCCCGGATTTCAGTGTGATGTTGCTAGAGGATGATTCAAGCCATCCGTAAATATCACTCAAGATTCTTTAATTTATTTTTCAATCATTATTGTTGCACAGCTATTATGAGCTGGGTGGTGTTCTAAGTCATAGCAGTGAATGAAATTATGGCAGGTTTTAAGCTCTTGTGCTGGGAATGGATAGTAAAGCCACAGGTAAATAATGGTACAGCATGCCAGAAGGTGGTATGTCCTGCAAGAGAAGACAAGCATCAGGGAACCGTGGTGTCCAGGCAGGAGACAAACTGCCCTGGATGACTCACATGGAGAGACTTTAATGGAAGGCCCCCTTACAGGGCTGTGGAAGGGTTAAAGAAACACAGGGGCCGAGAGGCCTCCCAGTAGGTCTCCCTGCTTCTGTCCTTGGGGACTTTTGCAATTGTAATTCAGGTAAGCAGTGATGATGGACTCAGACATATTTGAAAAGTATAGCAGAGAGGATTTGTTTATGGGTTGGACAGAGGGGCATAAAAGAAAGAGAGGAATAAAATTTACTCCAGGATTTTGACTCAAGCAACTAATAGGATAGAAGGTTTGTTTGTTTGTTTTCGTTTTTAATAAGAAAGGATGAAGGAGGCAAAGACTGGGGGGTGGATGGGTACATTAGGAGTTTGGTTTTGTCTACATTAATTTTGAAATCCCTGTCAAATCTAAGTGAAGGTATTGAGTAGAAAGTACACCAGACTGGAGGTATGTCCAGGGGAGAGGTCCCAGCTCAGGAGACATACTTGGGCGTTATCACAGGTAGGTGGTATTGCTGGACATGCAATGGGATAAGGTCACAGGGGAATAATTGAGGACTGAGCTCTGGGGCACTCTAACATTTAGAGGTTGGGGACCTGAAGGGGAATCGATAAAGGAAATGGAAAAGGTGTAGCCAGTGTGGTGGTAGAGATTCAACAGACCAATGTCCCAGGGGTCAAATGATAATGGTCTTTTCAGGAGAGAGATGACCTTTCGTGTTTGATGCTGCTGATTAGTCAAGTAAGATGATAAAGTCTGAGAAGTGACCTCAGCTTTAGCAACGTGGACTCACTGGTTGTGTGGACAGGACCGTCTGTGTGAACATTACTGTGAGTGTTCAGTTCTCCTTCAGTCTTCCTCTCAGTGGTCCTGAAATGTGCCAGCCCAGCAAGGTGGTTCATGATTCACCCAAACTCCCTATACCTTCGTCTTTGAAAGCACAGTCTTCTGCATACCTTGCTACAGTATTTGAATGATGACCTCACCAAGTCTGAAAGATGCTCAGAGCCACAGGCTTATGAGGTCCTGAAGAGCTTGGTTGAATAATATTAGGCAGCTTCAACTTTGCTCCAGGGCCCTAGCAACCACGAAGAGGCAGCACAGGGCAGTGGGTCCTGTGGCATGGAATCATGTTTGTACTCAAAGTTTTCAGGGGAGATTTGGGTGTGAAAAGTCAGACCCACTAAGGGTGGTGGGGACTTCCTGTTCTTTCAACATAATTGCCAAAGATAAGAAATATTCCAGCAAAAAAGACATTCATTGGTCTATAAAGGAATTCTTACTCTACTGCTCTACTTAGTAAAGGAGGCTGAAGACTTGCCTAACCCTAAAATAATGGTATTTGCTAGTCCAGGAATTGAGAATGGAGACTGAGTGGGATGAATGCATCCTTAGTTGAGGACCATCCTGGAACACCTGGGATGTGAAAGCTGCAGCCTGCATCAGAGCAAGTCCCAGCCTGCCTTTCCTGGAGCCTCTCCAATCTCCTTGGCTCCAAACAGAAACCATGCCTGGAACCAAGTCTAGCTTTAAGCTATGTGTAGCTTCTAATTGCCCTAATCCATCTCTGAATCAGAGAAAAGTATTCCTCCACTGGCTTCCCCCCCAGCATTTACAACCCCTTTATTTTACCCATAAGGCACCCCAGGTCCCTGCCCTTTGACAGGCTTGCTTAGGGAGAGAAGAAAGCAGAAGATGATCTGTCTCCACTCCACCCCCAGAAAGGCAGCATGATGGGTTTGGAGTTGGACAGCCCGGAGTCCAAATCTCATGCTTATGCTTTTGGCTTGTGTGCAGCCTTAGCACACAGTTAGACTTACTGAATGTCACAGCCATCATCCAGAAATGGGAATGCTAATACTCTTACCTTCCTCACTGTACCATGTGGAGAATTGGAATAAAAGAGGTGACAGGCTCGTATACCACACCCAGGATGGTGTGGCTCATCCCTGGGGTGATGGGTTCTGTTTCTCCCTTCTCCCTGGCAATTTTTTCCTAGTCTTTGTTGGTCCTTCTCATTGCCTTCCCTCAGTGCTTGTCAGGGCCCATTCCTGAGGTCCCTGGACTGGGTTGTGAGACAAAGGATGCCAGGCTCAGTCAGGGAGTGTGTGTGCACACACTTTATAAAGAGTAAAGTGTTGGGTCACTGTCACTTTTGGGCTGTTCCCAGGGCTGAAATGCAGGTCCTGTGAGCATGGTCTGTCTTTCCAGCCAGGACCAGCACTTGTTTTGCTGCACAAAGCTGCTTCCTCTCCTTTGGGAGGGCGGGTGCTCCTGATCCACAGAGACACTCAGGCATAGGGCTGGGCCACTGTGGAGTGGGGAACAAGGCTGGGGCAGTCTGGTGTGTTGCCAGACTAGCCTAACATCTAAAAAATGTCTGGAATATTCAACCCAAAAAAGGAAAGAAATTCTGACACATGCTACAACACAGATGCTCCTTGAGGACATTATGATGAGTAAAATAAGCCAGTCACAGAAGACCAAGTACTATATGATTCCACTCATATGAGGCACCTAGAGCAGTCATAGTCACAGGCAGGAGCTGGTGGGGGGCCAATGGGGAGTTAGTGTTTCATGGATGTGGAGTTTCAGTTTTGCAAGATGAATGTGGATGGACGGCAGTGCTGGTTACACAACAGTGTGAATGTACTTAATGCCCGCTATACACGTAAAAACAGTTAAGATGGTAAATTTCATGTTATGTGTATTTCACCACAATAAAAAATGAAAAAAATGTCTTTACCTCCTTTGGACCTCCTTTGGACCTCTTTTACCTCCTTTGGACCTCCATCCAATATAAGATGATGCTGTTTATATAAAATATAGAGACATCCAAGACACTTTCATTTGTAGTTATGACTATATCTACGTGTAGTAAATATGCACAACTGTGCAAAGGAACGGCTCCTGGGAGGTGGTCACTTCTTGGGAGACAGCACAGAGGAAGAGCTGGGATAGGCGTGTGAGCCATTAGTTGTATCTCTTGCATTATTTCTTTTCTTTTTTAAAAAAGATCTGTGGCAACTGTGACAAAGCCTTTACTTCTGTTAAATCTGACTGGTGGGTAAATGCATGTCTGTTACATTATTTTATATATGTAGAAATATCTCCAAAATGAAAAGAGAACATAAAGTAAACAGAGAGAGAAAGAGAAGCAGCTGCATGCAGTCTGGCATCCTTATGACTTCCTCTGATCTCACTAATTCTATTTTCAAATTGCTGTCTCCTTTTCTGTCATCACGGGGTGAAAGATGTCTCTCTCCTGCTCCCTGTGACCACTTAAAAAAATCCCGTTTTTCATGCCTCACATTGATGCAGCAGTTGACTTGACAAGAGTGAATAATATTGTCGTCAGCCATCTAAGCGATGGCAATGTCCTAACCTTTAACCTTGGCTGTCTTCCAATCTCCCCCAACCCTCCTCCTGCCACACAGCACTAAGTTATTTGTGTAGTTGGTTCCTTGAGGGCAGGGGTACGTTCTCAGTCATGCTTGCATCTCCATGACATCCAAATAGGGCTTTATAGTCACATATACACAGTTGAGCGAATGAAAAATGTTTATGTGAACAGACATGACCAGTCTCACTGGATAGGCCTACTAACCTTATCTTGGTCTTCAGAGAAGTCTCTCTCAGCCCAGACTAACCAGGTGAGTCTCCCCAAGGGTTGGTCTGATGACATAAATGTAGCTAAGTTGTCAATTCTAAGAAAACATCAGCAAAAACATTCTGAGCAGTGGAGCGAGTTTTGGGCTAAACTCACTAATTCTGGAAAAATAGTTGGCTCACTGGCATCAGACTGCTACTTTCTCGGTTCTTCCTCTGTGGACACCTTGTTTATTCTTGCCTAACCACCTAGAGTCAGCTGCCACCCTTCTTTGCCACCCACCCTTGCCTCCTGAGCTCCCTGAGCCTGGTCAGGGAGGGTCTGAGCACCAGAGATGGCTCCTCCTGAAGATGGGTTTGTTTGCAGAACAACCGACACTCCAGAAACCCCTCTGTGAGTTGGTGCAACAGGTAGACAGTAGACATGGGCTGATTCTATAGCAGCTGACCCCAAACAGGCATTTCACTAATACCAAAAAAGAAAGAAGTTTGACTCCTTACTCCTAAGAGAAGTGGAATGTTGTAGATACCTGGTAAAATTCACTGAATGACTAACTAAGGATGGATGCCTTCAGGCTAAAAACTGTTGGCAGATTTGTACTTGTTTGATCCTGGCTTTTTCTTGGACAGGGTCACTGTGATTTCGGTATTGTTTTCCCAACTCACTGGCAAGGGCTCAAACTCTGTCTTGTTTCCTTATATACTCATGGGACCTCACAGTGCTTTGCACAAGGCAGATACTAGCAGTTAATCCTTCCATTGTGATAAATTGCAGGCATTGTTCTAAGATCTCCACGTATATCAACACACTTAGTCCTCACAAACCCCTCAAGTAGATAGGATTGTTCTCTCAGTTTATATAGGAGAAAATGGAGGTGTAGAGAGACCATGGACTTGCGCAAGGTCAAGATGAGGAGCTACAAGTTACATTTAGGCAGCTTGGCCCCAGCATCCATGCTCTTGATCATAAACCATATTACTTCCCACAAAATGCTTAAAAAAGTCTAATTGATAGCATATATTTATACTCATTTGATGGATAGATTATATATACACACGTACATACTTCTTGATATGCCCATATATGTGTGTGTGGGGTTCTATTTGCCAACCATTGTTCTATATTCTGGGTGGGGGTACAGAGAAGAGTTCTTGCCATAGAGAAATACTTGACAATTTGTAAGAGGGAAGCAGATGTATAAATAAATTATCTTAATATACCATGGAATTAAAACCCACCTGGGTCTGTGTTACAGCACAGACTGATGAAAATAGTGGGTGTTGGTTCTGTTTCTAGAACTGGGTGTGGTTACACAGCTACACTCACTGTTTGAAAATTCATTAGACTATACTCTCAGGAATGTGTCTTTTTCTCTACATTTGCTAAACTTTAATAAAGTCGACATTTAGAAACTTTATAAGTGCCTTGGAGCTCAGAGGATGTAGCACCGGATGGATTCCAAGTTGAGCCCCTGCCTGGCCCTAGTGTGGAGCTGGCCGTGGGCTCCTTTCTCCGGGTGCCACCTGTGCCGTCCAAAGACATCAGCTTCCCTCGAGTGGTATCAGAACATTCACTTCCTCCTTGGGACCTTCAGCTGTGATCCCCACAGATACGGTTTTATTTCTGAGAGAGAATTGAGTGAGGGTCTGTTTGGAGACATTTACAGGGCGTGTCCTTCCCTCTAAGATCAGACTCTGACTGGATGTTGTGAGAGCGACTCGGGGTCTTCTGCACAGACGCAGAACTGAACGTGCACCTGGGGAGGACAGAGGCCGGGGCTACAAACCCTCCTGCTCTAAATGCAGAGATGGTTGGGGTGGGGGGACCCCAGGATGCCTTCTCTGTATTGGGCTTATTCTGGAAAATCCAATTTTCTATATCTTCCAATAAGCTTCATTCAACAAAACACAGAATTCCATGGGACCTTCACCTGTTAAGCAGGTGCTCGCGTGTAGCCCGGGCATGACTAATTCACTGGATTTTCCTCTTATTCAATGACAGTATAAATGTTACAGTTCAGCATAAGCATATTGAGTGATTTTATTTAAGGGTTCTATTCAGGTTTTTTTTTCAGAAATGATGTGTTCACTAAACACATAAATTATTTTTTAAATGAATCTGAGCATATTTAGTGTTATAGAAATTGGCAGTCCACTTTCCCCCCCAACCCCAAATTATGTGTCTAACAACCTGTGGCCTCAATAAAATGTTAATTTAAAGTATAAGATAATTTATACAATATTGTAATTGAACACAGTAGGGAACATGAAGTACCCCACTGCTTCAGACAAGACTGGCAAGAGTAGTGTTGTTTATTTTTAGAAGCAAAAGTGACTGGCAAGTTAAACACAACAATTCGAACATTTGTTCCACTTGACTGAGATAAGATGTCATTCCATTCGACTGTTCTCATTTTGTTTTACCATTCAATTACCTTGCAAACTGATTTTACTATAGGTAGAAATCGGAAAATTTAGAAGAAAAAATATTTTTATTTGTTTTATTTATTTTTATTAAAAAAATTCTCAACTGAGGATATGTTTATTGATTTGACAAAGAGAAAGATAGAGAGAGACATCAATGTGAGAGAGAAACATTGATTGGTTGCCTCCCATACATGCCCCAACTGGGTATCGAATCTGCAGCCTAGGTATGGGCTCTGACCAGGAATCAAACTGGCAACCTTTTGGTGAGTGGGATGGCACTCCAACCAACTGAGCAACCCAAGTGGGGCAAAAATATTTTTAAAAATAACCCAAAGCTTATTTTTAAATTCATGTCTTTTCAATTACAATTAAAAAGAAAGTATGGGATACTTACACATATGATCAATTTGTGTGTGTCAGTTAAGGAAAATAAATTCTTGACTCCTCTGTCAACAAAACTGTTTGGGAAACACATGTTACAATCCTCTTTTTGGTTTTATTTATGTATTTTTAAAGAAGTGGGGTAGGGACGGAGAAAGAGAGGAAAAGAAACATTGATGTGAGATAGAAACACCAACTGGTTGCCTCTCATATGTGCCCTGACCAAGGACCGAACCCACAACCTAGGCATGTGCCCTGACTGGGAATCGAACTGATGACCTTTCGCTTTGTGGGACTACATCCAACCAACTGAGCCACAAAGGTCAGGGCGGCTTCTCTTCCTCTTAGTGTGCACGTGCTCCCTCTATCTTTGTTACACTCACTAAACTCACTATCAGGAAAGCTTGAGATGTTCACTTAAACTGGAAGGTCAATGACTGACATGGTGTGTAAGCATTCTCTCACTTAAAGATACTGGACTGAGAGGCTGAAGCCAAGGGGTTTAGTGAAGGATGAGATAGTGGGTGGGAGCTTTACCTGGATTCAGCCTTCTGAAACCCACCCCAGAGGGGTGCACTGTGGACATTACAGCCTGGCTTGTCTGCCTGTGCAGATCTGGCAGCCACCAGCACTGGCTAGCACATGGACACCCTAACGGGGGCACGTGGTGGCAGGTGCTCAGAGAAAGTCATGAGTGCTTGCCCCACAAGGCTGTGAGCAGCTTCTGTTTCTCAAACCGCTTCCAGAGCCTCAGGTTCCGGGATATTGTGTTCAGAGTGCCGACTGCCTTTCTGCACCCTCTGCTCCTCTGTGCGTTCCAGGTGGGCTGCTGAGTATCTGCTCATGGCCATGACTGACACCGCCATGCAGAGGGCAAAAGAGCCCCAGGCGAGGCTGTCAATAAAAGGCACAGTTAGGAAAGGACCTGGGGCTATGTTCTAGGGCTTCCTACCAGGAGTCAGTCTGGTGATAATCCAGCTCCTAGCTCTGCCCAATTTGGACCCAGATTTTGGATCACCAGTGTCAGAGCCCAGCCAATGTTGCGTTGTAGGTCCGTGGCTCAGAGAGTGAATTCTGGAGGCATAGTGCTCAGGTGCACTGGGGGGTTTGCATCCATCTCTCCTTAACTGTGCAGCCAGAAGCTGCTGACTTCACCTCTCTGTATCAGTTTCTCATTTGCAGAACTGGGACCATAGGAGCACGGCCCACAGAGTGGTTGTGAGGAATTCAGTGACAGCTCACAGAGTGGTTGTGAGGAATTCAGTGAGTTAATGGTGGGAAGCACTCAGCATGGCATCTGCTGTGTATGGTGCATTTTGTAACTGTTGTTGCTCTGACCCAGGACACTGGCGCAGGGCATTGCTCTGCCATTACATCTCTGCCCTCTGGAAGCCTTTTGCTTCTGAGATGATGGTCTATACTTTTCATCTTTCACAGGCCCCAGCAGAGTGGTTGCTGAGAAAGAATCTCTATAAACTGACATTTGTGTATGTTCTCATGGGCTTGAATTCTCAGGTGAAATAGATGACTTCATACTTAAACACCTAAAACAAAAACCCATGAGTAAGTTCTAACTCCTCTTTGGAGCTTCCAATCATCCTTACATATGACACTGATAACTGGGTAATAGTAACACAGGCATGTTCACCAAACCCTGGCATAGGGTCATGGGGCTGTGAGCTTTGACCGTGTTATTTATTTTACAAAGAGGAAAGTAACACAAGAGGTTGTCATACAGGACGAAAATATAAGTTTATGTACATGTATTTATTTGTAAGATGAAGCTATGGTTTGGAGGTCCACATTGAAGAGAACCCTGTGGTCTCATACAACATGGCTGAGTCTTCGTGTTAGAGACACAGTTATGGCCTCATCTTTCCACTAAAAACAGCCACTGGGTCTCCCGCCACTAAAATATTTATTAGGAGTTATAGCCCAGGACTTTATCCCCTAAGCTGTGTTTAAGAATATAATGACAATGATTTCCTTTCTTGGGGATTTTAGTCTGTACTGAACATTTTAGAAACATGATCTCTTTTGGTCTATGAAAACATTTGAGACAGGTATCCTCAATTAACAGATGAGGGGACTGGGCTACAGAGAGGTTAATAAACTAATGCAGTTGCAAGAGTAGCAGGTGACAGGGCTATGACCAAGGGCGGTGGCCCTACAAAGCACACGTGCATCCTTGCTGGTGCCTCAGAACTTGGGCACCCTAGACAACAACTCACCAATATGACCAGCCATAGTTCCACGTCTGAGGCCTCCAGTCTTCTGGCCCAAGGCTCACGGTGATTTGAAAAATTGTTGTGTACATCACGTGGGCCACCATGCCCAGGAGCCCTGCGCAGGACAGCATGGTGAGCCACAGCTGGGGGGATGGTTTCTCCGCCTGGCATGAGATGGATGTAGGGAGCCCACTAGCATCCTCCGTGACCCCTTCTGAGCAGCCTTCACATTTCACAGGTGCACTAATTTCTTACTGTCACCGGTCTATGCAGTGGTGTGTGTCCCTTTGCCCTGTCATTTCTCCCATGACCACCTATTTCCATCTTGTCACACCCTTGGGTCCCCATGTTGCAGCCTCTCTTTCCCAGCACAGAGGAGGAGGGGTCCTTGAGCTGCCTTTGGCCTGAAGCCACCCTTTGCAATGTTCTGTCATGTTATATTTTTAATGTGGATTTTTTGCTGATACTTAAGAACTAGGATACTTGACACAAAAATCAGAGTATGTTCTGACTACACTAGACTCACATGGCAATGATCAGTGGGGGCTGAAGTCAGTTGCCAACGTCCTTTGTAAGTGACTTGGTCTTTGTGCATGGAGACCCAGACGAGTTTTTTCTTTGATAGTTGGGCAGGGTGTGTCTAGGAGGCACTGTGCCCATTTTTCCAGATATTTGGGGGGAGCTTTCTCTATATACATTTTGGTCTTTTGTTCAAGAAAGTTTCCTTGAATTTTACTTTTAAATATTAGTCCTTTCACTGTTTTATCTTTCTTTTTCAGGGACTCTAATTACTTTTAACTTAATAAATGTAGGATGGGCAGTGGCCAACTGGGGTCCAAATAGAAGTGGGTTTTAACTGGTGGTGGCAATTATTTATATATTAATGGAAATGTCTAAAGTTCTTATGATGTACTTGAACTGATTAATCCTTAAACATGCTACTAGACATCTCTTTCATGCAGCTGAAACTGAAGGAGACATCCAGAAGGAGGCCTACTCATGACCTTGAAGGACCTTGGGAGAATGCCAGGACCTGGCAGGGAGCCGCCAAGAGTCCATGGCCTGGCTGTTACCTATAAAAATCCAGAAGTTAGATTTTATCATCCTGTTCACTGATGATAAAACTTGGAAAAGATGTTTTATATTTACTAAGTCCAGAAGGGATCTCCCCACTGGACTGACTGATGCCTGTTAACGTTACAGAGTTTTGCTCTGCCATTGCTCTGGGTTCTTTTCTTGGTAAAAAGCCCACCTGGGGACCAAATTAAGTTGCTCTAAAAGTTGCTTGGAGAACACAGAAGGCCCCCAAAAGGAGTTCTTTATTCTTATGGGATATTTACACCAAACTTGGATACCAGGTTACCATTTATTGAGTATTTATTATATACCAGGCACATTCTTATTTAGTCATCACCTTTTGAGATACCTAGCTGAGAGAAGTCAGATAACTTGCCCAGGACCACACAGCCATTAAGTAGCACAGGGCCGAACCTGGGAAGGATTTCTCCCCAGACTCCTGCCTAACCACTGTACTAAATTGGGCAATTTGTGTCTCAGAGTCTGTGACCTCCCTTCCTGGGGTTGTGATGAAACACACTGGTGAATTTATTCCCTGTCTATGCTTCTTCCCTTTCTTTTCATCAGTCGCCCAAAGCCTCGTCACTCCCCCTCGTGGGATTAATGAACTCAGTGGCTTTTGCAGTGGACCAGCTATCCTGCTGAACCTGCCACTGACAGGAAAGAGCCAGCCCGAAGCTTTGCGGCTCCCTCTGGGGCAGGCAGTGTGTCTGTCAGAGGGACGCTGGGGTGGTACCTGCAAGCACCATGAGGACGGCTACAGCAGCATCCACCTGGAACCAGTGGGACCCAGAGCTGCTGTAACTCACTCTGGAGCCCAGAAGGATGGCGCTTGTCAACATCAGGAGGGTATTCAGGACCTCGGCCCCGATGGACAGCCACAACACACCTGCAAAATGTAGGCAAGACAGAGATGCTGGGTGCTTGGAATTCGGCAGCATTAGGATATTCGATCCTTAGAGTTAGTTCACTACTAAAACGAAAAATAAACAAATGCCACGGGGTGAAAACCACAGATACCTGGTGAATCTTGGGAATCTGGCAATGAAAGGGGCTCCTAGGGCTTGAAAAAAAAGTTTGTAAAGAGTATCCTTTGCTGGGAAAAAGAAAAAATAGAAGAACTAAAGCAAAACTGTGATGTGAGTACATAAGAGAGATACTAGGGTCTCCATCCCTTAGTTTCAAAATTAATGTATTGTTTTGATTCCACCAGAATACATATCTTTTTAAAGAAGAAGCTAGACAAACTTACACAGGGGCAGAGGAGTCTGAGAATTTTAAGAGCCCTGATTACAGATGCCAAAGCTTCATTTGTTTTTGTGTGAACCAGTTATTTACTCAGATCTCCGAAGGGGATCTCACTTGTGGCTTCAAGGAACTGTGTCGGATGTGGAGGGGAGTAGAAAAAGAGGACAAAAAGGGAAACTAATTCTTGTAAAAGGTTTCCTGTAAGGCAAGTTGGGTACTGGGGACATAGCAATGAATGAAACAGAGTGATCCATGCCTGTACTCCAGCTGGGTAAACAGATACTAAGAAAGCAAATATAAATTGGATGCATGTTATAGAGAAGAAAAAATGCTACAGGCAGTGATCAGCCAGAGCTCATCTCTTCCCAGCTCTGTGTTTACCTTGCATTGACAGCTTGAAATTGGCCATGGTGGGAGTATTTACACCATGGAAAGTGGCAAATGCTACTAGTCTAAGCTTCCCCTTCACCCCCACCTGGCAAAGTTCGTTCTTTAACATTTAACAAAGTTGGTATTTCATGTTCCACTACAGGGCAAATGAAGACAGAGCCAGTGGTTCTAGCTTTTGGACTCAATTTAATGAAAAATAAAAACATCCAAAACTATCAATAACTCTTTTATCTTTCCCCTACCCCAACAAAAATAATAAAAATTGTCCAAATTGTGCAGAGCTGGTGGACAGAACATGAATAAGGTAGTTACCTTGTTCTTCAGTGGGTATTATACTCTGGAAACTCCTACACCTTTCACCTGGAAGACAAGGAAAGTATATTCATAAATAGGGTAAACCTTGACAATTAGGGGCAAACTGTGTTCTTAGCTCCTTGAGTGTATCCCACGTCATTTTGAACAAGGATTGGGGAGTGTGGCAGTCTGGTTTATTATTCACAGACATACAGTGCCCCTTCCTGTGGGAACATGATATAGTCTTGCCCTACTGAAGCCAGGGTTGGTCATGTGACTTTCTTTGGTCAATGAATTGGGAGCAGAAGTGAGGTGGATCATTTCTGGTCAGAAGCTTGCAAAGCCAGTGTGTTGTCCACATGGTTTTTCATTCCCCTCTGTGATCACAGAAGCATATGTCCAGATAGACTCTCCATCAGCCTGGGTCCCTGAATGGCTACAGTGAGGAGTCATTCCTTGTCAACCTGAAAAGTATATATAGAATGAGCTACAAATGAATCTGTCTGTTTCAGTCACTGGTATTTGGGGGTTGTTGGTTACTGCAGCAGAACTTAGTCCATCTGGACTGATTCTGCCAGCCTTAGACCAGTTGTACTCAGCTTCCCAAACAGTATTCGTTATGATACAAGTCTCAAGTAACTTGTTCCTGGTTAGAGGGAAAGGAACAAAGTTAGTAATGATTTTTTTAAATGAATTTGAACAGATTCAGAACTATCTCTGTTACTCAGTGACCCAGTTACTTGCATTCCATCATGCTTTCTGGAGTATGAAAGGAAAGTGAGTATTTACAGTGCATGCACCAAGTACTGGGCAGAGGCCACCATCAGACTTGTTTTGTGCACCAAGGAGGTGTGCTTTGCCTTCATCATTGTCAGGTTGCACATGCTGGCTGGCAAAGCTTACACCACCACCTTAGATCTGCAGTGCCTTTGAAAGAGCTCAATCCATGAATGTCCACTTGGTGTATGGATGTAACCAAATTCTGGTTTGAGGGTGAGTGACAGAGGGAGAATTGAGACTACAGCAACTCACCCTGCAGGGTCCTGTCCCAGGTGGGAACCCTATTTTTTCTCCATGCATATGTCAGCCGCACACTGAACCACAGAGTGGGAGAAGCATGGGAAATCACCTGGTTTTTCCCTGCCCGGTTTAGAGGAGCGCATCCAGAGACCTCAGAGGCAAAATGGCTGGTACAAGACAAACAGGCAGAGGCTGTCTCAGCATTGGAACTCGGGTCTGCAGGAGTGCAGCCCAACGCTGTCCACATCACGGATGGAACACAATCCAGTGGACAGCAGGGACGGTGCCAGGGAGGCAAAGAGGCCTGAGACACTGGCAGCTGCTCCCAGGCTGGACTGGTAGCAGCTAAAATGAATCAAGATGCCAAAGCCAAGGGGCATAGATCATCAGCTCTTCGAAGGAATGGCTTTTTTGCTGTCTCTAAAATTGGTTCAGTAGTCCCCACATGAACCTTGCCTTGCCTTGATTGCCTTACTAAGATAATAGACAGGAAAGATTCTCTCACAGTTAATATGCACTTAAACCTTTTTGGAATAGAATGAGTTCTATTGGGCAAGTACAGGTATACCTTGTTCTATTGTGCTTTGTTTTATTGAGCTCTGCAGATATTGTGATTTTTACAGATTGAAGGTAAGACCCTTTACCAGCAAAATGATGACAGCTTGCTGAAGGCTCAGATCATTAGCATTATTTAGCAAAAAGTATTTTTAACTAGTATATACATTATTTTTAAAGACAATAATATTGCACATTTAATAGGCTACAGTATAGCATAAATGTAAACTTTATATGCACTGGGAGAGCAAAAGACTTCATGTGACTCACTTTATTTTGATATCTGCTTTATTGAGGTAGTCTGGATCCAAACCAGCAATATCTCCTAAAGGTCGGTAAACCTTAAGACTTGCCAGCTCCTCTTCCTAAAACTGGGCCCCATTCCTTTGAGTTCCTGCACTGCCCCTCTGCTGGGCAGTAGGAAGGAGAGGAACAATGCTTGGGTTTGCGGTGTAGCCATTCAGCTGGGCTGCTCTGCTGGAATGTTTTCTGACTTGCATGTGCAGCAGGAATTCATTTGTCACATAACTGTCCCAACAAATGGCCTGAAGGAGGGTGTGTGCACACTTGGGGCTGAGACCACAGCCAGGGCTAATCTTTAGCCGCAGGGCCTCACAGCTTTTTATTTCAGTCTACTTTGGATTGATGTGATTGGATGTGTTTTCTGGTTGATTCTCTGATTTTGGCAGCAGTGGCTGTATTATGATCCTAATAGCAAAAATTTGTCCTAGTCCCTCAGTTCTACCAGGGAGGTCCCCACAGCATTGGGGAAATCTCAGCACTCGGCCCTGTTCTCTCTGTCTCGTGGGGCCAAGGCAGCCCTTTCCCCATGGTACCTCATCAGATCCTCCTTACAACCCACGAGTCAAGACTGCAGTGAGAGCAACAGACAGACATGGGATGGAATGCGGCATCTACATCCAAAAGGCCAGGCTCTTGTGCCTGGTTCTGCCACAGTCAGTAATCTCAGGAAGTTTCTTGACCTCTCTGAGCCTCGCTTTCTTCATCTGCAAAATAGGTACAATGAAAGTTCTCCAGTACAAAAGTACAGGGTCTGGCACAAACAACACCCACCTTTTTATTACAAAATCTTTCATTACGTAAAGCATGTAATGCTGTAACAAAATTGTAAGCATGTAATTCTGTAACATAACAATATCACAGTCAAGCATACCATATGGCATTTAGGTGAAATGTTCAAATTAAAACTATAAATTATTATACCCAAATTATTACCCTACCAACCACACTCAAGCAGGTGTTACTTCCACTGGACCCTGTAGTTTGTGAACTGCCTTACACTTGTTTTTGTGCCCAATTATTGATCGAGACAAATACAAACATCCATGTATTGCAATTTCATGGCCAAGTTCAAGCAGGTTGGTGGAGCCAGGAACTGAAACTGGGTTTTCCCACCTGAGACACAGAGAGCACAGATAACTTAGGGTCTGTCTGGTCTTCAGAAGAGGCTGCCTTTTCTTGTAGGACTAACTCAGAGGCCAGGCACAGAGCCAGGCGCAGGGCAAAGAAAACGTGGTGGTTAGCCAAGGAGATAAAGAGAATTTACAATAGCTTAGAAGGGTGAGTTTAGCCTGGGTGAAAACAGTCAGACCATAGTGACCCCTTGATTCCTGTCAATCCCCAGAAGTGGTGTTCCTTTTGAATAAAGCCAGCAGGATTAAAAAGCAAAATCTTTATAAATCCTGTGAAGCCAGAGTGGCGGGTGCCGCGTAGCATGACAGTGCTTGGCCGGTCAGACTGTGCAGCCCAACAGCCATCCCAGCAGAAGGTGCCCAAGTCCCTGGAGGTTGCCTCTGTCCTGCCTCATTTGCTTGTAACCCCACCCTTTATGGGGTGTCCAGGTTCCTCTGCCCTTAAACTCTGAGTTTAGCAGAGCAACATAGAATCGGAAATCAACACATTTCACTAATTCATTAGCCTAAGAAAAAGGACATTTTGCCTAAGTGCTGCCTCAACCAGGACTTTTCATTCCGAGTGTTCATTTCAGAGGGCGGACTCAGAGGTGCTGTCTCCCTTAGAGGCATATCAGGCATCAGGGAGGAAGTGTAGTGCTCTCCCAGGTGACCTGTGCAGAGGCTGCCCTGAAAAAGCACTTCAGGTACAGAGTCCCTAGGTGGGTCCTCTTTTAGGGGTCAGAGATGGAGAATTCAGAGGGAAAATACCCCAGAAACCCCTAGACACACCCTCCTCAGGGCAAAGTCCTTTCTGCCAGGGCTCCCCAGAGCCCCTCACACCTTCTGACCCTCCCAGTAAAGCTCTGCTTGGTGCCTTCCCACCCCCCTCCGCATCACCCAGGCACTTGGGATAAATTAGATATAAAGTAGCAGATGTTTGTGTGGAGTAGCCTCCCCCTGGAGCCCCGCAGCACTTGGCCACACACAGGCTTTCTGTGCAACGTTTCCCAGACCTTGGGAAGAGTTCTCGTGGAACTCTGGGTACCTGCCTTCCCTGGCCAGCGGAGACCCTGAGAAGGCTGAGCCGCAGCGGAGGAGGAGATTTCAAGGTCATTGGCATTCCCTGCCAGCTTGCTCCATTTCCTTTTGTTACCACCTCCTGTAAGCATTTACTTGCAACCTCTGATGAATACCTTGTGTTTTATCCTCTTTTGTGTTTGCTGTTATTTTAGTCAGCATTGGTAAAAATGTAATTCTAAATATTTTGCTTCAGGGGTATCTTAACACATGAAGGTGATAATATTCTTCTGGGGGGAGAGGTGTTCTGTCCTCCTTTCCTACTTCTTACTAAATGACGACACTCTTGAGAGACCCTGGTTTACTTGATGGCATTATATTAGGAACCATATGAAAATGTGAGTGGAAGCTTTTCAGATTGATGGACACAAACTGGTTTGTTGATAATTATAAGATAATGAACTACCCTTCAGTTAAGTTTTGGTGATTGTGGCAGGCAAAGTCTGGCTAAGAGTTAAGGAATTTGAGATGCATGTGTAGCTCATCTGTGTCTGGCTGTATAATCTTCAGTGGGGCATTTTTAATTCTAGTTTCACCATCAGAAAAATGAGTCTGTTTTTCTAGATCACTTTTCCAAAGAGTGTCCCACTCAGGGTATACTGAACACTAATCTCCAAAAATATTAATTCTTATTTTATACAGATTTTTTGCAGGAAATACTGGGAAATGTGTCAGTAAACAGGTTTCTTTATTGTGGGACTTCTCAGATATTTTAATGTACTAATGAACTCTGTGAATTTCCAAGAAGAAAATGTAATAGGTGACATTTTCCAAATTTGTTTGACTATTGAAACTCTCTTTATTTAATTTTACAAAGAATATCTCAACAAGCATCTCTGTGGAGTAATCTTTAGTAAACCCAGCAAAGCACTTATTAAAATCTTTTTCTGGTTTGATCTCAAGTATATAAGATGCACATAAACCAGAAAGGGGTCAGTACATTCTTTGCTTCTACTTGGCCTTGTCCGTGAATCACTGAGAACATCGGCCCTCCTTGGACTGCAGCATGTGCTTCTGACTGACAGTGTACGAAAACCCATGTGTGGTGTGATCCACGAGAATGCGGTGTGTGTGGTCAGCACTCCATGGCTGGAGAGAAGTGTCAAGGGGACTCCTGTCTCTGGTGGAAGAAGCCTGAAAGAGCCTTACACAGACCCTCACTGTGCTTTCTACTCAGGGACAATTGATCATCAATCTGCATAGTGTTTGTGTAAGTATCTTAGGCATGTGCCACATGCACCTAGATAGTTTGCAGCTGAGTCTGGTCCTCCCTGAATCTCAGAGTTTTGCTGTTGTTGAAGAGATGAGGTTTCCAGCCCCACCCTTTCCTCAAGCCCAGCCCACGAAAAGTCCTTTCTTCCCGTCAGTCCCCTTGTCACTGGGGAAACAGTTCTCATCCACCTCATTTTCTAACTCTTATTCACTGGTTCAGGTTCTACTATGGTCTTGTCTCTCTGACATGATAAATAATAATGCTTCTAATTTTCTCCTGCTAGGCTTTGTCATCCTAGGGGATGTTGTTCCATTCAGTTCTTTGTCCTGGAGTGACCATGACCTTATGCTGCAGGGGAGGAGAAGCTGCCTGAGGTGGCATTGAAGAGCCATGTGAGTTAAGTTCTGTGATGAACCTTCTTCCTCTGCCCTGCGTTGCGTTCTGACACCAACATCTGGGCTGTCCTGCTTCAGACATTTGCTCACTCGGTTGTCTGCCTGGAACATCTATAAGTCCAACTTCCTCCTACTAAAATCGCCATTCTGCTTTGAGGCCTGCACAGTGACACCTCCCTCCCGAAAGATTCCCTATGCCCAGAGTTGTAAATAACCTCTTCCTCCTTTCTACTCCCATAGCCTGTGTACATCCTTGTTGTAACCATTACCATATTTTCCCTTGTATTAGTTTTATCTCAGTTCTCACCACTGTGGTCCACTCACCTTTCCTCATTCTCCTAGTCCTGTGGCTTCTGTGGAGATGGCTTTTAGTGAATTTGTTCCACACTACAGCGAGTTCCCCCTTTCCAGAGGGTTTGCTGTACAAGAGGAATGGGGGAGCTCAGCAGAAATACAGAGAACACCAGAAAGAAAAGAGAGCTGAGGGGAATAACAACAATGCTATGAGGATGGGAAAAGAAAAGGCAATTAGAAATTCTGGGGAATTCAAATAAGCTGTATAAGAAATTTGATGTAATGGCAGTACCTCCTTGACTTTGTCATGAGCAATATTTATATAGTCTAAATAAATAGCTGACTTATTGATTGAAATGAAGCATCGATATGACTACATTAGGAGGATGGCAGAGCAGACATGGGATGTGGTGGCGTCAGAGGATTATCTGTTACAGCAGGAAGTCAAGAGAGAATGTCTAACACGAAGACAGCAATGTCTTTGTAAACACAGAGACAACTCCCAGAAGAAATGACTAGGCCAAATGTGGTTTTGTCTGAGGGTCGGGACTAGGTTATAGAGCAGGAAGGAGCAGGGGAATCTTCGTTTTTATTATAAGCTTTCAAAATGATTTGATTATATATCTATGTGCAGATGGTACCTTGGCTAAATTCTTTTTAAAGGCATGCAGACTTTTAGACTCCATCCAAGACCTGGTGAGTCGGAATCCCAGAGCCAGTCACCCAGAGTCAGACAGACTTGTGGGCGACTGTGGCATGTACATACAGTCACCCACAAGTCTTATAACCGCAACATCACATGTAGCTATGGAAACAGAAGTGGGCTGTCCTCAGGTAGGCACTTGGAAAGGGAGTGGAAGTTCCCAAAGAATTTGCCTGTGTGTATTTTCCAGACCAAACATCTGAGACTGCCTTGAAGACCCTGCACAATGCAGGGCCTAAGCCTCTCGGGTCTGTTATGATGGTGGAGAGACATGGGGCAGGGATGGGGCAGGGATAGCATCTCCGAGAGTCCCCTCTTGTTGCCTTTTCCTTAGATCTCAGGAATAAACAAGCCTTGCTATGAGTATGAGAAAAGAAGAGGCAGCCCGAGGCAAGAGAGAAGTGGGATAGGAAGTCTGCTCCGTTCCACCTGCAGGGGGTGCCTTTGCCCCAGGGAGGGAGGAGCATCCCGTCCCGCAGGTAGGCCTTGGGTTTGTGGCCCTGCTGCCTACACTGAGGAGTCCACTCCCCACCCCCCATCTCTTTATGAGGTAAAAACACTCTTTGCTGAATGTATATGCTCCAAATACTCATCCTTCTCTTGTCTTCTCTCTCCTCTCCCTTCACTATTTCCCTCACCGCTGATCTGTCAGACTCACAGAAGTTCAAAAGATGTTGATGAATCGGGGCTGAGTAATGTGGTGGGGAAGGTGAGGGGCTTGTCAGTTATGTGGGATAAAACTCTCTGAGCCTCAGTTTCCTCATTTCTGAGCTGAGAAAATAACTTTTACTTTGCTGAGTTTTTTTCAGAGAGAGACACAGATAAAGGCCTAACTTGTTAAGGGTTTTGCTTCTGGTTGGTGATCCGCAAAAGGGTTCCTTTCCCATGGATGGTGTTAAAGGTCTGTTTTCTAAGAGAACCTTCCATTCCTGGACCCCTTAAAAGTGCAGGGATGCAGTTTAATAAATATTGATACTGTTTGAATCCGCTCATTTAATCTTTACACTGCTACTGTTCTATTTTATAGATGAGAAAACGGAGGCTCGGAGAGGCGCGGGGACTCGCGCGAGGATATAGCTAGGCAACCTGCTCCAGAGCTCCTGCTCTTGGACACTGCCGAGCACCTGCCACCCCGAACCTGCGGGGCTGTGCTCACCTGCGCTACCGCCGGGGCTCTCCTCGCAAGACTGCCACAGCCCCACGTGGAACGTGAGTTGGATGAACTTGTCGTCCCCCATCTCCCAAATGTACTGGACGGCCTGGCTCTCGTTGTCCGTTCTGCCGTCGCCGCTGCCCCCGCTGAAATGAATGCAGTGCCGTCCTCTTGCGTAGTCCTGGCACAGTGTCTTGGCCACCCTCCGGGTCCCCTCACACCAGTGGCTGCTGCTCAGGGCTGTGAGGGAGAAGGCAAGGGCGAGGCAGATGGGGAGGAGGGCCAGCGCCTGCTGCCGCCCGGCCCTGTCCATGGCTAAATGAGGTGTGTAGCATCGGGATGAGCAGTGGGCCCCTCCTCCGCCTCCTGGCCTTGGCTCCCACCCTCCTCAGCCCTGCCATCTGGCCTCCTCACAGTCTTCTGTGACCTTCCTGGGGCATGGGTACGCTGCAGCCTGCGGCAGCGGTGGCAGTGCCTGTTGCCTGAAAGGCCCTGGAGGAAACACAGAGCTGGGCAGGCTCTCATCTTGGTCCTCCCCAGGATGGAGATGTTTGTGAGAGCGCTGGTTTTCAGTTCTGTTTTTTTTTTTTTTCAATTGTAGTGAAATGTCATAGTGTAAAGTTTACCATCTTAGCCATTTTAAGTGCACACTTAGGTGCATTCACATTGTGCAATCAATCTCCAGAACCCTTTTCATCTCATGAAACTGAACTGCTGCACCCCGGCAACACTATCTCTCCATTCCTCCTTCCCAGACCCTGGCGACCTCCACTCCACTACCTGTCTCCATGAGTTTGATCACTCTAGGCATAAGTGGAATTGGCCTTTTTATAAGCGGCTTATTTCACTTAGCTTGATGTCCTCAAGGTACATCCACATTTACAAAGGTCAGAATTTCCTTCTTTTTAAAGGTTGAATTATATCCCATTGAGTGGAGATAGCCTATTTTATTCATCCAAACATTTGGTTTGTTTCCACCTTCTGGCTGTTGTGGAGGGTGTTGGTTTTTTATGGAAGGCTGGGGACAATTTGGGTAGGTTTCTGGGTGTGGCTTCCCAACCCTCACCTTTGGCATTGAGCAGGGTCCTCAGCCTTGGATCTGGGGAATCTCAAGACCTGCACAGCCCGTTCCCTGCCCAGCCCCACAGTAAGGGACTTCCTGTCTGAGGGACCCTGAGAGGCTCGGGGTACAGGTGGCCTGCTTCAGGCCTACATGCTGTGCAGAACAGGGCAGGCTGCTGTCCCCCCACATGGGTGCAGAGTTCAGTACTATCCTAGAGCCTCAAAAACTGGCAGGCAGAGTCCCTGGTCCATCACTCAGGCCCTTGCAAAGGGGGCTCTCCAGGACTGGTGCCATGAGGGAGACTTATGTTGCTTCTTGGACAGAGGACATTCGTGAAGCCATGAGGGCAGCTGAGTAGCAGAAGATTCCATGTGGCATCTGAAACATACAGGTTCTTGATTACATGGGAGACACCTCCTGCAAAGGAGGTATAACTGAGAATCTACCAGCCTGAGCAGCTAGGAGGGAAGGGCAGTGGCATTTGGGTTAAGCCTGGGGAAGGCTGAGGAGCTGCACCGTCAGCCACTTAGGAGCTGTGCACATTTGGTGTACCATGTTTTGCCACTCAATGTCCTCCATCTGACCGTCAGAAAAAAGGATGTTTTTGAGGAAAAGAGATTAGATTGAATATTCTTACCAGGCAGGCATCTTAAGACAACCTTAACTGTGCAGGTACAGAACAACTTTATAGCCACGCTGAAAAGGGCCGGGGCCCATCCCTGGGCACTTTTATCCCTTTATGTCACGTCATCCTGTTCTCTGTTGTCCCAAAGAGGTGACCACATTGATTCCAGAGGTCACATCATTAGAAGAGTCCACTTTGGAGGTCTTTATTCATTATGAGCATTCATGGATGAGGTTTAAAATCTTGCCAAGTGGAGTTCTTAAGACTTCCAGGGGTTTCTATTAAGTGTTTGATGCTCTCCTGTTTTTCTCCAGCTGTTCAGAATTCACTCAGATAAGTTAACCAAAATGTGCTCCTATGGTTCAATTTGAATGGAACATGTTCTTTTTATCTCTTCCTGACCTGCATTTCATCCAGTCTGGATACATTCCCCTGGACCTTGTTTGGGAGGCTGGGAAGACTTGGAAGGGGGTGTGGGGAGCTGGACAAAGAGGTGGGGTGAGAAGGGCCAAGCAGAGCCTTTCAGAGGTGCAGTGATGAGACTACTAGAGAAATGGAACTTGCCTTGAGGGTTAGGATAAGATAAGGCAACTAACCAAATAGCTGTGGTCAGTATCCTGGCTCTGCCATTTACTTGCTGTGTGGCCTTGGACAAACAAACTAACCTCTCTGAACCTCAGTTTCTCAGCTGTCAAGTGGAAAAATATCACCCACACAGGGGTATTGTGAGGATAAATGAAACAGGATGTTGGGTGCAAAGCTTTCATAGATGTGAACTGTAATGAGGAAGTACAAATATGGTAGTTAGTAAGTGACAGATTGTGTACTCCATAAAAGGCTCTGCCAGGTGGGCTGAACGACAAGTTCAGAACAAGTGGGCAATGAAGAGGAGTGCATGTCTGACTTTACAGCGTGTTGTTTTGCTACTATGTAGACAGAACTCAAGTCTCTGATCGGGTTTTTGCTTCAGACTGTGGGTTAGGAGCTGCTCTCTCTGGGGCCGGGCAGCTGTTTGTTGTGAAGACTTGGCACATCCAGGGCCCAGAGAGGCCTGGACAATCTTGGTGGCTGGGCTCAGGCTGGCCTGGACAATCTTCATGTCTTAAGAAGAAATGTCTCCCTCAAGAAGACGCCCACCTCAGAACTGGCTCAAGAGGTCCATTCTCTCAGTCTGGCTGTTCATCCTAGGCTCGAACCCAAGCCTGTCGAACCCTGGTCTTGTGGATTGAGCCTCAGGTGTGGAACCTACTGACCACCTTGCCTTTTCTCCTCGGCCTCTGCTGAGGACGTCCCAGAAAACACAGCTGACTCGGGGGAGGTCTGGGAAAAATCTCCCTGGCTTTGCACGGGCTGGGTGGGGGCTGAGCCGCTGCTAATGAGAAACTTTGGAGATTCAGTAGATTGGTCTAGACGCTCTTGACGTGATGTGGAGAGGGTTTGTGCAAACATTTCCTCTTTGCACAAAGAGGAATGCAAGAGGAGACCGCCTGTGGTACATCCTGGACTGTTAGACAAGTGTGCTTGCACTTGTGAAAGTGCAGCAAGGAAGACGAGGCCTGTGTGGAGCAGGGCAGGACCTGGGGTCCCTGCAGTCCAGGGACCAGTCCTCTCCCCTCCCTCGGGATGTGCTCTCTCCAGTCCCCTGCTCGGCCCTTTCTCGCTCTGCTGCTTCTGGTTTCCATCAAACAAGTAAGAGCAGTTTTTATTATTACTATTATTGTTATTATTATCAGTTGTACATATTTTCTGATTATAGAAGAAATTTAGGCCTCTTGTAGGCAATTTAGAAAACATAAAACTGTATTAAGACAATAATTAACCATCATCCTAGCATTCGGATGTAATTACTATTAATATTTTGGCATCTTTTCCTCTAATCCTTTTTCTATGCATTTTTTTTCTTTTTACACAGCTGAAATAATGATGCACAAAACATTTTGTATCCTGGTTTCCCTTTTACATTATATTATGAATATTTTCCCCTGTCAGTGCAAACCCTGGAAGTGTTGCTGCATGTGGCCTCCTGTCTGCTTTCATCATGGTCTCACGTGTGAGGATTTAGGTTCAATGGATGGTTGTTTTCTTTTTATTTCCTTTCTCCTCTTCCTTGCTTCCTTCCTTCCTTCCTTCCTTCTTTCGTTCCTTCTTTTTATCTTTCTTCCTATTAAAAAAATATAGGATGCTCATTGTTTTAAGAAGTAAACTTGTAAAATCCAAAGAAGCATAAATACAGACTAGAACTCACTGTGATGCTACCACCCACATATGATCCTCATTCATATTTCGGGGCTCATACTTTCAGATATTTTTCTACCATTTATTTTTATATAGTTATTTTAAAAATAACAAACAGAATCTTACTATATATCTTGCAATCTGCTTTTTTCCTAACAAAATTCACTAATAAAAAAACACTGGTCAACATTTTTATTGAGCACTTACCGTGCATCAGGGTTGGTGCCATGCTCCTCCCTTATATGATCTCATGGCACATTCCCAGCAGCCCTGTGAGGGGAGTCCTATGAACCCCATTTTGCAGAAGAGAAAACTGAGTCTCGGGGAGGTTAAACATTTTTCTATATCAGTAAATGTAGCTCCATGGCCTGAGGTTTGTGGGCTTCAAGGGTGTACTCAATTGTGTGCAACCGTCCTCTTTCATTGGGTGCTCTGGTAGCTTGTCTTACTCTCATCCAAGGAGCTGGAACCTTAACTCCTTCTTTTTCCAAGGTTCCATTTTTATCCTGGGCCTGATGTGAAGGACCCTAGCTCCATTCACCTGAGTAAGGAAGGTGCCTTGGGGCATGTTTTCTCGTTCCTTTGATCCATGGGCAGGGTTAGCCCCTGGCTGCAGCCAGGGAATTCTAATCCCTCCCGCCCTGTGGATAAGGGCTGGGCTGCCAGGCCTCATGTGGTCACCTTATTAGGCTTTCTTTGGTGCTAGCCCAGGACCAAAAGGGCAGAAAGCCTTGATTGAATTTTCTGCATCCAAATTCTCTCTGAGGCAGCCTTGAAGCCCTCATAGCAGAATGTAGATGTGAGCCCAATCGATGGTTTCATGGAATTCTTGCAGGGTGGCAGCCTCCTCTTGGTTAGTGAGCAGAACATTTTTGAGGGCAGGTGGCCCTGGCCTGCCTCCTACCCCAGGACTTAATTGGTCAGTGGAGGGACTGTTGTCGGAAAGTTGACACAGAGCCCTCACCCTTGCTTCAGTTCTTTGTCTCATGTTAAAACAATACATTCAACTAGTTATCTAGTTTTGTTCACCTTCTGTCCACAACTATGCATTGGTGGCTGATTAGGGGCTAGGCATTGCTGCAGAACTTTGTACTTGTCATAAATCACTTTGCTTAAACCCCACAATGAGCCTCTGAGAAACTTATTATTACTGAACCCATTTCACAGATGGGGAGATTAAGATTCACAGGAGTTAAATAATCACCAGAGACCATGCAGCTCAGGAGCCATTATGTCTCTGCAGGGTGTTTGAAAAACCGTGTTCTTCCTTAGCATTCCTTAGAAGCTGTTGACATATGAATATTTACATGTTAAGACAGCATGCTCTGCAGTGCCTCTGGCCAGCTTAGACAGGGACAAAGTCACACTTTCACTCCTTCGCTTTGGTACTTGCATAATCAATAATGTGTCTGTTAGCATGGTCTCTCCCCGCTCTGCCACTTGGTCTGTTTTCAGAACCCCTTGGCTCTGTCTGTCCTGCAGTGTGTCGATAATCCTGATGGCCCTCCTCCTGGTTCTCCAAGTGTTTATATTACCAGGCTTTGTGTAGACTTTCATGGTGCATTTTGCTCATAGATGCTTTCCCTGCATGGATTATAAATGATCGTGGTGTGTTTTCTGGCAGGAAGTCTTCATAAAAATTCACTTAATGAGAATTCTCAGGGATAGTTTTGTTTCTACACTCAAGTAGGGAAATAATACTTTGGCCTCCTTTCTCCCTCCCAACCCCCTCCCCCTCACAACTCATTTAAGTTAATTAGCAGTTGTTTGAGAGTCAAAAATATAAAACTCTTTAAGGATATTCAAGAAATGAATTAGTGGTTCTTTCATACATTGCTGATGGTATTGTAAAGAGGTACATATTTATAAATAAAAAATTTTTTGTGAGTATGCATAGTTTGGCAGTACATTATCAACTTCTTTAAAAATGCATACATTATGATGCAGAAATTCCAGTTTAGAGAATTTCTCTTAATAAAGATGTGCTCGAATGTTTATGAATATTTTCATTACAGCATCATTTGTATTAGCAAATAGCTAAAACAACACAAGTCTCCAAAGCTAGAAAATTTAAAAAAATAAATTATATCACATTTACACCTAGAAAATTATATAGCTGTTAAAATAGTGTTTAAGAATAGTTCTTGAAATGGAAATATATTCACAATATACTTTCTAGTGAAAAAGAGGCTACAGAACAATGTAATTTCCTTTTTGGTTAAAATAAAAAAGAAAAGGAGAAAAAGGATGCTTGTGTGCAGAGACAATAATTTTTGATTAATAAGATTCTGATTTTTATCTTCTCCCTCTTTGCTTATCTATAATTTTAATTTTATCTACAATGAAATATAGTCCTTCCATTACAAATAATATTAGAAGATTTATTTGAAGAAGTTCAACAGACTGCTTTTTTCCCTGTTTTTCTGAATCCCTTCTCTGTCAAGTTAGTCATTGATGCTGTTACCTAAGCAAGAAGAGGATCAGAATTACACTGGGCTTTTTCAGTTAGAAAACATCTACTTGTGGACCTCCTTTTTTCATTACTGTGTTTGGATCTGGCTGTGATTGAACTTGCATTTGCCTCTTGTGTTTTTGGTGTCTTTAGGACAAATACCTAGGAAGATAGTCTGAGTTTGGCCCTCCTAAACTGACCAAAGCTAGTGTTGCTTGTGGTTTGTATTTTTCTCTTCTGTTTTTGAGCACAGCCCTTAGTCCTGGCAAAGAGCAGGGTGTAGGGACATGTTAGTCCAGGGACAGCTCACATGTATGACACTGACTTTATTGTCTCTTCCTCAGCCAGATCCCAGTGATGTCCCCAAGAATGCACATAGCCCTCTATCCTAGAAATGGTCTTCCTTTTGTGACTTGGCAGATTATGGAAATTTACAATCTGTTTATCAACTTCTCTACTAAATTTATAACTCTGATTTAGAGTTAGTTAGGTTCCCATTAGTATGTAAAACAGCCTAATGTGTTAATAAACGCTCATTTTCTCTCTTGGGCCTTAACACAGAGACATATATATATATACATTTTTTTTTAATTTTTTAAATTTTTTTTAATTTTTTTATTTTAGTTTATTCAGTACAGTTTCTATCCTTTATTCCCATTCCAGCCCACCCACCCATTCCTCCCCTTCTCCCTCCCCTT
>CM052545.1:61695268-61732821 GCA_028533065.1 Trachops cirrhosus | reverse complement strand
ATATGAGTATTGCTACCCCGGCTTTTTTTTCCTGTCTGTTTGCTTGGAAAATTTGTTTCCAGCCCTTCACTTTTAGCTTGTGTAGGTCTTTGCTCTTGAGGTGGGTCTCTTGTAGGCAGCATATGTGTGGGTCATTCTTTCTTATCCATTCAGCTACTCTATGTCTTTTAATTGGAGCATTTAATCCATTTACATTTAAGGTTATTATTGATAAGTACTTTTTCATTGCCATTTACGTGCCGGTGTTCCTCTCTTTCTCTCTCTTTTCCTTCCTTTCCTTAAAGCAGTCCCTTTAGCATCTCTTGCAGAGCTGGTTTGGTGGAGGTGAATTCTTTTAGACTTCTTTTGTCTGGGAAGCTCCTTATTTGGCCTTCTATCTTGATTGAGAGCCTTGCTGGGTAAAGTAGCCTTGGTTGCAAACCTCTGGTTCTCATTACTTGGAATATTTTTTGCCATTCTCTTCTGGCTTGGAGCGTTTCTACACAGAGATATATGTTATTAATGGAGATTCAAAACTCATTGGAAACTGAAACCAAGGGATAAATGCCAATAATCTCATCATCATTATCACCATCATTATTATTTATTAGGTAATCCCATAGTCCCCAAATGGTGTGCTAAATGCTCCAGGGTACTGCTGGGAATTCACAGGGGTGCTCTAAGATATTTTAATTTTTCAAGGGAAACAGCCATCCCGTGACAGCTGTGTGGATTACCAGCTGGAGACAGTTCGAGGCTTCAACATTATATCATGCTGGGCTACTTTTGGTGATATTGGGTTTTCTAAAGTTGCTGTGATGAAAAGCAAGTAGTGCACAAAAATCAATCTGGAACAAAGGTGATTGTGTCCAGTCTGAGTCTTCGGTTTGAGAAATTGTCCAGTACCCAGTAGGTGCCAAGTTGTTGAGATGTAAATACTTATTAAGTTTTTGGGACTTATTTAATTAGTGGGACTTGATATTTCTTTTGGCTGAGGAATGCTTTGCTCCAAATGCACTAAACACTGAGAGAGTTTGGGGCTCTCTAATCTCATGATGACTATAACAGTCCTTCAAAAAGTTGGCTGTGTGGTTCTCTGGAAGAAATGCAAAGAAACTACTCACAGACCCCATTGTGAATGGTGTAGTACTAGGGGGTGGGGCAAGATGGACAGAAAGGGTAAATTGGACTGATTACTCAGGAAGTGAAAACTGGCTACCTGTCAAGATGATAGATTTATTTTTTTGCTTGTTGTTTTGTTTAGTTTAGGGTAGTGTGTGTGTATATATGTGTGCTTGAGTACTTTTAGGTGGAGTATCTCCCCATTTACAACAGGCTCCCATGGCTTCCTGTTGCTAAACTTGTCCTACTTCATTCTTTCAGGTTATCTACCTGGCATTTGATGGTGAGACAAGACAAAGGAACAAAGCCAACTAATTAGTGGTTGATGTTAGCTTAGATCACATATTTAAACCCTCCCATGTCCGTGCTCCCTTCTCCTGCTCCACCCCAAAGCTATGCCTCTGTTTCTTTATCTGGAAAATGAGGGAGAATGAGGACAGTAATTCCAGCTCTTTTCTAGGGCCTTGTATTCAGAGATTCATCCCCTTCAATTCCTCCCTAATGCAAAACTTGGCACACAATAAGTGCTCAATACAAATGAGTAAATTGAAAAAGAAAAATTACCCATCTTTTCTTTGTAATCCTCACCCAGGGGTATATTTATTGATTTTAAAGAGAGAGGAAGTAGCGGGGAGGATACAGAGAAAGAGAGGGAGAGAAACAGTGATGTGAGAGAGAAATATCAATTGGTTGCATTCCATACATGTCCTGAGCAGGGATCAAACTTCAACCTTTAGGTGTAGGGATGATGCTCCAACCAAATGAGCCACCTGGTCAGTGCAAAAAAAAAAAATCCCTTTTAAAGCCAAAAGAAGTGGTACAGATATACAATTAGAAGTTGTTAGATAACTCAATTACCTGGAAGACCCAAAAAGTATATTCTGTATATCTAAGGTTCTATGGAATGAAGTAGTTAATGTCAGGAAGAAAAAAATCCCAAAGCCTCAGTTCAATAGCAGAGCATCTGTCTGCCCAATGTCTTTGATTCGGGACCTCCAGGCACTTGGGCAGGAGGGTGCAGACACCTGGGCAGGGTGGTACAGACACCTGGGTGGGAGGGTGGGTCCCTAGGTGGGAAGGTTTGGGCCCCTGCCATTCCTCTGGTCCTCCTCTCACACACAATTGGGACTTCTTAGTGTGCTACTCTTCTCTTTGATATCCGCATGGTCTTAGAAGCATGCAACTGTTCTTCTGGTAGGGTGTGAAACTTCAGGGTGAGTATTTTGCATCCTCTTGAAATGTCGACCTCATTTGAAGACTTTGAAAAAAACCTTTCATAATTGTATTAGACCCAATAGGATTAGATTATGGAGTAAATGTAAAATCCATATGTATCTTTTAAATAGAACTTAAGATGCCAAAGAAATTCTATTTCTTGGTTCAGGCCACTATGGGCCCTGTGGTTGAAATGTTTGAGAACCATGGTATGAGATGATAACAGGGCCACTCTGGTGCTTGCAGCTGACTAGGGGGTCACCATAGTTTTCTCTGCTCAGATTTCAGGATCTCTCCTTCAGGAGACAACTCGAAAGTGGGCTCAGTACAAAGAGAAGTGCCTGAGAGACTTACTCAAAGAACCTTCTGGTAAGCACAAGTATTAGTTATTTGTGGCTGTGTAATGAGTGGTCCCAAAGTTTAGTGGCTTACACCATTATAATAATCATTTGTGATCTCTCACAGTTTCTGTGGGTCAGGAATTTGGACCAAGCATGTTGGGGATGGCTTGTTTCTGCTCTACAATGTCTGGAGTTTAGTTGGAACACAAAGGTTGGGGGGTTGAAAACATCCCAAGTCTGCTGGTTGATGCTGGCTCTAGGTTGAGAGTTGAGCTGCAAATGCAGGCCGGAGAACTTCCACGTTGCCTCTTTGTCTGGCCTGGGCTTCCTCACAGCATGGTGGCTGTATTCCAAGAGCAAGATGACCAGAAGCCAGGTTGCCTTTTATGAGTTAGCCTTGGAAGTCACTTCTGTCATGTTCTGTTGGTTAGATAGTTACAAAGTTTTACCCAGGTTCAAGGGCAGAGACCCCACCTATTGTTGTGAAAGAGTGTGTGAGATGGGATGCATATACTTGTGGCCATCTTTGATAAAAAGCCATCTGTCACTGCACACTCATCACCTAATCACATAATTTGAGCAACTGTCATAGATTAACCTGGGAATCTATTGAGCATGTGCAGGGCGGAGGGGGCAGGGTCCTAGGTCCTATAACTAAAGCTGAGCCATAACATTTCTCTTTCCCAGGTCTACACTAAGTTCAAGCATTCTAGCAAATATATTAATAGTTTGGTCAGTCCATGGCTTCTCCTGCCCACATACTGACTCTTTAGGTATGTCCAGATTCTTCCATTTCTTTCCTTTTTCTAAGAAATAGAAGATTCATTTTTTTTCTTTGAAAGAAAAAAAAAGATAAGAAGCATTGGCTCATCGCCTCTGTGCACTGGGGACTGTGGATAAAAGCTGGCCCCTCCTCATTCTCCTGGTTGAGGAGACACCATAAACTTTCTGTCCCTTTTCCTGACCCAGAGGCAGTGCCTACCTTCAAGCCCACACTTCCCCCTGTAACAACTCCTTCAGCCCAGCAGGCAGCAATCACCACCTCCCCTTCAGGGAACCCTGCTTTCTTATGTCCCAGTGCAGCAGGTCCTCCTTAGCTGGAGCCACACCTGGAGCAGCTCAGGACCGCTCACGGGAGGGTGCTGACACCTGGCAGCCAGGTCCATGAGGTGCCGGAGCCAGCTGGCACCTAGCTGGTCTGCGTTTATAGGGTCCCAATGCCAGTAACCTGGCACTTCACCCTGAGTTCTAGCCTAGCAGGGAGCAGATGGTAGGGGATGATGCTGGGTTCCCAGGAGTGAGGGGCCTATGAAACAGACAGTTGAGATCCACCCTGAAACCCTTTCATTTGATTCTGGGAGGCCTACAAGGCTGGGGCTTATGTTTGTAGCTTCTCCTCATCAAGCATTGGAGATGGCCCAAGTGTTGTATAATGATCAACAGATCAGCATTCAGACGGAGAACTATGACCAGGTAGTGCTTGTGTCAGGTGCACATGACAAAACCACCGGTCCTCTTGCACATTTCATAGTAAGGGTGTTCTAGGTGTGATTGGTGAAGGCTTGACAATTATTTAGTTCACATGGAACGTGAGGTACTGGCTGAACATCCAAGTGTCCTCCTGACTCTGAGTTTCTGTGAGAGCTCATTTCATGTAAAGTAAACCCAAACAAGGGTGACGTGCACGTTGGCATAATTGACTGGACCACTGCCAGAGGTCACATGATCTAGACAAAGCCACAGCACTTGGGGCTGTGTTAAGCATTCCTGTCCTCCGCATGTTGTTCCTCATCCTTGACCTGCCCGGAGAGCCGGACGCCCATGCGGGTCCCTGTGCAGGTTACTACAGCTTCTGATGCTGGGAGGGCGGGCTCTGGGCTCCCGACGCCTATGTCTCCATCCGTGGACTCCAGGCTCTGGCAGCGCTGTTCATTCAGCCTTTGTTCTCTCCGCAGGCATATTTTGTAATGGAACCTTTGATCGGTATGTATGCTGGCCTCATTCTTCTCCGGGAAATGTCTCCGTTCCCTGCCCGTCATACTTACCTTGGTGGAGTGAAGGTAATGTTTCATTTTACCAATTTCTGACAGTTTCCTCAAAGGCTGGTCCCTCCAGGGTAGGACTGCCAGGGAGCAGTTAGAGAAAGGGCTCCAATCAAGTGCTTTTCTCAAGTCTTCTTCTTTCACCAAAGATGTCCTTCTAAGCTGCCAGGAATACACGTTCCTTCTTCTCTCTGCTTCTCTTATCTTTCTGCAATTCTTCTCTGCCTGGATATTCTGTTAATAAAACAGTCCTCTTTTCTTTGAAATGGTAGAGTCCAGGCCTGGTTTCCATGGCACTGGCTGCAGTGAGGGTAAGAATTAGCATAATGGTGCAGAGGAGAAAGAGGTGGGGGCTAGAGATGGGGATGCTCGCATCCAAGCAGCTTCGGCTTGTCAGGTAAAGAGGAAGGATGTTAAAACCACTATTGCCATAGCATTGGAAAGAAGTGCTATTGAATGGATGTTTTTAAGCCCATGGGGTGTGTGGATGGAGAGTTGAACCACTCAACCTGCCCTGATCTTGCAGAAAGGAAGTGACTGTTATTTAGGATTTCGGGATGATTCCCCATCCCCACCTGCCCCAGCAACTCAACCTCTTGGTTGTTTCACTGGAGGGAGAGAGAAACAGTTACTGCTTAGAACTCTTTTGCTTTTGACCAAAGACCATGGACAAATGTAAGAGCAGGTAAAATCTTGAGAACTATTCTCAAGGAACATAAGCAGGTACAAAGTTCTGGGCAAAACAACATGAGAATGGATGTCTGAGAAGGCGAGGTGGTAATATTTTATATTTAATTTCAGTCCAAAGAATGATTACAACAGTTAGAATTTGGTTTCAGTTTTTTGAGACCTCCAGTGAAAAGGGAGAATTTTGAAGGAAGACGCACTTCTGGGTTGGAGTGCCAGCGAAACTGTCCTGTGGTGGGTCCAGTGGGATCAACCCAGGAGCCATGAGAAGTGAGGTTTACGGGAAGGTGGGAGGGAAGATACAAGGGAGCTTGCTGAGCAAGAGGGCTCAGCTCCGTGGGCAGTGAAGAGCACTGGACACAGAGTCAGGAGCCCTGAGGTTAGATCCCATCCCAATTCTACACTCAGGCTTTTGGCAAATTGCCAGAGCCCTCGGAGCTGTAATAGCTGACTCCTAAGGTCATCTTGACAAATAAATGAGAAGGCACGCACTGAATCAGCCACACAGTAGGTGCTTCCTAGATGGGGGCTGAGGCTGAGACTGAGTTTGAGCCCCTTAAACCTCTCTGGGTCTTTAAGACCCCAAATGAGCGTGGACCCCTCAAAGGCACATTGAACAGACCACTGCCACCACCCAGCTCCACCATCTGCCTATTTTTTTTCCAGGCGCTGAACATAGAGGTCCATTGCACTTTAAGAGAAAAAGTTATCAGAAAGTCAAACTTACAAAGAAGTGGAGTTAAGGCTTAAAAAATGAGTTGCGGGTTTTAAGAATGTACTGAGGGGACTGTGATTCACAGAAGGTGGGAAGTTGCTTTTCTACTCGACCTTTTGTGCACAAAATCTTTAGAGTCCAAATGGGTTTCTTCAGTGAAAGGAAAATGTGGAGCCAGGGGAGGGATTTAGAGAAGAAGGGATGCAGAAGCATTCTTGTGAGATAAGATTAGAGGAAGGAGCATCCTGAAATGAGAAGGGAACTTGTCTAAGGGCAGATACAGGCTGTAACAGTGGATACAGGCTGTAATGGTGGATACAGGCTGTGATGGCTTATATGACTGAGGGTGAGATTGGGCCTGACTGTGCAGGAAATTGTATGCTACACTAAGGGTTTTGAACTTCCCTCTGTGGAGGAAGATTATGTGGAGCCACTGAAGGTATTAAGGCATGAGATCTGTGGTGTGGGGCGATAATGTTGGTTGCCTGTGGCTGTTGGATTGAGGCATGAAGTGGGAGGCCAGTCTGAAAGCCACTTCAGTGGCCCAGAAAAAGAGATGGTGAGGGATTGGCTTCAAGCAGAAGCAAAAGGAGAGAAGAGGGAAGAGTTTTAAAAAATACTGGAGGTAGAACAGTCAAGACTTGCCATCAGATGAAGTGGGAATTGAGGGACAGAAAGGAGTGGAAGGTGGAGGAGAGAAAAACATTCTCACATTCCACCTGCCCCCTACATCCATCATGTGGCTGGAAGCCAAGTCCTCTGGCCCCTCTTCTCTCTCTCCCCCCCTCATCTTCACTCTCAGCTGTTGCTCCCCCATCTCCTCAACAGTCCCTGCCTCAGGTCTGGCCCCCTTCCAACCACCTGCACAAAGTTCTCTGAAACGCACATCTGACCATGTTGGCCCATCACCAACGCCCCTGAATAGTGCTCAAGACCTTCCATCACACGGCCCTGCTGACCTCTCTAGCATTTTCTCCCATCTCCACTCCAGTCAAATAAACAACTCCAGGCTCCTACACCTGCCCAGCCATTGCTACCCAGCACCTTGCCCATACTTTTCTGTCTATAAACCCAACTTTAATCCACAGCTTGAAACTTCCATTCTTCTAGAAAATTTCTTGGATTACTCCCCACAAGTACAATGACTCCCTGCCTTTCCAAGGCCTCATATACCCAAGCGATCTTCCACCTTAACATTTACAATGCTCAATGACACTTTTATTTGCATGTCTCCTCCTCCTGCTAGACTTGGGGCTGTGCCTCTTTCATGTCTGTGTCCCCAGCGTAGTGCAGTTATGGCTGGCATGGAGGATGCAGTGTCAGGTGATATGACTGTCATTCACCCATTCATCAGATATTTACTGAAGACCCATTGTGTGCCAGGCATTGTTTTAAGGGCTTAGGATATGTTAGTGACCAAAAATAGAGTAAAATTTCTTGAATTTGGGGCTCACATTTGAGCAACAGCCAAATAATAATCAAGAAACATCAATAGTAAGTATGGAGTGTTTGAATGTGATGTATTTTAAACAAGATGGGAGGGAAAGATATGAGAAGTGGGAGTGGGCTTTGTGACAAGGGGATGTCTTGGTGACAACTTAAATGAAGTGAGGGATTTAGGCAATGGGGGAAGAGTGTTCAGCAGGGAAGGAGTCAAGGAGTGCAAATTCTGCACTCTTTGGGCAGCACGCCTGCTGTGTTCCACAAAGAGCAGGGAGGCCGATGTGGCTGGAGTGAAGGGGAGAGAAGCAACAGGTTAGTTTCCACTGGAGAGCACTGGGGCTGGACCTTCCAGGACTTTGTGGGAGGCCATGAGGACTCTGACTTCTTTTCAGAGCCATCAGATGATTCTGAATGAGGCGTGACATGATGTGACTGACATTTGTCTCAGTTCATCCTGACTGCTGGGTTCACTGTAGCCCATGAGTATTGAAGGCACTCACAATAATCTGGGTAAGAGATAATTGGGTCTCAGTTAGGGTAACAGCAGAAGGATAACAGCAACGAGGGACAACCCCTTGGGGGAAAGGCTCCTGGAATAGATGTGACTGAGTCACACAGCAGCCGTGTTGGGCAGAGCACTTTGCCTGTCACTTGCACACACAGACACTTTCACTTAATCCTCCCCCAAAATGAGGAGGGACAGTGCCATCCTTATCTGTAGCTCTGATGTAGAAGCTAGAAGGCACAGAGGGTGGAAGGGCCAGGCCCAGGCCACAAAGCTGGCAAGAGGCTGAGCAGGCCTCCTCCACTGACATCTCTTCTTCACAAGCATCAGGAAGGGATGCACACTGAGATGAGAGCCCAGAGCCCTGGTGGGTGTATCCAGCTGGCCTGTGCCTTGGGGAGCTCACCTCTCTGAGTCCCTGGGGGCTGTTCTAACTGCAGAGACTTGGTAAACACAGCGGGCCATTAGCGGATCATGGGTTCTTACAAAATGTTGAGGCTGTCCTGTTTCTCTTCTTTCTGTCCCAAATAAACAGTAGGGATGTTAATGAGCCCCCCTCCCTCCCCCCACACCAAGGGGAAGTAAAACTCCTTTCCCCTGGGATTTTCCACAACTCTGTGGTGAGGATCAGACCCTGGGGAGTCGGCTGCATGTTCTGACCTTTCCCTCAGAGCTGTGTTTACTTTCAGAGGACTCAGGAAGGGCCTACCGACACTGCTTGGCTCAGGGCACTTGGCAGACGCTGGAGAACTCCACAGGTATTTGGCAGGATGACTCCGAATGTGCTGAGAACCACAGCTTCAAAGAAAACGTAAGTGTGCTGGGCTGAGTGAGAACAAGCCCCAGGGTCAGCCACTGTACACTCTCCACCAGGGCCCCCACCCTCCACCAGGGCCCTCCGTGGCCCAGTGGCTGTAGGACCCACACAGAGAGCCTTCCCACAGCTTCTCTGCCTCAGACTCACCCAGGGGAGACTCTCGATCACACCAAACAGCACCCCCTGTGGCAGCCACTGAATGGCTTCTACCTTGAGGGTGAAAGGTGACCCCTTAAGGGAATCCAGCTTCTCAGCCCTGTCCTAGCCTTTTCTTTCTGGTTTCCCCTGCCTGGATCACCTCTCCTCAGCTCTTTTGTGGCTTCTCCTTCTCATCGTTCAGGTTTTAGTTCAATGCCTCCTTCAAAGTGAAGTCTTCCATGGCCACCCCATCAAGAGTGACCTTCTTGATCACTTTCCACCACGCCCTGCCCAATGCTCTGACAAACTCCTGTGTTTGCTTATTTGTTTTCTAGCCCTCATTAGAATGTACACTCAACGGTAGCAGATGTGTGTGCCAAGTTCAGGGGTTTTGAGCTGAGGGTTGAGGCCAACAGCTGGATTTCCTGCCCATACTCTTTGACTCCTAGTTGTTCATACCCAGACCCTTCACCTCTCTGTGACCTGGCTTCCCCATCCATAGCATTTATTGCATGTAATTGCTGTGAGGATTTAATTAAATAGACACACAAGTGTTAATAGATATGCTATTCTTTGGAAAGAACCTGACCCCCAGTTGGCACCCCTATGTAGCAGTGACTGCTCTGTGACCAGGACCCAGCAGAGCAGCTCAGCACAGGTTTGCTTCAGACCCCTATCCATGTGTTTTCTTCCCAGGGTCCTACAATGCAATCCCCACAGGCATGGCTCTTCTCCCCAAAGGTCTCCTGCGTGTACAGTCCCACTTACCTTCCTTCAAAGTGAAGTGCAAAAGGCAGCCTGGACAGAGGAAAAGGTGTTTGGGAATTGGGCAGATATCTAGGGCCATATCTTGGTTTCTTTCAGACGGTCAGACATGAAGTGCCTACTGTGTACTAGATTTTTGCACTAGCCACTGGAGCTTTGAGTCTCTGGTGGTATAGGGACAAGGTAGAGACCTCTAGAGATGCCACCTTAGGGAGTTAGGACTCTGCACAGTTGGAAAGGGAGGGACATAACTCTGAATAGGCTTCAGAAGGATTGCTCTGGCCAGTCAGAGAGAAAGGCCAGGAATGGGCCAGGCTAGGGGCAGAGCAGGGAGGGCAGACAGGAGCCACTCAGTCACTCAGCCCAGATAGGGAGAGACCATCAGCAGGATGGAGGGAAGTGGGAGGCTGGGTTTATAGGTTTCTGAGGAGGGAAATAGTATGAGCAGATTCTGGGGGGAGGGTGAAAAGGTAGAGTCAAGGGCAACAGAAAGCTCAGGTTGGCTTGGATCCCTAAGGAGCTTTGCAATGTCCCTCATTGAGACTGGGGACACAGGAAGAGTCTTCCCCTGCACCTGTC
This sequence comes from Trachops cirrhosus, assembly GCA_028533065.1. Lineage (NCBI taxonomy): Eukaryota > Metazoa > Chordata > Mammalia > Chiroptera > Phyllostomidae > Trachops > Trachops cirrhosus. The sequence continues at coordinate 61,722,473 of CM052545.1, read as the reverse complement.
CTGGGTTCTGAATATTTCACTATCACTATGGAATTCCTTGCCCTAACTCGAGACTGCAAACTACACCCTGTCCCCTGCCCCAAGAAGTGGCTCACTTCTGTCATAATTTAATTGGATTTTGACATTTGCTTTAGCTTTCCTAAGTCATTTTAATATTTTCCCATCAGATGTTAAAGATAATTTAATAAAGTTTGGGGATGTGGGGGGAGGTAAGGAGTTTAGGTCTAGGAACACTAACTGTGTGACTTTAAGCCACATAACTTCTCTCCAAGCATCCACAAAGTGGGGTTGATAATGCCAACTTTGCCCAGGCCAGTGGTGAGGCTTGAGGGAACAATGGGTGCCACATCCTGGCACCCTCTTGGCACTGCATAGTTACGATTATTGCATTTCATTACCTCAGAATGTCTCCTCTGGTCCCCGACAAACTCAATTCTTTCCCTTCCTGGGCCTCTCTCTACTACACTCTTAAGGCAATGGTCACAGTCCACTTGTCATCGTGAGTTTTTGGTGTCTGAGAATGGCTTTTCTGATGTGGCTTCTTTGGGCTTATTTTTAAATATGTAATGTTCTGTTTGACTTTCAAAAATAAAACATATTTTTTGTGAAGATACATATGAATATGTAAAATTTTATGACTTTGATTAAATATTAATCAAAGGTCTTTTCAGACTTTTGATTAATTTCAATATACTTTTATATTTTAAGCTGCAGTAATACATTTAAAATATCAGATGCTTTAAATATTTTAAGTATCTTAGATAGGACAAGCAAATCTTTAATTCTTAAATAATTCTAGTCCATTGAATGTATCAGACTTATCTGGTGAGTCTTGAATTTTCTTAAATAAGTCAATACTATTTTCAATTTAAACTTAAAGTACTTATTGACATATTTCATAATGGAGCCACAATACTAATTCCAATATTCTAATATGCTATATTCTCTAAGTAGTAATACAAATTACATATAGATTGTCAAATACTTTTAAAAGCCTCTATATGAGGGACAAATAGAAGGACAAACATGGGATGATGCCAAGTGAAGTGCTGATGGCAGCATCTCAGTGGTGGGTATGCAGGCGTTTGTGAAATTCCTTTAACTTTGCTGTATGTTTGGCTTTCCTGGTTGTGGCTCACTTCCTTTAGAACCTCATGGGAGTTGGCACGCCCTTGGCTTTCCTAAGTGTAGTATCTTCCCATCAGGCATGAAGAGCCTTCCGCAGGATCCTCTAAATCCACAGGGAATTCTTTCTAAACCTCTTTTTAACCTTATTACTTGATTTGAGTTGACAGAATTCTGTGTTTCTTATATAGTTTTACCATATGACAGGTCACGCCTTTTAAAGGAATTAAAATGATACCTGTGGCTGACTTGGATTCAGCTTATCTCAGGCATTTGTCTGATTTTCATCAGGACACTAGACTCATACTAATTGCATGGCTTGAATTAGGCAAGTCGCAAGTATTTCTTATCTTCCCTTGTGCATGAAGCTGCTCGAGAACAATGACAAAATCATAGTTATAGGTGAATACCCATCATCCCCTGGCCTAGTACTGGAATGGATGCACAAAAGCCTTTGCAGTTGGTGGGTGCTTAGTACACACTGGGTAAGTGGTTTCACCGATTCTAAATCAGTGGGTCTGTAGTGGAGCCTTGGCATCAGTACAGGTACTGAGTTTCCCAGGTGATTCCAATATGCAGCTGAGGCTGGGACTGAGGCCTTAGGGAGGAACCTGCCATGTGCGAGAGGCCTGCTGCTTCCTCTGGGTTTAGGTCTGCAGCGGCCCACGTCACTGGACAGGGACAAAAAAACAAGATTTGAAAACTGCACTTTCCAAGACAGGAAGTAAAGATTTCTCTCTTTAGAAAAGTGAGGACAAGGGCATTGCCTCCTTCCCTCTGCAAATGGCCATATTTCGAAGAATTCAAATATTTAAAAATAATAATAAAACCAACTTCTGGACATGTTTACCTGTGTTTGTAATAGAGGGTTGAACTTTTGCCCAAAAAAAGGCTAGCGTTAGTAAATCTTTGTCCTTCAGAGTTTTGGCAAACAAAATATGTTATGTTCTCCCAACTGACAATACACTGGGAGTCCTTAGCACATTAAATGGTACTTTTTAAAGAGATTGTGTGTGTGCACATGCATAAGTATTAACAAGTATGTTTGGATTCCTTGGTACAGAATTGTGCGTAGTGGTGTTTAAATAAATTATCTTGTCTTACTTCAAGCTGTTTTTCTTTGCCCTTATACAAGTTCTTTCTATTCTCAAATACAGAATTTAGTTGCTATATGTTATAATTTTAATGATAAATTTTAATTTTCAATATAGCTTAAAATATATATAGATATATATCTATTTTTCCAATATTTTATTTTGAAATATCAAAACATAGAAAAGTTAAAAGAATAATAAACATTCATAGATCCACTATATAAATCTGTTAACATTTTGCCACACTTTCTCTCTTTCTGAAATATTTAAAAATAATTTGCTGACATCATGAGATTTTGCCCCTAAATATTCATCAGGTACTTCCTAATTTTAAGAACATTATTACACATAACTACAATACCATTGTTTCAACTAAATGAAGTTAACAGTGATTCCATCATATTAACTAATGTTTCATCCATTTTCATATTTCCCCAGTTGTTCTCCCCCTGCCCTTGCCCAATTTTTTTATAATAGCTTTTCTACCCTGGACCAAGCTCTGATCTAGGTTAATATGTTGCATTTAGTTTTATATCACTTCAGTGTCTTTTAATGTAGAACAATGCTCCTACTACCTCCCCCTCACCAATGACATTGGCTTTTTGAAGAGACCAGAAGAACTTTGCTATAGAATGGCACATGATCTAGATGTGTTTGACTGTTTCCCTAGGTTACCATTCAATGCACTCTTCCATCTCTATTTCCTGTAAGCTAGAAGTTAGATAGAATTCAAATGAATCCTTGAAGGTGCTGGGTGTAACATCTCACCAGGAGTACAAAATGTCAGGGGTCACACTATAATGATGTTACATTTGATCACTTGGTTGTTAAAAAAAATTATATATATATATATATCCGCTTTAAAATGAAACCTGTGCTGCCATGCCAGAGAACTGCCTTGCAGGTCTTGTGCCTCAAATGTCTGGAATGATAAAATAGGGCAAAACAAAACAACCTTTGAACTGGGCCTAAAGCAACAAGGTGCCCCAAAGAACCATTTGCAAAGATAACAAGAAAGCAGTTATTATGACTACTGGATTGATGACTCCTGGAGTGAAAAGTTTTTTAAATGTTAAAAATTAGCATCACTATGTTATATTATCTTCACCAATAGAAATGTCTTCCTTCTTTTTTTGACATTAAATAACTTTTTATTTTTCAATTACAGTTGACATACAATATTATATTAGTTTCAAGTGTACACCCCAGTGCTTAGACATTATATAATTTACTAAGTCATCATCCTGATAAATCTCATACCCATCTGACATCACACATACTTATTAGAATATTATTGACTATATTCCCTATGCTGTATTTTACATCCTTGTAACTATTCTGTAACTACCAATTTATATTTTTAGTGTACTTTATTATTATGCTATTATAGTTGTCCCAATTTCTTTTACCCTTTATTCGCCCTCCACCCTGCATGCCCTGATCCTCCAGCAGCCCCCCTCCCCTTAGTTCATGTCCCTGGGTTGTACATGTCTTTGACTTCTCTAGTTCCTTACCCCTCCTCCATCTATTTTATGCCTACCAGTTATGCTTCTTATTCCCTGTACCTTTTTCCCTCCCATTCTCCCCCTCCGTCTCCCCACTGATAACCCTCCATGTGATCTCTATTTCTGTGATTCTGTTCCTGTTCTAGTTGTTTGTTTAGGTTTATTTTTTGTTTTTTAGGTTCAGTTGTTGATAGTTGTGAATTTGTTGTCATTTTACTGTTCATATTTTTTATCTTTTTTTCTCAGATAAGTCCCTTTAACATTTCATAAAATAAGGGCTTGGTGATGAACTCCTTTAACTTGACCTTATCTGAGAAGCACTTTACCTGCCCTTCCATTCTAAATGATAGCTTTGCTGGATAGAGTAATCTTGGATGTAGGTTCTTGCTTTTTGTGACTTCGAATACTTCTTTCCAGCCCCTTCTTGTCTGCAAAGTTTCTTTTGAGAAATCAACTGATAGTCTTAGGGGAACTCCTTTGTAGGTAACTGTCTCCTTCCCTCTTGTTGCTTTTAAGATTCTCTCCTTATCTTTAATCTTGGCTAATGTAATTATGACGTGCCTTGGTGTGTTCCTCCTTGGGTCCAACTTCTTTGGGACTCTCTGAGCTTCCTGGACTTCCTAGAAGTCTATTTCCCTTGCCAGATTGGGGAAGTTTTCCTTCATTGTTTGTTCAAATAAGTTTTCAGTTTCTTGCTCTTCCTCTTCTCCTTCTGGCACCCCTATGATTCGGGTGTTGGAGCACTTAAAGTTGTCCCAGAGGTTCCTAAGCCTCTCCTCAATTTTTCTGAATTCTTGTTTCTTCATTCTTTTCTGGTTGAATGTTTCTTTCTTCCTTCTGGTTTACATCATTGATTTGAGTCCCAGTTTTCTTCCCGTCACTGTTAGTTCCCTGTACATTTTCCTTTATTTCACTTTGTGAAATAAAGCCTTCATTTCACAATGAAGAAATAGCCTTCATTTCTTCCTTCATTTTGCAACCGAATTCAATAATTTCTGTGAGCATCCTGATTTCCAGTGTCTTGAACTCTGCATAGGTTGTCTATCTCCTCATCACTTAGCTCTTTTTCTGGAGCCTTGATCTGTTCTTTCATTTGGGCCACATTTCTCTGTCTTGGAGCACCTGTTATGTTGTAAGAGGCAGAGCCTTGGGTATTTGCTGGGGCAGGGCAACCCATGTCACTGCATAGTTGTAGGGGTGGGGTCAGAGAGGGAACAATGCTGCTTGCTTGGCTCTCGTCCCACTTTCAGTCACTTCTCACTTCCCATAAGCAGATTGTGCCCTTTCAGGTGCTGATTCCCAGGTGGATTGGTTTCTGTATGTTCTAGGATCTAGTGGGTCTCTCCAAGGAACTCTCTTGTGAGACTGAGGGTTTCTCCCACCACCACAACCCCCACAGAATTTTACAGCCAGAGATTTTGAGTCTTTAGTTTCCTGGTCAGCCAACCCCTGCCTCACCAGCATGGTCCGCCAGCTTGCTGTGGGTCCTCTCCGGCAGGCTGCCCATCTCTGCCCCTCCTACTGGTCTAGATGAATGTTTCTTTAACTCCTTGGTTGATGGAGTTCCATGTAGTTTGATTTTTCTGGCAGTTCTGGTTGTTTATCATTTTTAAATTCGTTGTTATCCTTCTTTTGGTTGTGTGAAGAAGCAAAGTGTTTCTACCTATGCCTCCATCTTGGCAGGAACTTTTTTTCATCATTTTTTATTGTTATTCTACTACAGCTGTCTCAATTTTTTCCCCCTTTGCCCTCCTCTGCCCATCCCACCCCCTGCTCCCACAGTCAATCTCCACACTATTGTCCCTGCCTGTGGGTCATTCATACATATTCTTTGACTAGTCCCATCCTTTTCTTTCCACCATTATCCCTCTGCCCCCTCCCTTCTGGTCACTGTCAATCCATTCCATGTTTCGATGCCTTGGGTTCTATTTGTTTGTTAGTTTTATTTTGTTCATTAGATTCCTCATAAAGGTGAAATCATACGGTATTTGTCTTTCATTGACTGGCTTATTTCACTTAGCTTAATATTCTCCAGTTCCATTCACACTGTCACAAAAGTTAGGAGTTCCTTTTTTCTTTCTACTGTGTAGTATTCCATTGTGTACATATACCTCTGATTTTTTTTATCCACTTATTTACTGATGGGTGCTTAGGCTGTTTCTAGCACTTGGTTATTGTACACAGCACTGCTATGAACATGAGGTGCATAAGTTCTTTTGAGTTGGTGATTCAGGATTCCTAGGGTATAGTCCTAGTAGTGGAATCATTGGGTCAAAAGGCAGTTTCATTTTTAGTTTTTTGTGGAAATTCCATACTGTTTTCCACAGTGGCTGCACCAGTCTGCATTCCCATCAACAGTGCACTAGGGTTCCTTTTTCTCCACATCCTCACCAATACTTGTTGTTTGTTGATTTAATGACAGCCATTCTGACAGATGTGTGATGATATCTCATCGTGGTTTTAATTTGCATCTCTCTGATGGCTAGTGACATTGAGCATCTTTTTATATGTCTATGGGCTATCTGTATGTCCATCTTGGAGAAGTGTCTATTCAGGTGTTTTGCCCATTTTTTAATTGGATTGTTTGTCTTACTGGTTTTTAGTCAGGTGAGTTCTTTATATATTTTGGAGATCAAGCCCTTGTTCAATGTATCATTGGCAAATATGTTCTCCCATATAGTCAGTTCTGTTTTCATTTTGATGATGGTTTCTTTAACTGTGCAGAAGCTTTTTAATTTGATGTAGTCCTATTTGTTTATTTTTTCCCTTTATTTCCCTTGCCGTAGGTGATCAGCAAATATATTGTTATTTGGGATATTTGAAATTTTCCTGCCTGTGTTTTTCTTTACAATTTTTATGGTGTCATGACTTATATTTAAATCTTTAATGCATTTTGAATTTATTCTGATATATGGTGTAAGTTGGTGGTCTAGTTTCACTTTCTTTTTGTCTGTACCAGTCCAGTTCTCCCAAAACCATTTATTGAAGAGGCTATTTTTGCTCCATTGTGTGCTCCTGCCCGCTTTGTCAAGTATTAATTGACCATAGAGACACGGGTTTACTCCTGGGCTCTCTATTCTGTTCCATTGATCTATGTATCTGTTCTTATGCCAGTACCAGACTGTTCTGATTACAGAGGACTTGTAGTATTGTTTGATATCAGGTATTGTGATTCCTCCTACTTTTTTCTTCTTTCTCAATATTGCTGAGGCTATTTGGGGTCTTTTTTAGTTCCATATAAATATTTGAAATATTTGTTTTAGGTCTCTATAATATGCTGTTGGTATTTTAATAAGAATTGTGTTGACCTATAGAATGTTTTGGGTAGAATGGACATTTTAATGATGTTAATTTTTCTAATCCATGAACATGGTGTATGCTTTCATTTATTTGTGTCTTCCTTAATTTCTTTCTTCAGTGTTCTATAGTTTTACATGTACAGGTATTTTACCTCCTTTGTTAAATTTATTCTTAGGTACTTTTTCTTGTTGCTATAGTAAATGGGATATTTTCCCCCTACTTTCTCTTTCTGATATTTCATTGTTGATGTACAAAAATGCCATTGTCTTCTTTCCTTTCATTTAATTGTTCCCCTTCCCTTCCTTATAAATTCCCACTGCCTTTGTCCCCTAATGAGAACACTATTTAGGCTTCTGTCTTCAATCAGTGCATCCAGAATAGATATTCTTTTGAACACAAATAAGTGTTTATTACCTCTCACTTTGAAAGGCCTTTTTTTTAGGTTAACAAATTGAATGGAGCAATAGCCACATCTCTCCAAAGTCAAGGCATGTATCTCCTTTTGTGTTTAGTCAGTAACTGGTGGGGTGATACTTTGGTGCCATGTGTTTACCTTGTTCCCTAACAAATCTTCATCAGTGTTCTAACCTGCATGGGTGATGCTTGCTTGAATTAATTCAAGCTCAATCATTACTTCCAGATTTACTAGGTGGTAATCTTCAGAAAAGAAGTCCTCCTCCTTTTCCCCCTCCTTTTTAGAACATCACTGTGGACTTACAGATTGTTTTATTCACTTATGCTCATTCTTTTTGATGAAATATTTCCTAGGTTTAGTGAAATCCCTTTCTTCAAACTGGCTCTCATGTCCTTTTGTTATACTCCTATTAATTCTTGAGCACTTCCTTATTTTCTGGCACAAGGAGATGGTCCAAGCTCATCTTGTGTTTTCCCTGTTCCTCGCACAAATCAGCTGTTACTTCTAAGAGTCCTGGATTCTTGAAGTGGAAGATGGTATTTGAAACAATATCACAGTGTTCGCTGTGCTCATTGCCATGACTTCTAGGTCTAGGACCTTCAGTGTACAGACTTAGAAAAAAACACTTTTAAAAATTAAGACTTCATATTGATAATTCTGATTCAATTTTAACATTTAGCATTTTTCCTTATCTTCTTTTACTTTGTATTCTATATCTTTTTTCTTTCAGTGAAAATTTTCTTCCCAATAACATTACCATAATTATTTATTTACCAATTCTTAAAGTACATATAAAATAGTTTCAACCTTAATATTAAAATTGCCACTAAAAAGGTAAACCTACTTGGTAAAGTTTCAGATTTGTTTGAAACTCTTTATGTCCTTAGACTACATTCTTTATGTGGTCATGTTATTAATTGGATATGCAGTTTTGCTTATTTGTTTCTATTTGTACTAAGAGTTTGCCTTTTCATTGTTCTGTCTTTACAATTTTTAAATAAATAAAATATTGGCAAGGGTTGAAAGCTGAAACTATATAAAAAAGTGTACTCAGAGAAATCTTACTTTCATCATTGTCTCTAACCATGTTTTTACCTACTCTCTATAAATAACCATTTTTATTATTTTCTAGTTTATCTCTTCTCTCTTTTCTTTTTATTTACCATTTATCAAATTGTAATATGTACCTTACATTTCTTTTTGCAAAACTAAGCAAATATATAAAAATGTTCTTTCCCCATTTTTCTTACACAAAAGACAAGATACCAGGTACCCTATTCTGCATCTTTCTTTTTTCACTTACAATATGTCCTGGAAATTATTCTATATCAGTTTCTAGAAACAGTTCTCTCTTCCTTTTTTTTCTTTTACATCTGCATTGTACTGCACTCCCTATATTTAGTATAGTTTATTCAGCCACTGTCCTATAGTCATTTGGGTTATTTCCAATTTTTTATTACTAATGATGCCACTTTGAATAATCTTATATGTGTACGTTGGTGAAGATTTGTGGTGGTGTATCTTTTGGAAGATTCCTAGAAGTAGAATTGCTGTATTAAAGGTAGATGTTCATATTATTTGTCAGATATTACCAAATCTTCCCCCCACCACAGAGGTTGTACTTTTTTGCCCTACTTTCAGCAGTGTTTGAGAATGCCAATTTGTCTGGTGGATGCATATTACACGCTGATTATGAAGCATTTTATAAAGATATCTTAGAGACTTCAGATTCACCTGCTGGTAGTGAGAGCAAGCTAGAGATGATCTGGGTATTCTCAGACCTCTAGGAAAGTGGCAAGGTGTGGGGAGAGTCCTGAATGTAGAGGACAGTTTAAGAAGCTTTTCTAAGAGAGTGCAATTAAACCAACTGTCCCAGCTGGTGCCCATCCATATCCTCTTGCCCAAACCAATTCAATACACATCTTTCTAGCTTCTGATTGCTAGTACATATTTTTTCTTCTGGTTTTCTGGTTCTTGGAGTCCACTCTATCTTCTGAAAGTCAGGCCAGACATGCTGGGGAGCTCATGCCCCCACCCTGGAGTAGCCTTCAGAAGGAAGCTGGCCTGCTGACACTTTCACTTTGGCCTAGGGAGACTGAGTCTGAAGTTCTGACCTCTAGAACTATAAGACAATAAATCATGTTGTTTTAGCCACCAAATTTGTAGTGATTTGTTATGGCAGCCAGAGAAAATAAATATAAAAGGGCATCTTTAAAAAGTTGCAGCTGACATCATGCTAACTGGTAAAAGAATAAATGCTTTCTCCTAAAACCTTTAACAAGGTAATAAGTTCACTCTTTCCACTTCTATTGAATATTGTACTGAAGGTCTTAGATAAAGCAATAATGCAAGAAAAAGAAGTAGAAAATTGCAGATTTTGGGAAAAAAACAAGTAAAAATATTATTCACAGACAGCATGGTCATCTATGGAAAATCCCACTACTGATGCTAATAGATGAGCTCAGCAATGTTGTGGGCTACTGATCAATATATAAAAATAGTTGTATTTTTATATAATAACAATGAGCAATTAAAAATTAAAACTAAGAAAACAATATTACTTATAACAGCATTAAAAATACAAAACACATATGGATACATTAGACAAAAGATGAGCAAGCCCTATATGATGAAAACTACAAAGCTTTGTGGAAAAAAATTTTTAAGAATCTAAATAAATGGGAGGATACATAAAGAATCTAAATAAATGGGAGGATGGATTCTAAATTGATCCATAGTTTTGATGTAATCCCAATCAAAATCTCAGCACATTTTTTAAAGGGAACTGACAAGCTGATTCTAAAATTTATATGGAAATGCAAAGTACCTAGAATAGCTGAAACAAACTTAAGAACAAAGGTGGAAGACTAACACTAACTGATTTTAAGACTTATTGTACTATAAAACTATAGTAATTAAGCCAGCACAATATTGGCCTAAAGATAAATATAAGAATAATGAACTATAATATAGAGTTTAGAAACAGACCCCACACGTATAAATGATGATTGGTTTTTAACAGAAGTGCCAAGGCAATTCAATGGTAAAGAATAATCTTAGCAACAAATGGTGCTAGAACAATTGGATATAAAAAACAACTTCTATCTTTACCTCACACAATGAATACAAATTAACTAGAAATAGACCACAGGCCTAAACGTAGGATCCCAATCTATTAAACTTCTAGGAAAAAAGCATGAAGTATAAAAAAAAGTTGATTAATTGGATTTAATCAAAATAAAAAGAACTTTTGCTCTTCTACAGACACAGATAAAAAATAAAAAAGCAAGTCACAGAATGGGAGAAAATACTTGCACGACACATATCTGACAAGAGGTTTACATCTAGACTATATAAAGAACATTCACAATGCAAAATTAAGACAAACATTTCAGTTTAAAAGATGGCCAAATATTTGAACAGATACGTCACCCAATAAGATATACAGATGGCAAATAAACACATGACATGATTCTCAACATCATCAGTCATTAGAGATGTGCAAATTAAAACCACAGTAAAATACTACTACACACCCATTAGAATGGCTAAAATTTAAAAGACTGATTATATGAAGTGGTAACAGAATCTAGAGCAGCTGAAACTCTCATACATTGCTGGTGGGGATGTAAATTGCTACAACTTATCTAGAAAACAGCTTGGCAGTTTCTTAAGAAGTTAAAACAAACACCATACTACTCTGCCATTCTACATCTGGATATTTTTCTGAGAGAAATGAAAATCTATGTTCATATAAAAACTTGTGCAGAAGTTTTCATAGCAACTTTATTTGTAAAAGCCAAACTCGGAAAGCTATCCAAGTGTCCATCAATAGGTGAGTGGAGAAATAGTGGTACATTCACAATGGAATAATATTCAGCAATAAAAAGGGAATGAAATATTGATACATGCTATTACATGGATGAATCTCAAAATAATTATTCTGATTGAAATAAGCCTTATACAAAAGAGTACATAAGATTCCATTTTATATAAAATTAAAAAATTCAAACTAGTCTCTAATGGCAAAAAGCAGACCAGTGTTGCCTGGGCACAGGGTGGCAGGAAGTAATGAGGAGAGATGTATTAGAAAGGGTCATAAAGAAACTTTTGGAAGGTGATGGAAGTATTCATTATCTTGAATGCAGTGATGAAATCAATCCAAATTAATCAAGGTTTATACTTTAAATATTGCAGTTTACTGTACCTCCATACTTGAATAAGTGATTAAAAGAGTTATGCAGAGAAGTTTAAGACATAATTTAACAGGTAATAAGTATTTACTGTGGGTTCTTTTACAAAATTTACTTAGGAACACCATCAAGATTTTGTTTTTAAATAAATGTTGTAGAAGAATCCACAGTATCTTGATGATGATATGCATGATGGATTGAATGAAAAGGTGAGATTCTATTAAAACATCTCACTTAATAAAACAGAATTTTCAGTAAACTATCCTCTGCCCAAAATCGGGCTGTCCTGGGACTCAGAGAAAACAGCCCCGTGTTTTATTAGGTCTTTGTCTAAGGGGTCATCTATGAAAAGTTATTTTAGAAAGGAGACATCCAGTTGGAAACCTGGATGCATCTTCCTGAGAGAGGGACTGCCTTACTCTAGTGACAACACACCCAGGGGCAAAGAACCTGTCCCCATTTCCAAGGCACCCTCTGTCCTGGCACAGTTCTTCTATGAGGCTGTGAATCTTGGTGCACCAGTGCTGGGCTTTGGGACCAGCCAAAAAGGTGAGACCCAGATGGGCCCTTCACTCATCAAGCCTACTTGACCTCTGAGATGTTCCAGACAGCAGGTTAAGCTGCCCTACTCCGGTGTGAGCAAGGATAGCATGCATGCCTAAAGCCTTGGTGGTCCTGGGCATGGAGCTTGGGGTTGAGACACCATAACCATCTAGCTTGGTGATCATGTTTGCTCTTCCTCTGTGTTCAGGTGAGACACCATGGCTTGCTGTCCACCTTGCAGCTGCTGTATACTGTGGGGTATTCGCTCTCCATTGTCGCCCTCGTCCTGGCTCTCACTGTCCTCCTGTGTCTTCGGTGAGTGGAACACCTGCTGGCATGTGCTCCTTGTCATGCTCATCAGAGCTGGAAAGGAATCCAAGAGAGTCCCTAGTCCATCCATCCCATTTTGCAGGTGAAGGGAGAATGGAGACCAGGAGTCCACTGACAGGCGCTGAGTCACCCAGGTCACAAAGCACAGTGAGAATTGGAATCTGGACTCCTAAGTCTGCTTTTGCCTCCTTTGGGTTAGATAACCTTCTCTGTGCCAGTCTCTGCTCTAAATTCCTAATGAACCCATTACTACCACAGCCCATGCTCACCACAGCTCTGCCAGAGGCATTATTTTTACAGAAGAGATTAAGAACTTCCCCAAAGCAAATTAGTGAGTGGTGGAGGTAGGATTCTAACCCAGGGCTCACCGAATCCAGTTAGCTATGCTTCCTCAGTGCTCAGGCCCTGTTCTAAGCATGTTACATGCACTAAGTCATTTAAATCTCATCCTAATCAGAATTATGATTAATTCTAATCCCAGGAGATTAGCATTATTATAACCACTATTTATAAATGAGTTAATTGAAATATGGAGAGATTGAGTAACTTGCCCAAGATCACACAGCTGGTGAGTGAGGGAGGCAGGATCACAGCCAGGCAGTCTGGAGCCTGCACATTTTCACTCCCTAATACTCTCTTTCAGAATCCAAAGACTGGGTGCATTTTATTAAATCACGTTTTTAGAAATTACCCAAGTGAGGTATTCAGAGAACAACTAGGGAGCCTTCTAAATCTGTCTCATGGTCCAGCCCATTCAGGAATATAATTGGGCACATATGAGGGGGACCCCAAAAGACCCAGAATTATCTTCTGGAGGGCAGGCCCCCTGTAGAACAGGCTATCCCCCTAAGTAAGTGTTTTAGGTACCCAACAGTATCAGTGTACCAGCTGGTGTTGTTGTGAGAGGCTGTGTTCAACTTCAGTGAATTTTTCTGAAGACTTTCAATGCTTTTTCCCAGTTCATGATGCATGATTTACAAGTACATCTGCCCACACTGAGCTGTTTACAGCAGTTTTTGACCTAAAACAGCACGATCCCCATGCTCCACCTCCCGTCATTTACCAAATCTCACCCTGAGCGACCTTTTTTTTTGTTTTTCTGGATGAAAAAAAGTCCTGAAAGGGAAATGTTTTGCCCATGTGGAGGAGGTGAAACAAAAAAAATGTCAGAAGCACTAAAAGGCATCAAAATCAACAAGTTCAAAAACTGTTTTGAGCAGCAGGAAAAAGTCTCAATAGGTGTATTGCATCAAATGGAGAGTACTTTGAAGGTGACTGAAATTTAAACATGTAAGAATAAATACGCGTTTTTAATAAATAAACTCTGAGTTTTGGGGGGTTCCCCTTCATAATGTGGCAGAATGAGAGTCTGGCACAGACACAGGAGACTTGGATGGGGACCATGGAGACCTGAATGCTAGTTCCAGAGCAGCTCACTGGGGCTCTGCTAGCCCTGGGTCTGGCCCTACTTGGCCCTTAATCTTGGATGGCCTGTGTGTCTTGGAGCAGAGTCAGGGCCGTCTACGCCACTGGGAGAACAAGTTTTAAACAATGGGAGAATTGCACAGTCTGCTATCTGTGGCCTCCTCCATGCACCTTCTCAAAGTCTCTGAACCAAGCCAGGCGAAAATGACTGCCTGGCCATGCTGGAAGTACCTTTAGCAGGACGTGGGTTAACCAAGTGTCCATTTTGCCTCAGTCCCTGCTCTTGAGTAGTCCCTGGTCTAGTTACAGAGAAGGATGCCTAAAGGGTAAAACATAAGGACCTGCTTCACATCTTTTTTGAGATTAAAAAAAGAACTGCTTGAAAGCAAGGCAGGACTGAGTGTGTGTTGCACATGGGCCCGGGCTGGGCTGTGAGAGCCAGGGATGGCAGAGGCTGAGGCTGCAGTTTTGCATCATTGGCCAGGACATAGCCACCACTGCAGAGGCTCCAGGTGGGTGAGGGACAGGCAACACCTCGTTCTGTGCTCAGGAACAGGGTGAGCACTTTTCACTCATTAACTGATTGAATCTTCTCATAGCTCTTTGAGGTAAGTGTTCTTGTTCTTACAGGCAGTAGAGCCTTAGAGAGCCTCATTTTAGCCTTAGAGTTGCTGGGTTCAAATCTCCGCTCTACCACTTACTGCTCTGGGACTTTGGACCAGTGACTTAACCTTTCTGCCTCAATCCCCCCAGCTGTAAAACCAGGCCCACCCATGAGTGCGTACACACATGTAAATGGCTTGGAACACAGTGAGGCACGCTGAACATATTATATAGGTGTTAGCTATTATTGTCCTTGTTTTGCAGATGAGGAAAAGGAGTCACAGAGAAGTCAGTTCACATAATCCAGCCTTCCAACTCTGGCGCCCACACTGTGAGCCTCTACCCTTTAGTGGTAGATACACAAGTGTCTCAGGCACACACCTTTTGGTCTTAGCCGTTCTCTCCTGAGGGAAGGCTCTCGGTTTTCTCCTTGCACAGAAAACTCCACTGCACACGCTACTACATCCACATGAACTTGTTTGCCTCTTTTATCCTGCGAGGCATGGCTGTACTGGTGAAAGACGTCATCTTCTACAACTCTTACTCCAAGAAGCCCAACAGCGAGAAGGAGTGGATGTCCTATGTGTCAGAGGTACATCTTCCCACCTGGTGGATCAGTACCAGGAATCAGAGGGCAGGGAGCTGGGGCTCCAGAGGGGAGGAGGGAGAAAAGAGGTTGGTGTCAAAGGCTTTGTGGTTAGACAGGCATCATCTGACTTAAAAAAGAAAAGAAAAGAAAAGAAAAGCCTCTCGAAAGTGGGACAGACAAGGTAAAGAAAATCATCAGCAGGGAAGTTTACTGGGGGGCTACTGAATGGCCCTTGGGTGAGAAATTTTTCCATCTTAAAATAAAAGAATTAAACCAGAATACTCTTCAAAGATTTTCCAAATTGAAATCTGCATCTGTTGACATGGTTTTTTCTTTATCCTGTTAATAATAAATGCAGTAATCTGTTAAATTACCTTTGTATTGCTGGGATAAACCCAACTAGGTTTTGATATATTATTGTTCCTTTTACATTGCTGGATTCCATTTGCTAATACTGTCTTTTGTTCAGCATGTCATATACATTTGTGAATAATTTTCTTTTCTTGTAATGCCTTTGTTAAGTTTTTGGATAAAGTTAATGCTGCCCTCTTAAAAACAAATCAGTCTTATTCTCTCTTTGTCTATTCTTTGGAAGAAATTATTTCAGATGGGTATTATTTCTTCCTTAAATGTTTGATAGATTGCACCAGTGAAGTCATTTGGACCCAGAGTGTTCTTTATTGGAAGACTTGTAATTATGAACTAATTATGACTCTTTTATTTAGATTTTCTATTTCTTCTGGTGTCACAAGGTAACTTGTGTTTTTCTAGGAATTTGTCTACTTCATCTAACATTTCAAATTTATTGGCATTTTATTGTTTATAGTCTCTTAAGATCTTTTAAAGTTCTATTGCATCTAGGATGGTGTTTCTTTTTTCATTCCTTATATTGGATATTTGTGTTTTCACTGTCTTTCCCTGCTTATTGACATTTTCCAGTAGTTTCTCAGTTTTATTGGATTTTTCAAAAATTGAACTTTTGGCATTGTTGGTTCTCTTTATTTTATGTTCCCTATTCTATTAATTTCCAATTTCATATTTATTATTTTTCCATGTAGTTTTTTTGGGTTTAATTTGTTCTTCTTTTTCTGGCATAAATATTTAAAGTAATTGATTTTCAGCCTTGTCCTTAATTAATTAAGTTATTTAAGGCTATAAGTGTCATTCTAAGTGTGGTATTGTCTGCATAGCATCAACTTTGATATGCAGCATTTTCCTTTCATTCAGTTCAGAAGTAAGTTCTAATTTCTATTATAATTTCTCCTTTGATTCATGGGTTGTTTAGAAGTTTATTTCCTCAAGTCTAATCATATGAAGATATTTTGGATGTTGATTTCTAGCTTAATGGAACTGAGATCAGAGAACACATCCTTTAGTGTTTTTTTTTTAGGGCAGTTGCTCATGAGATTTCTGGTTTTGTTTGTCTGACAATCTCTATAGTGTCAAGGAAGAGGCTATGAAACCTTCATGAAGCACTCTTTCACAGTCTGGTAGTGTGGCTGCCTCTCTGAGATGGTCATCATGGGTTTGGGAGAGAAGGGAGTGAGAGGGAGGGTTATGCATAGGGAGGCCCTCCCCCACCTCCTGAGTCCAGACCCTGGAAAGCCTGGACTCACCTCCAGGCGCTCTGTCCTCTGCAGATCTCCACCTCCTGCCGCTCCGCCCAGGTCCTTCTGCACTACTTCGTGGGGGCCAATTACTCCTGGTTTCTGGTGGAAGGCTTTTACCTCCACACGCTGCTGGAGCCCACAGTGCTTTCTGGAAGGCGGCTGTGGCCCAGATACCTGCTGGTGGGTTGGGGTGAGTGACCTGAACCCCCAGCCTCTTTTTCTGGGGACTCTTCAGAACATGAGAGCTCAATAGAACCCAACTGGATGGAGGTTTGTGGGACAGATCATTCCTCAGTGACAAGAGTCTCTGAGGAAGGGGTGTGTGTGTGTGCACAAGCGCACACACACGAGCAAGCACACACACATATGCACAAGTGCCAATAGACCCAATGCACACATTCAGAAATTAGAAGGGTTTTGGTAGAATCAGATGCCATTTCTCCTACCTTGCTTCCAACTGTATTGGTCTACTCAGGATGGTATAACACAGTGCCCTGGACTGGATATTATACAATAGATGTTTACTTCTCACAGTTATGGAGGCTGAGGAATCTGAAATCAGGCTGCCAGTATGATTGAGTTCTGGCGAGGGCCCTCTTTTTGGCTTGCAGACAGTTGTCTTCTTGCTGTGTCCTCACATGGTTGGTGGGGGGGGGGGAGAGAGAGAGAGAGAGAGGCAGCTCTCTGGTCTCTTACAAGGGCATTAATCCCATCATGCTGACTGACAGTCCCTCCCAACCACTTCCAAACCCAGTTACTTCCAAAGGTCTCATCTTCAAATATCATCATTTAGGGGGTTGGGGCTTCAACATATTAATTTGGGGGTGACACACAAACCATATCACTAATTAAGTCTTCCAGATGAAGTCTGGAACCTTTTCCTTGAAGTCACAAGCTTTTGGGGAATTTGAGGCTGCAGGATTCAGAGGAAATAACCTTGGCCTGCAATTCAGAAGATTTTGGATAATGTCTCTAAATTTACTACAAGCTGCACTGGGACATGTGGCAAATCTGTCCTCTCTACTCTCCAGTTTTCCTGACAGTAAAAGCATAGACAGGCTCTGTGCCACTCTAGTGTTCCTGCAGTCCCCAGTTCTGTGATTTTACAGGATTTAACCAGCTGTGCTTGGCCCATTGGGCTGGGGTGGGAGGCAGGCAGCTTTGGCCAACCAGCAGCTAATTGCACTCCCTGTTCTCTCTCAGCCTTCCCACTGCTGTTCGTTGTGCCCTGGAGTGTCGCCCGTGCGAAGCTGGAGGACACAGGGTAGGTAATTCACCTGTTTTCTCACTTTCATGAGCAGGTGATCCCCAAATATGCCCAAATACAAATATGTATATCATTTTCCTAAAGAGACTATCCATCCCCTTCAATTTTGGCCATCTAAAACATACCTAGGAGTCCTGGCGGGTATGGGTCAGTTGGGTGATACATTGTCCCATAGCCAAAGTGTTGCAGCTAGATTCCCAGTTAGGGTGCACACCTAGGTTGAATATTTGATCCTCCATCCCAATCCCTGGTCAGGGTGCATACAATCCCTGTTCCAGGCACTTGGGGCAACCCATCAATGGTTCCTCCTCCCATAAATGTTCCTCTCTCTCCCTTCCTCTCTCTCTAGAAGCAATGAAAAAAATATCCTTGGGTGAGAATAAAAAATAAAATAAAATATACCTAGGAATGTGGATAAAATCATCAAAGATAGTATTCTTATAATATTATAGTATTAGTTTATTAATTTATTACAAAATTAGCACCAATTAGCACAAAATGTACTGCATACCTTATCAGTGACCCTGGGTATATAAGGATATAGGTACAAGAATGGTCATTGCCTCATAGTTCAAAGTGGGGGAAAAAGCAAAATGAAATGGGTGAAAGTGGTCAAAAGGTTCAAACTTCCAGTTATAAATAAGTAAGTCCTAGGGATGTCATGTACAGCATGGTGACTACAGTTAACACTTCCGTGCTGTATATTTGAAAGTTGCTGAGAGAGTGAGTCTGAAAAGTTCTCATTACAAGAGAAAAATTTGAAACTATGTGAGGTGATGGATGTTAACTAGACTTGTGATGGTCATTTTACAATATATTCATATACTGAATCATCATGTTGTGCACCTGAAACTAATATAATGTTAACATGTCAATTATATCTCAATTTTTAAAATAAAACAAAAAACCCTAACCAAACAAAAAATATCCCTGAATATCAGTCAGTACAAGAATCAATGAATAAATGGCGGCATACCTATATTGTGGAATATTCTATATCTTCTGGCTTCTTGAGACTGAATCTCAACAGCACCTTGTTAAGCCTGTTGCTGAATAATGCATATCATGTGATCCCATTTTTTCCTCCAAAATAAACACCACCCAAAAGTCCCCTATGTAATTAAGAATTTACATTTTTGAGAACATAGAAACAAGTGTAGAGGGATATACACCAAGCTTTGGCACCCTTTAGTGGTAAGAAAAGCCAGCGCTATGGTATTAGCAGGAAGGAATTTGAGTCTGTTCTTCTCTTCCATCCCTCAGGACAATGATGGGTTGAAGGTAAGTCTTGAGTGTGAGCATCCTTTGTCCAGAGGGTGTGAGGCTTTTGCGTTGAACCTAAACTTGATTTAAAATTTACTGTCTGCTCTTTGCTATAGGTGCTGGGGAATGAACAATAATAAGCCAATCTGGTGGATCATCCGAGGACCGATGCTCCTCTGTGTAGCAGTAAGGATCATCCCACCCTTTCTTCCTTCTAAGCTCAGCAGCAAGGGAGGACCTCACCCGTTGTCCCCCTCCACCCCAAATCCCTGGCTCAGGATGAGCCTGGGCCAGACCTTAAGCTGGGAGTAGGATCTGTGAATGAGAAGGAACAAGTTAGAAACTCCTTGTTCTGTTCTGGTTCAGGACCTAAATTGTGTGTTCTACCACAAGCCTCCTTCTTGTTGAGTCTTTAAACTATGTATAGAAATGTGCTCAGTGACCTTGAATTGAATCTTTATGATGTGTACAAGGCCCTGGGGACAGAGGCCTCGTCAGTCACAGACCAGCCACAGACAGCAAAGTCATTGGCTTGGACTTAACACCATTAGTAGGAGGGAGAGGAGACCAGGGAGCTTTTTTCAGAGGAGGAAAATGTACAGTCATATCCACCCACAGCTGTGACAGGGTTAGAGAGTCAGGAGATGCTGCTGCTCTGAGACCCTGAGGAGGAAGAGCCTTTACTCCGCATGGCCCAGAATTTGGGGCTGGAGAAGGAGGGCTTGACCCAGCATCCTAAAGTTCTTTTAGATGACAGTTTTTGAGAATGAAATCTGCCCAAGAAGCATGGGGAAATGACAGGGAGTTAGAGAACAGCAGGAAGTCTAGCAAGGTCCTGGAGGGAGGTGGAAGGTCTCCCTACCTAGACATAGGGCCATCACTCTGGGTGCCTGCTGGCCAGGCACTGCCCTCCACACTCACCCACTGGAGGTTGCTGGGCATTCCATTTTTGTCATTTTATGTAAATGTGGTATTTTTCATTTCATGAAAGCAAAAGCATGTTTGTATAGAAGAATGTCAGTATCTGTCAGTGATAGAAGGCAACTCTCTGCCCAGACTTGGGTATAACTGAGAGGATAGAAAGTTCATAGAAACAGCAAGAAAACTGAGAGTGTGGAGATGCCCTAGAGGATTTCAAGGTCTGTGTCACATCCAACCTGACCAGTGGCAGGCATGCTCCTGGGAATCTCCCCACACCCGCCGTGCCCACTGCACCCACCGCCTAGTCTTTCCACACACAGCTGAGAGTGTGTGTTCTACGTGAAGTCTGACTACTTACCTACCACGGGCATCATGAGCCCTGCCTCACCCCCACCCTGTCTGTCATTTCTCCATAATCCTTTCCTCTCCAGACACACTGTGCAGCTGTGGTCCCAGCACCCACCTCCTGGCTAGGACCCTCCATGATGGCCCAGTGAAGCTTATTGAGTGTCTCTTACATCCCAACCCCATGCTAAGTGTTTGTGTGTAGGAACTCATTTACTCTTCTGAGGTAGGTGCTACATTTTATTGATGAGGACACTGAGAACATGAGGAGTCACTTGTTTAAAGTCACTGTGCCAGTAAGTGGAGGCCCTAGAGCTCAGCCCAGAGGGTCTGATCAGATGACACACTAATAACCACAACACCATGATGCTGCCTCCAAAATATTTACTGCCTCCAGCCCTTGTGCATGGAGTGCTGACTGCTGCAGGGTCTTTTATGCATTAATACCTTGTGTCACATTCTCCTTGGGTTTGAGCTCCCTCCCTCTGCCACTTCACCCACCTGGCTGCTGTACCTGGACACCCACCTCACAAAGTAGGAATGGTCACATTCTCTTTCGTGCCCTTCCTGGACCCTGTACAGGCTTCTGCTGGAGCCTCAGCAATGTTTTATTGTGGGTATCAGTCTAAAAGCGGTCTGCCGACACCGTATGCCTCCTGTTCTGTTCAACCTGGCAGCCAGCCCAAGCATACAGCAGGTTCTCTATAAACTTTGGGTAACATTTGTTATCCCCACTCCTGGGCACTGGTAGACTCTCGCTAACCAGGCAGAGCAAAGCAGAATGGAGGCCAGTTGGTCCTCCCTAGGAGGGAGTTCAGGAGGCTCGTTGCAGCTGGATCCCTAATGTTCATCCTGCAGTCTTCCAGAGGCTTCATCATTCTCCATCTTGGTTGCTCATGGGATCACCTCGATGTCTTTAAAAATTCTTTTGCTTGGGTCTCAGTCCCAGAGATTTGTATTTCCTTGATCTCAGGTGTGGCCTAGGAAGTCTAAGGTGCAGCCAGGGTTGAAAAGCATTTTGCTACACTCCCCATGTTCAAAGTATTGTCACCTGAGCCCTTACTATAAAATCAGATCCTCAGGCGCCACCCCAGACCTGTTCAATCAGAATATGAGTTGCGACAACATTGCCAGGCTTCAGGCACCCACTGAAGTCTGTGGCTCCCAAAGCTGGATGTCATGAGAAACCTCATGGTACTTCATACCCTGGAGGACCACATCAGAAATTCTGGAAGTAGGGCTCAGGCAGGTGCAGTTTTAAAAGCTCTCAAGGGATTAAAACGAACAGCCAGGGCTGGAACCACTGCTCTGGACCTTGCTGCTTTTCTGGCTGTGGCTGACCAACCTGTGTGCTAGTTTCTATGGGTGCTTCCTAGTTCCTGGAGCCACGTTCTCACCTATGAGGGCAAGAGAATGCTCTTTATTGTCTCATCTTGTATAAAATCACCTTCACATGCTGTCGCTTCTACAACTCCAGTCACAGCCAGCTCCACGTATGGACACAGTCTCCTGACCTCACTCATGCTCCTGTCCACCTTCTCCTGCTGCTGCTTGCTGTGCCCAGTGGATGAGACCACTGTTCATCTACCAGCCACCCCAGCCTGAAACCTGGGAGCCCCCTAGCTTCTGTTCTCTTCTTCTGGGCAATCTCTGCTCAGACAGTGTATTGTCAAATTCTTCTCAAGATCCCTCCAAGCCGTCTCCTTTCTCTTAATCCCACTCTTCTTCTGTTCTTTTTGCAGCCTTCTGCAAAACCCTCCTGACTGGTCTCCCTTCTTCATTCTTGCCCCCAGCAACCCGTCCTCTGTACTGCAGCCAGAGTAGTCTTTCTTGAGCAAAACTTGACTTTGTCTCTTTTCTGCATGTGACTTTTTAATGGCTCGTTGTTGCCCTCAGGCTTTGAGCACATTTCCTGTTCTTGGCTTGGTTCTTTTGAGGGAAATAAAGGCATATGTCCCATGGTTTCTGCCCTCAGGAAATTCAGAGTCTAATTGTTACCATTCTGAGACTCATCGCATCATGACTGAGCCAAGCAATAGCTGCTTTTGTGTTTGGTCATATGACCCATGTTGCAGTTTTGCACTGACCTGAGTAGACATAACTCCATCTCCAAAATATAATTCCTTGAACTACAACATGGAAGGAACTTGGGTCCCTGAGACTACATGGAGCAGAGCTCCCCTCATTGCTCTAGATCATGAAATAAGCAAAAACCAACCAAACAAAAAACAGCCCTCCCCATCTTCATTGTGTGTAAAAAAAAAAAGAATTTCCCGATACTACATATTTCTTTTGTTAAACTAAAGTACTAAAAAGTACCATAATAATCAAGGTCAAGATGAGAGCATTCAGAGCGCTTCACAATCTTTCTCATCTTGGCCAGATTTGAGTCTGGCAACTATTTTTCTGGAGCACAGAACAGAGGTTTGTGGGAAAATCCAACTGTACCTGGTGAACCAAGCAGTGGGACCAAAGAAAGTCTCCCATCCCAGACTCAGGCTCCCTGGTGAGCATCCCCAGTTATCAGAGCTGGGCTTCTCCACCATCTTCCAGACTGAGTCTGAATTTGTTGATCATCATCTGGATCAATGCCAATGAATGTACATCATGCTGGATTTCCAGACGTATCAGCTGACTTCACCTGCTGCTTTCTTGACTCTCTATGTTTCAGAAATAATAATAATGTGACAACCTGAAGAATCCAGATATTCTTTGGGTCTTTCATGAGAAACAGAAATTAGATAACTCTCAACTCCTTCAGCATATAAGACTTCACTGCTTAAATTAACCTGTTACCCTGAGTGTACATTTAGTCTAGAACCTTACTGGAACAGGATATATTCTTATAGCCTAGTAGAAAATTCTTAAAGCCTTGATTAGTCCAACTTTTCAAGGACAGCTTTATAAAATGAGTAAACTGTGCAAGTTGTTCTATCCATATCCTGATTCCTAGAGTTAGTGGATTGAACCCCCAGTTGAAAGGCTTTTTTGAGCAATGAATTGAATCATATATTGACTTTATAAAGTTATAACGTCATAAAGTCAAATGCCTTCATTTGCTTTTATTGAGTCTTCTCTGATGGCCTCAACTTTTGCCTCAGGACTCAGAAAAGTTGATAAATTAGTAAAATTAGTCTTTGCTGCTTGCCCCTCTTTAGGACTGCTTCCTCACCAGGGTCCAGGGGAGTTCTATTACTTGGTTTTCCCAACATCTCTTCACTCCCTGCTCCCCTCCTCTGAAGAGCTGCAAGGGAAATTTCTCTACACCTTGGATTTTCCCTCCTCAAAATTTATTTTTGTTGAGTCCCATCTTCTGTTTTCCATGGTGAAAGTAAGTCAGATCATACATATTTATTGAATTCTTCATTTTTGTAGAGATGAATATGAATGAATGAATGAATGAATGAATGAGAGATAGAGAAAGGGCTTCCCCCTTCTTTCCCAGTTTCTCCTTATCTTCTATGTGATGTGTGCACTCCAGCAGTGCTCTTGCAGATGGTGTGTTCTGACCCAAAGGAATATCTCTAAAGATAGGCATTTTAATCCACATGGCAGGTCAGAGGAGGGAGGGGCTTGAGGTAGGTGGAAGCATTCAGGGGTAGATGAGGTATACCTCTGATTCCTGGCCATGCTGTTAATCACCTCTGCCAGTCTATAGGCCCAGATCAGATCAGGCACAGAAGTTAGGGTGTCACAGAAGTGTAACCAGGAATGTTACACCTGATAACACATTCTGTACTGTCCACGGAGCCTTACATGTTTGGGGTCCTAAGTGCCCCCATCTGGTCACAGAATCAAAGAAGAGTTGGCTGGGTTCTTGAAAAGTTTTCTCATTTGGCCCCTTTCCTGCTTATGCACAAATGATGGATAGCATTATCCAGTGATTGCTGACTCTTGTCTTCTGGGGAGCCAGGATGAACCCCATGGCCACCCAGGCTGGCATTTCATCATTACATGGCACTGAGGAAGTGCTTCCTCCATATGGCCCACTGGCTGATGCCCATTTTCTACTGTGGTCTCCAGAAGACACAGAGCATAACAAATCAACCTGCTTCTCCTCAGAGCCCTTCATTTCTTAGAAGACAGCCTGATCAAAATTAATTTGTTGAAATATGTGTCTTTCCCCTGTGAGGCTGACTTTCTAAGAAAAATACCCAAGTTCAACAAATCACTAAGCCAAGGACGCATTTTCTGTTTGTGATGAAAAACAGATATCCCTTTAAAAGAGATAAATTGCTTGGTTACACTTAGTTTGTATTTAAGTGTTGTGTTACTAAATATTCTTTGGCTGGGAATCTCCATCATTCCTGTTGGCTTGAGGATTGGATAGCCTCTTGCCTAAAACTCTAGCCTTTTAGCTTTAGGCAAATCATAACTGGTATGTGTGGATTCTGTGATTGCGTTTCCATATGCAGTTCAAAGGCTTGTTTCTAGACAGGGACATTAGGATTATGTGGACTCAATGCCTGTAGAGACTTTACTCCATTAATTGTCACTCAGTCGTAGTTTCTATCAGCTCTTTCTCCATTGCATAGAGGCATTCTTAAGTCTTTTCTTTTTTAAAATGTTATTTTTCAATTACAGTTTATATTCAATATCATTTTGTACTGGTTGCAGGTATATAGCAAAGTGGTCCCCTGACACCTCAAGCACCAACCCGGCATCATACATAGTTATTACAATATTACTGACTATATTCCCTAGGCTGTACTGCCAATTTGTCCTCATCTCTTCATCTTTTTCACCCAGTCTCCAAACTCCCCTCCCTTCTGACAACCACCAGTCTACTCTCTGTATCTATAAGTCTGTTTCTATTTTGTTTGTTCTTGTTCAGATTTCACATATAAGTGATAAAGTATATAGTACTTGTCTTTGTCTGACTTATTTTACTTAGCATAAACCCTCTAGGTCCATCCACACTGTCCCAAATGGTAAGACTTCATTGTTTTTATGGCTGAGCAACATTCCATTGTGTAAGTGTACCACTACTTTTTTATCCACTTGTCTATTGATGGACACTTGAGATGCTTCCATATCTTGGCAATTGTAAATGACACTGCAGTAAACATAGGGGTGCATGTATTCTTCAAATTAGTGTTTTGGGTTTCTTTGGATATATACCAGAGGTGGAATTGCCTGGGTCATAATGCATTTTTTTTTTTTTTTTGAGAAACCTCCATACTGCTTTCCACAGTGGCTGTGCCAATCTGCATTCCCATCAACAGGGCACTAGTGTTCCCTTTTCTCCACATTCTTGCCAAGACTTGTTATTTGTTGATTTATTGATGACAGCCATTCTGACAGGTGTGAAGCTATGGCACACTGTGGTTTTTATTTGCATTTCTCTGACAATTAGTGGGAAACTAATATGCTTATTGGTCATCTGTATGTTTTCTTTGTAGAAATACCTATGCAGGTCCTCTGCCTACTTTTTAATTGAATTGTTTATTTGTTAGTTTTTTAGTGTTGAGTTGTCTGGGTTTTTATAAATTTTGAATATTAATCTCTTATTGGATGCATCATTGGCAAATATCTTCTTCCATTTAGTAGTTTTTGTTTTTGTTTGTTGGTGGTTTTGTTTGCTATGCAAAATCCCTTTAGTTTGATGTAGTCCCATTTGTTTATTTTTTCTTTTGTTTTCTTTGCCCAAGGAGATATATCAGGAAAATATTGTTAAGAGAAATATCAGAGAGTTTACTACCTATGTTTTCTTCTAGGACTGTTATCATTTTAAGGCTTACATTTAAATCTTTAATCCATTTTGAGTTTATTTTTATATATACTGTAAGAGGATGGTCTAGTTTCACTTTTTTGCATGTATCTGTCCAATTTTTTCCAACACTATATAATAAATCCCACTTGATCATGGTGTATAATCTTTTTAACATATTGCTGGATTTGATTTGCTAATATTCTGGAGGATTTTTGCATGTATGTTCATTATCTGGTTTTGGAAGTATGATAATGCTGGCCTTGTAAAATGAAAGATTGGGAGTTTTCCCTCCTGTTGAACTTTTGGAATAGTTTGAGAAGGAGTGGTGTTAGCTCTTCTTTGAATGTTTGGTGGAATGCCCCTATGAAGCCATATGGACCAGGACTTTCGTTTGTTGGGAGTTTTTTGATTACTGCTTCAATTTCATTAGTTGTAATCAGTCTCTTCAGACTTTGTGATTCTTCCTAATTCAGTTTAGCAAGATTGTATGTTTCTAGTAATTTATCCATTTTGTCAAGTTTATCCAATTTGTTGGCATGTAATTTTTCATAATGGATTCTTACAAATCATTTGTATTTCTTTGGTGTCAGTTTTTACTTCTCCTCTTTCATATCTGATTTTATTTATTTGGGTCCTCTCTTTTTCTTGATGAGTCTGCTTAAAGATTTATCAATCTTGTTTACCTTTTCAAAGAACTGTTCTTGGTTTTATTGATCTCTTGTGTGTTTTTTAGACTTTATTTTGTTTATTTCTTATCTTATCTTTATTTTTTTAAAATACATTTTATTGATTATGCTATTACAGTTGTCCTATTATCCCTCTTCATTCCCCTCCACCCTAAACACCCTCTCCCACCCACATTCCCCCCCTTTACTTCAGTCCATGTGTCATAAGTTCTACACTTTGCTTCTACATTTCCCATACTATTCTTGCCCTCCCCCTATTTTCTATCTACCATCTATGC
>CM052545.1:61673860-61694768 GCA_028533065.1 Trachops cirrhosus | reverse complement strand
AATGAAAGACAAATACCATATGATCTCACCTTTAACAGGAATCTAAACAACAAGACAAACAAGCAAACAAAATATAACCAAACACACTGAAATAGAGAACAGGCTGACAGTGACCAGAGGGGAGAGGGGAGGGGATTATAGGGAAAAAGGGTGAAGGGTTTGTAGGAACAGGTATAAAGGACACATGGACAATAACAAGGGGGTGGGTGGAAACAGGGGAGGGAAGGGGGAAGGTTTGGGGTGGTGGGGAGGGGTGGGGGTAAAGGCAGAACACTGTACTTGCATTAAAAAAAATGTTAAAAAAAAGATCCAGAAACAGATAGCGGTCACTAGAATGTTACTGGTGATCACATCCTCCAAGTAGAGTGATTAGTGATGAAGGATCCTTGCTGGTGGCCTGAGAAACCACCACTGTTCTGTGCTGCCACCCACCAGGTGGGAGGGAAGTTCATTCCTCAGTCTTCACAGATAGGGCCCAATAAGTACTGAGAAATTCCTGCTTTCTTTGTGATGTTTCCTGACACTTTGGGTGGCCACTTGCCTTCTGTTTACCAACACCCCCACACAGAGTACAATGCAATTGATTTTAATTAGCAAAATATTGGGGCCCTATCTCTCAGGACTTGCCCAGGCCACCTTTTTTCACTCCTGGGCTGGTGACTCCTATAGCGGCCATGAGCACATTTGCCCCAGCTGTGCTGACTCCCTCATTTCCAAGTTCTGGGAGGGTTGCTTCCTGTCACCTCCATGGGGCATCAGCATCCCCAGCTCACCCTGCATTCCTCCCTGCTGGAAGAGTCTCCTCTTCTGCCCACCCATCTTTATTTCCCATTAGAGCCCTCTGCTAGGGTAAGGAGAAGGGGTGTGGGCAAAAGGGCCTATTGCAGTTTTGTACAAACTCTGGTAGGAACAGTCCCATCTCCAAGTTTCCTAGATTTTTGAGAACTTTCAGAACATAGCTCTCAAGATTTGGTCCCCCTCCAGGAGTCTGTTTTAGGAAAGTTTAAATTAAACGCATTTAAGCTTTGCCAAAGAGGCAAGTTGCTAGGATCTGGAGAACCTTCTGTGGTCCTAGCCCTCATGTGTAGGCTTGTACTGCTCCAGTGGAGGAAACCGCAGCCAGCCCATTTGTCATCAGGCCTGGAGGGGGAGGGCCACGCCAAGGCTGAGCGAGGGCAACGGCCCTGGGATGCAGATGGACACCTGCAGACCCTCAGCATGGTCAGACATCTCTGTGCCTTGTGGCTCTCATGTGGAGGGGGCTCACTTCCTCTGGATAAACGGTCTCAACTGTCCATGGGATGCATGGGGCAGAGCTCTTAATGAGTTGATGAAGGAGAATCATTTTTTTAACATGCTAAGCCCAGGAGCTTTTTCTGAAAGGATTTTCTGGTGGGCAACCGAAGATGAAAAATGTCACAAATGAAAGTAAACTTGATCAAAGTCATTGAGGTTGTAAGTAACTTGAGGGCAGGGATGGCTTCTTTCAAAATAGGGCTAGCTAAATTTTCATGATCACTCATCGCATATCAGGCACCATTTATTCTGAGGGTTTACTGTATGTTAATCCTTACCATGACACTGTTAGATATTTTTATTAGTAATATTTCATTTTTATTTCATTATTTTATATTACATTCTTATTTGTATAATCCTCATTTTTACCAATAAAAAGGTTAAATAATTTGCCCAAGGCCACATTGCTAACACTTGGCAGTGCTGGGATTTGGACCCAGGTCCAAGATATTCTCCTGCCCTTGACCCCAGCTCTCCACCTCCCACTGTACTCTCATGTGCTACAGCAGATGTAAATATTTACTGAATAGCTGGATGACTGCAATAAACTAAGCCATTTAAATAAACAAATGAATAAAGATGAAAAATAAGCATAAACCCAGTTCATAAGAGTAAACTCCTATAGATATTTATGGATTTTTATCTAAACAGGGACACAAATAGTCCTTTGCCTGAGAAGATAGAATGAAGTGAGGAGTGGGAAATCCCTAATGACATCCATCCCAAGATATGGTGGTTACTAAAATGACCCAGAACTTCCCAAAATGCTGGTCATTCTTTAAAAATCACCCCACACTAAATGTAGGGTCTTGGATTGGATCCTGGTATATGAAGAGAACATTAGTGGAAAAACTGGTGAAATTTGAATGCAGTCTGGAGTAAAGTTGTTAGTCACATACCAGGATTGGTTTCTCAGTTTGGATAAATGTACTGTGATTATGTAAGATTTTAACGTCAGGGGACACAGAGTGAAGGGTATCTGGGAACTCTCTGCTATCTTGGCTACTTTTCTACATATCTAAGGTTATTCCAAAATAAAAAGTTTATTTAAAAACATAATGCTGTAGCAAACATAAGAATAAGCTGATGGTGAGACACAGGTCCGAGTGTGAGAATGTAACCAGAGCAAGCATCGCAACCTTGAACGCTTGCAGGGGCCCAGCAGGCTGCTTGGGGGTTGGAAAGCACATGTTTCCTCTAAAGGGACAGCCACCATCAGGTGTTGCTGATGATTGCCAAGCAGGAATTTGGTCCTGATCTCCCCATTTTTCAAAAGAAGCTGCAAATCTGGACGTCATTGCTTAACATCTCCTTATCATTTAAAGGTGGCTTCAGTAACAAAAATCACTGCCTAACAGAAACAGAAAATGTCCAGAGGTCAAATATAGCTCACGCTGCCATTTTGCAAGCTCCAAGCTAGCAGGTTTTAAAACAGTCCTGGAAATTAAAAACAACAAAAAATCTGTCTTGAAATAGTCTCTTCTTGGGAACACCTTGCTGTTGCTTAGCTAGTGAGTGCTGCGTGGGTGGATCTGAGAGCAGGAGTGCACACGAGCTTGGCACATGCGAACCACATCACCAGGGCTTGTGTCTCAGACTCCCCACTCCTTGGCCTCTCCTGGATGGTCGACCTGTGGGCACAGCCCACATTCTTGGGTGAAGTCCCTCCTTCTGGGTGACTCCTGCTCAGCTCTTACTGGGCTTTAGGTCCCTTTAGGGCAAAGATGAGTTGTTTTGCTTCCTTGATGACCCTGCAGTTGAATGGCTCTCACAGAACCAGGATTCATAGTAAGTGCTGCTTTCTCTTGGAGAGAGTTATGCCTTCTTGAAGACACTGCCCATGAGCTACTGCTGACCCTCTACAATTTCTTTCACTCCAGGGGGTTTTGGGGAGACCTCCTAGTCTGGCCCTTCAAGAAAATGAGTTGGGCTAAAAATACTCATTACAATTAAGCTCTTTTTCCCCAAATGTCTATAAAACAGTAGCTTTGTTTGTGCCCTGAGGACAAATCACCCTTGCTAACAGACTCAGTTTTAAATCAAGAAGCAGCTCAATGGTAAAGAGCAGTTGTTTCCAAATGTGGCTGCTTGTCAGAAGCCCATGGGCAAATTCCTCAACAGTGCGCCTTCCCAGGACCCAGACTCCAGAGGTTTTGATTCAGAGAATCATCCCAGAGGCCAGGAAGATGTGTGCGTATCGCTCTGTGAGGCATTCTAGTAGTCAAATACTAAGCCATGTTTGGGAACCACCGCTATGTGATGTGGAACGTGTGGGCCCCAGCTGTGCACTTTGCATGTGGGTGGTACAAAGGAATGTTTGTCTTTTTGTGTGCAGTGTATACAGCAGGGAGTTTCCACCCAGCACTTTTTATGAGGAGGATCATTTCTCATTTCCTGTGCCCTCACCATCACCGGGGCTGAGGGGCTGCATGGGGGATGATGGAGGGGCCTGCCTGGGGTGTGCAGTGCCTGAGTGTGAAGTCAGACACCCTGCTTCCAGATGGCTATTTGGTGCTTAGTGGCTCTGTTACCCTAGGCAAGTGTTATTCCCCCCTGCTTCTCTGCTCAGTAAAGCACTGACACTGGGAATCCTGACAGAGACAGAGACAGAGGCAGAGGCACCAGTGAGACAGGTAATAAGACACTTGTCAAACCTGGTAGAGGTGTAGTGCCCAGGGTGATAGCCATGTGCATGGAAATGTATCCATCAAGCAAAATGTAGGTATATCTGTAGATATATCATAATCTATGTGGGGGAACTCATTCATTCATTCAATTCACATTTTCTGGGCATCTGCCATGAGTCAGGTATTGGGATGCACCAAAGGACAAGACCACACTGGCCCTTAAGGTATTCAATGTGTAGCCAAGAAAACAAACTGAAAAATCAATTGTTTATCAATATGATAATGGCTACAATAAAGGCATGCCCAGAAGAGCAGGAAGTGTTGCCTATTCCCAATGTAGCCCTCATGATAGTTATGTGGTTGTCGTTGCAGGTTGGCAAAATCAACACTGGTTCTCATTCCATTATTGGGTGTTCATGAGATTATCTTCTCTTTTGTCCCTGATGATCAAGTTCAAGGATTTTCAAGACTTATACGACTCTTCATTCAGTTGACTCTGAGCTCCTTCCATGTAAGTAAGCATCAGAACCAGGATACCTTGGCTTTGGAGAAAACAAAATGCCCTTGATCCAAACAGACTAAAAATTGAGAAAGCCCTCAGGTGGAAATAAGAGTTCTAGAATCAGCAGGCTTTATCATTGAGAGCTTTTGGCATTAGAAGGGGGTGTAGATGGACATGTTGCTTTGATCTTGCCAGCATGATTTGGTAGCTAAGCGGTGAAGAGTGGTTTCCTGGGCTATGACTCAGGATCATATTAACTGTGTCAACATGAAGCCTTTTATTAAGTGCCTATTTTTTTTGGTTCTCTGCAGGGCATTGTGCAAAATGAACATTGTATTTACGTCAGGTGGTGTACTTGAACACAACACAACTTTAGCAGGGACCAATGGGTTGAGACCAGAAGGTTCTTAAACCTTAACAAATGTGTGGGGGCTGAAATAAGAATCATGAGGCCAGCTGTAGTTTATTTACCTTGGTATTTTAATTAGCCATTGCTTGAATTGTTACCCATTACTCAGTAGCTTAAAATGACAGTAATTATTTTTATTCTCATGATTCTGGGAGTCAGAAACCCAGGTATGACATGACAAAGATGACTCACCTCTGCGCCATGTGATGCCTACTGGCTGAAACTCGCAAGATGGCTTCTCCGCTTGTACGTCTGATTCCTAAGCTGGAAAGGCTCGGATGACTAGGGCTGGCGGGAGTGGCTTTATTTGAGTCAAGTTCTGGGGCTTCATTTCTCACTGTCAACTATATTCCTCAGTCCCATGCAGTCTTAGGGCCTCTCACTCTCTGCATGTTCTCTCCCCATGGTTTCTCTAGCAGGGTAGCTGCACTTCGTATGGCAATTCAGGGCTCTTAAGAGCACAAAAGCAGGAGCTTCCAGGCCTTCTAAATGTCTAGACATTGAACTTGCATAGTGACACTACTGCTTTCCACTATTTAAAGCAAGTCTATTTAAAGACCCAGCCTCATCTGAGGGGGATGAGACTGCCTGTGGCATTAAAACAGGGAAGCATGGCTCATCAGCAAAGGCCACTGTGCAAAAGACTACCACAAATAGTATGGACACAGCAAAGGCCATACAGTAGTAATATTGGAATTAGTCATCTTAAAATGCTAGTCTAGTAGGAGGATATCTGGAATGGAGAAGAGAGAAGCTTGGCAAATCCTGTCTGCAAAAAGCAATATAAAATTGGACATAATTGTCAATAACATCCATTTCAAGACCCTGGAAATCAATCAAAGGCATACTAAAGATTGAGATGAGTTTATTCAAGAAAAAATACTGAACCTGAGTAAAAGCAGTGGGAATCTGTGTGTTCTTTTGTCCTGAGTCTGTTCTTGCCCTCCAGCCACTCCTCCATAAATGAGAAAATTCTAGTGAAAACTAGCAGCTTCACTGGAGAAAGGACTGGCTTGGTGTAGATCAGACAGCAGAAAAAGCCCACTCGCCTGGGTGTTGTCAGATACAACGGTGCTCTTAGTGGCAAAAGAACAAGGAAAGATAATGTCACAGACTGAGCCTGTGATCTTAGTTGGGGCAGCGAGGCTCAATATCAATTAAGGTGGCAGAAGAACGCATTAGTGAACTTGAAGGTAGTTCAATTATGATTATCCAGGTTGAGAAAGAGGGAAAAGAAATGAAGAAAAATAACAGAGCTTCAGTGATCTGTGAAATGCTATCAGGAAAATCAACATGCACATATGGGAGCCCCAGAAAGCTAAGGGAGTTAGAAAAATGTAGAAAAGTCATTTGGAGAAATAATGGTTGAAAACTTTCCAAATTTGATGAAAAACACTAATCTAGACATCCAGGAAGCTCAGTGAGCTCCAAGTAGCATAAAACAAAGATTTTCATAGCTAGAAACATTAGAATTAAATGGTTGGAAGCCAAACACAAAGAGAAAGTAACTGAAAATAACAAGAGAAACATGACTGATTCCATCTGGGGACCAAAAATATAATTACGGCTGACTATGATCAAAACCAGTGGAGGCCAGAGCTGCCATGGCCAGAGAGGAGTGACCAGAACTGCTGGAATATCCACATTTCAGTTTCTGTGCCTCTCAAGAATTTTAATTCATCAGGGATAATCTGTCATTAGAATAAATTCAGTTGAGGGCTCAGCAGGTTATTGATGAGTCTCTCAAAAGTACAAGGAGAACCCTGGGTTTAGTCACTGAGTCTCAGGATGCAGGAATCAAGACTGTCACTATGCTGGATGAACAAGGGGAACAACTAAACCACACAGAAGAAGGCATGTGAATGAACTAAAATAAAAATTTTTTTAAAAAAAGGAAGAAGGCATGGACCAAATCCATAAAGACAGAGTGAGGCAGAGAAGACTTTAACAGAACTCAACAAGTGCTGTGGCCTTTGTGTCTGTTCATGTTACAGGACAAAGAACTTTGAGTCTGCCAAGTCTTCTAAGGCAACATAGGGACATCGAAGAGACAACTCTTCTAGCAACATTGGCTCTAAGCGGCCAGGCCGAGTGACAAATGGTCAGCCTCAGCAAGCAACCACAGGAGCAGCCAGTGGTGGATATATTAAACATATAGCAAATGATGCCAGAGGAGGTGCAATGGAGGAGAACCTGACTCAAGTGGGCAATATCCTGGGAAATCTAAAAAACATGGCCCTGGACGTGGGTATTGTGATTGAGGCTCAAAATTGACAGATAGACTGGATCACAGAAAAGGCTGACATCAGCAGAGATCGTATTGAAATTGCTGATGCTGGAGTAAAGACACTCATTGACAGCTGAAGTCCTGCTGTACTTCTTCAGCATTTATTCACTTGCCTCACTCTTCCTTCAGAGTCAGCACCTTTTCAGAGTTCGAAAGTTTGGTTTCACACCCTTCTAATCAGGAGATAATGTGGAAGAAGGGCAAGGAGTAACGGCTCCTCTGTTTTCTATTTTCTCTTTTTCCCTTGAGGATAGACTGTTGCTCAGCTTTCCTTCTGGTATTTTCTCAGTTTATGCTCATAGCTTGGTTATTTTACATCATATGTAGCATTGTTTTTCACCCTCATTTACTTTAACGGGTTATTCTGCTTTCAAGATTTGGAGGCATTGCCAAAGACAGCCCTGAAAAAGGAAGCTGGGGGCAGGGGTTGGGGAATGTGAGGAGAAGCAAGAGATAAGAGGTTGTTGCCTCAGTAAAACCTTCAGGCCACAGAGCAAAAAGTTGGATTGCCACAGTAAAGATCTAGTTGTGTTTAGATTTTAATTTGAGTTGCAGTCATTGCCAATTTAGGCTCATACTTGGTTTTAGAGTTTTTATATACAATATTTTTTTACACATCACAACTTTACAACCTCTGCTTCAAAAAATTATAGAATGGCTTTTCTTAAAATTAGCTTAATTCCTGAACTCTTAATAATTCTTATATGTACATAGATTCTGTGATCACATTTCATATTACACCATACAGGAACACTTTTTACAAATGTGTGGATTTTTATTTTCATATTAGCATCTTGGTTCCAATTCAAGCCTATTAACCTCATAAACTTGTCATTAGTCTTTGAAGAAAAATACATAAATATGTATGTGTATTATGAGAATTTCTCTGTAAAGCAGGGCTTAAATTTTGGAGGGAAAGTTTGACAAAATACATCACGTGATTTCAGATTTACCTCAATGTCAAGAATTATGTTTAAATATGAAAATATAAACTTGTTTTGATCTCAGGTACAAACATCATTAGATTGCTTTGAGTTTTATGTAGATGTAGACTTTTAGAAAGCTAGAATTCTGTTTAACTAAAATTGATTTGGAAAACAATGCCTTTAGTTTGATCATTGGTGATTGCACTATCACTCTTAGCCTTGTGTATTGAACTGTGTGCAGGATTATGCTTATTTAGATCCTGAACAGTGTTATGAGAATCTGATTGGTATTTGTCACCTTTATTTAAGAACTAGTACCTGCACACTCCAAAGCTATTAATGTAGATTGTTTAACCAGTAACCACTGCTTGATCCTTATAGTTAAATTTTGTAATTGGAAGAGAGAGAGAGAAGAAACAGAGAAAGAAAGAAAGAAAGAAAGACCCCAAAGCAGTGGAATGACATAATCAAAATGCTGAAAGACAACATAATTTAATTTAATCCGGTATTCTATATTTAGCAAAAATTATGCTTTGAAATTAAGGTAAAATAAAGACATACTCAAATAAACAAAGACTGAGAGAATTTATTGCCAGCAACCCTCCTTAAGGGGAAATATCAGGTGTACTCTGTCAGGTGGAGGAAAATGACAGGAGTTGATAACTCAAATGTGAAAGAAGAAAGAGCGCGAGAAAAGGTAAACACATAGGTAAATATGAAAGATGTAAAGATATATTTTTCTCTTTTATTCAACTGATTTTAAAAATGTAAGATTTAATAAGATAATTATAAACTTTATTATTGCTATAAACTGTATTATATAATGATCTAATACCTTACAATAATAATAGCACAAAAGAACAAGGAAGAATAGAGCTGCATTAAAGATGTTTCTATATTTTACCAGAATTGTTAGTATTAATATGAAATAGCTTATGACAAGTTAAGATGCATGTTGTGGCCTCTGGTACAAAACCAGGAAGTAACTAAAAACATATAGTATGAATACAAGCAGAGGAATTAAAATGGTATGCTAGAAAATATCCATCTACTCCCAAATACTTTTGATCTCATTGAATCCTCACATTATCTTGTGAGGGAGAAAGTATTGTTCCATTTTAAAAATGAAGGAACTGAGACTCAGAGGAGAACCTGCAAATTCTAATAAGTGCCAGAGGTTAATTTGTACACAGAGGTTAAGCTCAACCCCTACTTGTAACTGTCATACCATTGTGCCCCTCAGGGCCATGAACCAGGTCAGAACCAGGAGACACCAAAATCCCCTATACCAGAGTCTTAAACCCCTGCCAGCAGACAGGGTGAGGTGCTGCAATTGTGGGGGCAGAGTGGAGGCAATGTGCCTGCCCACTGTACACCCACAAAAGGCCAGGGAGACAGAGCCTGAGGAGTGGGCTGAGCAGTTGGACAATGGCCATTTCCCTCCTATTAGAGCTGAATTTTGTGCAGCTTCGAACTGAGACAGAGGACAGATCTGCAACTTTTTTTTTTCAGTATAAAACCATGTTTAA
The DNA here is from genome assembly GCA_028533065.1 of Trachops cirrhosus. Lineage (NCBI taxonomy): Eukaryota > Metazoa > Chordata > Mammalia > Chiroptera > Phyllostomidae > Trachops > Trachops cirrhosus. The sequence goes on along the minus strand of CM052545.1, from coordinate 61,685,192 downwards.
TTTATGTCAATCTTTTGAGAGATTTCAAAAGCTAAGGTTTAGTAATTTGGGTTTCCTATGTTGTTGGTCTTAATCTTCTTTGAAAGGTAATCCCAAATTAGAAAAAACAATAACAACAAAAAGCTGCAGCTGTTATATCAGTAGGACTTGGTGGCCTTTTTTTGACCCTGAGGGACAGATTTCTGAGAAGGAATTCTATCCCATCATGCTTCTCTGGCAAGGGAGCATGTCTGAGTCATCTGTTGCTATGTAACAAATGACCCCAAAACGTCATGGCTTAAGGCAGTAATCACGTTGTTATCTCTTGTGATTATCTCTCATGATTCCCTGAGCTGGGCTGTCTGGACTTAATGCAGTGGTCCTTTTGATACCTGTGATTTTTGGCTCATGCTGCAAACATCTGAAGGCTCGATTGGCCTGGAACATCCAAGATGGCTCAGTTGCATGGCTAGACATTGACCCGGGCTGTTCGCAGAGCTCAGCAGAGGCTACCAGTTAACAAAGGAGTTGCAGTTCTCCAAGTGGTCTCTCTATGTATCTTGGATATCTCCCACCATGGCAGCTAGACTTTTGGAGCATCCCAAGAGCAAATGTTCTGAGAAAGAGAAATAAAAACTTCCAACATTCCTGAGGCATGGACTCCGAAGTCCCAGAACGTCACTTTTACCACATTGCATTATTGGTAGGAGGAGTCACAAGTTTATCCTAGATTCAAAGGAAAAATAAGGTCCACCTCTTGAGGTGAGGAAGAGCATATGCCTACAGGGAGGGGAGGAATAGTCGGGGCCATCTCTGGGAACTAGTGACCATGCTGGATCCTTTGGTTCTGCAGCCAGACAGAGCTCCACTCACCGTAGTGCAACACTGAGGAGGGCAGGCAAGCAGAGTGGCTCTGCAGACTGAGCCAGTAAACACACTTGGGGGGTGTGCATGGTCAGAGGCCTCCCACTTTCTTAATACCCCTGCACTGTTCCCTTCCATCCCACCAGGCAGAGGTGAGAATATGGGTGGGCAGATGCACGGGAGCATATTTGGTGGGTCATAGCATAGTGAGTCAGCAGGAATCAGCAATGTATCTTTTCTTGCTGCTTTTGAGAGTCCCTCGCTCTTTCAAGTGCTTATTGCTTAGCGATTTTCACCACTTCCTACCATTGAGGATCTTTGGAGAGACTGACAGGTAGAGATGACATATGGCCTCTGGGGCCTCTCTCTTCACACTTACTTTATTAGGATGAGAGTTAACTAGACTCCAGGATGTTCCTAAAAGAGTGAATCCAGAACCTGAGGGAATGAGAGACATGTCTGTGATGTGGAATCCTCTTTTAGCTAACTCATTCATGAGGATTCTTACATGCTCTAAGACACCCTCCAATATCATGTGCCCGGGGGCCAATACTCCTGGCTCTGTCCCCTGTATAGGGCACCTACAAACCTCCAGTGAGGTTGCACGTGTGAAAATGTTTAACTGCTATCACCATGCCCATGTTTAGGAGCCCTACCCTTGGAATAGATAGGTGCATAAGAGATGGAAAATTCCACATGGCTGGGGAGAATTCACATCATTTGATTGATGTTGTGATAGTCAGTATGAAGATGTCAGGCATCCACAAGGAAGAACATAAACATCTTCCCCTAGGGCAATGTTTTATAATTCCTTTTCAATTTCATCACTTTTCCTGGTGCTGAACCTCCCTTACCAGAAACAGGGCTGAGAGAAATGTTACTAAGAGAAATGGGAGAGTTGGCCTGCACTGGGACCCTCACATTGGAACATGTTCTTTCCTATGAGTTCTGGTGTTTTATGAGATTCTTCCCATAAACATTCAAGCCATTGGGCCCAGTACACACAGCCAGCTTCAGTGTATCAGACACACAGCCCCAACCCCACAGACCCTCACACCGCAGGGATGTGGGACTGTTTAATAAATCAGGGAGCGTAGGAGTCTGGAAAAACAGTGGAAACAAACATGAACTCAAGCATCTTTGATCCCAGACTTCTGGCAGTTAAGCAGTGAATCCAGAGAGTTTTTCCAACATCAAAAGATGATCCCTTTATTGAAACTTTCCTGACACAAATACTTGATCATTTAAAATGCCATATAAAGGCGGCCTATTGTTTTCATTATGATCCTTGGGTCCAGAATTCTAAATAACTAGGAAGAGGAAAGAAAGAAATGGTCCCATCACATTTTACAAGTGGTCTGACAATGTACCAGGCAAGACATATGTGACCACAAGTATTGTGGACATATGTGGCTTTTCAGGGCAGGTCCTAAACAGGGTGTGGCTTCTGCCTTGCTCCCTTGACTTGGCCCCTGTGGGGGAAAGCCAGCCGCCATGTCACGAGGACACTCAAACAGCTTTGTGGAGGCAGACTGAGGCCTCCTACCAGCAACCAGCACTAACTGGCCAGGCATGTGAGCCATCGTGGAAACAACTCAAGCCTTCAGATGACTGAAGTTCCTACTGACCTTTTGACTACAACCTGATTCAGACCACCCAACTAAGCCACTGCCAGATTCTTGGCCCACAGAAAGTATGTGAGATGATAATCTGTATGGTTTTGGTCCACTAAGTTATACAGCAACACAGCAACAGGTAACTACTACATGAACTGGAGATGCTGGAGGAAGCCCGAGGCCCGTGTGGCTGGGATTCCGGGCCCAGGGGAAGCACGACACAAAATGCAGCCAGTGATGTAGATAGCCCAGATCACCTTAGTGCCTGTGGTGGTTATGTTTTATTTTCATCTAAGTGCAATGAGAAATCACTGGTGTGAAATCATCTATATTTCTAAAGAAATATTTTGACAAGGGAAAGAGGTGTTTGCTATCTCACATAAATGAAAACATCAGAATTAGGCATCGCTGGATCCAGACACTCAAACAGCATCACCAGAATTCTGCCTTTCACTGCCTCCAGCCTCTGCTTCTTTCTCTGTTGGCTTCATTCTTAGGCGGGCTTTCTCCATGTAGTTGGCAAGATGCCCAGAAGTATCTCCAGGCTTATTTTGACTATAAAGCTGGCAAATCTAGGGAAGAAGGTACAACCCTCTCTTCTTCCCAGTGACAAGAACTCAGATTGGGTCACATGACCATTTGGGTGGATTATATTATGGTGATGGCCATCCTAGAACGTGGGGACTGCATGATTGACCCTGACAGAAGCCTAGGGAAGGGGAGTAGGGGAAGGTCAGTTTCCAAAAGGACAGGATTCAAGGGATGCAAAAAAATTAGGCAATGCCCACCATGGATGAGGAGAATGGGCCAGTGGCCCTGCACGGTATTTTTATAGCTGAATGAATGATACAGGGTTTTTGGTATTTAATCATCATTGACCTATGAGCACCTAAGCAAACACATAGGCTGGTATGAGTGGTGGGTGTCAAAGGAAGAAGAGCCCTCATGGAAACCCAGTTACCTAGTGTGACTAACTCTAGGCAGTGCAAGCAGTGTAGGTACCTGCCTCTCCCAGGGGCTACTGGGACTGGGGCGGGCCTCTGGACTTTCAGACACAGCTCCTACCGAGTCAAAGTTTATGCCACCTCTTCTTTCCATTCCAGGGGCTGCTTGTGGCCTTGCAGTATTGCTTTGCCAATGGAGAGGTATGTTTTTCATGCTGCCATCTAGCTTCCTGTGAGGCTGGGTTGGCTTCCTGCTATCCCCAGGGTCCCCTATTTCTGTGATGGTGCCATGGGCAAGTGTTCAGTGAACACCCCGCAATGGGACAAATTTGCACTGTGAGTTTCCAGGGGTGAGAGCAGGAGGCAGCTTAGATCAGTGGGAAAAGGAGATGGGGTGCATGTAAGGAAGCTCAGAACCCCATCCTGGCTCTGCTGGAGACAGGCTGGCAGTGGGAGTGTGAGAGAGGACACAGGCTTGAACTCTGGAGTCCAGATGTCTGGACTGTAGCAGTCACTCACTCACTTGGGAGCTCTGAGTTAGGTCACTGTGGCTCTTTGAACCTCAGTTTCATCATCTGTAAAGTGGGAATAACAACTGTCCTTACCTTCTAATGTTGCCCTGGGCATGCTGAGGTTGTGATAAAGGCCCAATATCTGATAACTATGATCATTTTTATTATCCCTATTATTGCGTATCCCCAACCAATTCTCTGCCCCTCTGGAAAGAATCTTGAAAGGGGTAGAAGCCAGGAGAGTTTTCTCTTGACCTCAGGAGTCAGGGGAATTTCCAGTCCCCTTTCATCTTCTCCTCCCCCCATCCCAGGTTCAAACATTTATTTCTGTCTCTTCCCTCCAGAATGTAAGCTTTTGACAGCAAACCCACTTCCATCTTGCTCATGGCTGCTACTTCATACAGGGGCTCCTTCATCCATCAGGCGGGCCTCCAATGCCACCTTGACAAAGTCCTTTCCTTTTGCTTTCTGTTCAGCCATATACCAAACTTTGTTTCCTTCCCTCCTTGTCTCGCTTAATGGACTCCCAGCATCACTTCCATCAGCGTGCTAACAGGGGTTGGTTTGCTCCTCTTTGTTCATTTCCCCCAAGTGGAAGGTATGTTTCCCAAGGTGGCCCAGATTCACCACCTAATCAGTAAATATTTATTGAGAGGATCCGTGGTCAAATGACCCTGAGACAGTAACCCTGCCCTCTTCTCCCCTGGCAGGTGAAGGCCGAGCTGCGGAAGCACTGGGTCCGCTTCCTGCTAGCCCACCACTCTGGCTTCAGAGCCTGGGTCCTGGAGAAGAATTTCCGGTTCCTGGGGAATTGTCCCAAGAAGTTCTCCAAGAGAGACAGTGCCAGGGCCCTGCAGAGGCCGCAGTCCTTGCCTGGCAGTGGGCAGCTTCTGCGGCTGATTGTGCAGGGCCCGGAGGAGCCGGGCACCAGGTCCCAGCGGGGCCCTGCAGCCTGGCCCTATGGCAGCAGCCTGTCCGAGAGCAGCGAGGGAGACTTCTCTCTGGCCCACACGATGGAGGAGATTCTCGAGGAGAGTGAGACCTAGGCAGGCAGCCAAGCTCTGGCTCTGCCCATTGGGGACTCCTGAGATGGGTGGCAGAGGAGGCCAAGCCAGATGGGTATTGTAGGGAATGCTCATTACACTCCTCCTGCACTCAGTCCACTTAGCTCTGCCTGCAGTTGCATAAATGCTCACCACTTCTGCCTGCCTTTGTCATCCTAATAACTCCACTGGTGTTTTCCAGAATGACCACCAGCCTTTAGGGCTGGACCTAAATTCAAGTGAATGGAGCCCCAAGATACAGAGAGATGTCTGCTATGAAATAGGGTAGCCAGTATCTCTTCCTTTACCCCTGGTGGCACAAGGTTTCCACGTGGGGCTGGGTGCAGAGTGTAGAAGGACCGCCTGGGAAGGGTTTTACCTGCATAGTCCTGCTCCTGGCAGGGTCTGGGGGAGTGTGTCTGGAAGGAGGGCCAGGGGTGGCAGTTGGGTAATGAGCTTCCCAGGTAGTTCTGACACAAGCCCAAGTGTGCAGAGCTAGAACTACCTAGACCGTCAATGGCAGGGCAAACCAGTGGTGTTCTGAATTTAGCAGTCTGGCTGTGATACGCCTGCCGTCCTCAGACAGAGTGGCACCCCCAGAGCTTGATTCATTCCCTTCTTCTCCCCTCCTCTTCTCCTCTCAAGTCTTTCCTTCCTCTTTCCATCTTAGGTCTTCAGCAGAAGTTCTGCCTTATTTATAACAGCCCCCTCCTTCCTCTCAGGGTTGGTCCCAGCTCCGAGGGCCCCTCTGAGAGGCCCCCATTAGTCCTTTCCTCTGCTTGTTGGCTCTGCCTGCCTTTCTCAGCTTGGCTTCCTTGAGCCTTGCTTGCCCTTCCATTCTCTGCCATTTTTGGTTTGCCACTGACACATCGGTGCTCCAGAAGTTTGCCACTGCTCTCCCTGCCCCTAGTGCCCACTGACAGGAATTGCACTCCCCATGTGGATATGGATGCTGAAAGCTGGAGGGTCAGGTGAAGCGATAGGGCTGCAGTGAATCTGACATGCTGGGGGCACTGAGAGGGCAAGGCCTGTGTGACCTGTTCTGCCCACACGGAATCTGAGTTGTGCCCCAGACCCTGAGTAGAGGATGCTTCTAGAGGCTGAGGAGGCCCCAGGGAAATAGGGTCTGGCTCAGTGGCTGAAACTCTAAGGCAAGAAGTGGAAAGAAGATGGGAGGAGGACCATCCTATGGAAACAGGGTGTTGATGCCTAGAAATGTTGCCTGTCTGGTATGTAAAATGTACGTGTATGTGGGTGGGGTATGATGTCATGGGACTAAATAGTGCCTTATGTTAGAAGGGGGCTATATGTCACTTCTCAAGTGGGGTTGCCAGATTTAGAAATAAAAACACATCATGCTCCATTAAATTTGAATTCTGGATAAACAAATAACCTTGTAAAAGTATATCCCTTGGGATATACTTTATCTAAAATTCTATTTTAATTGTACGTCCTGTATTTCACCTGGGAACTCTATTTTCAAGGGTACTTTGTAGTAGGGCTGGGACTAGAGGCAAGTGAGGGTGTATGACTTGAGAGTACTTTAAAAAAAAAAGTCAAGGTCAGTAATATCTTAATGCGATATTTTAAAAAAATCAAATCTGCAAACTATAGCCTATGGGCCATCATACAAATGATGTTTCATTGAAACCAGGGCTGGGATGAGGGTAAGGGGAGCCAGGCCAGCTCATGCAAGTGCAGTTTTGCTCATTCTGAACTTTTTAACATTAATTTTTATTTTTAAACTATTGCATTCAAAGATGATTAATGTTGATTGCTGAGTTGTTTGTCCCCTCCCCATTGAATTTTGCATCTGAGGTCACTGCTCATTTGGCCCTTGCCCTAGTCCTGGTTGTGTTTTGCAAAAGGCGAAACTAAAGCAGCTTCAAAGGCATTAGGCAAGTGCATAACAAAGGTCTGTTTTTTGGTGTACAGGTTATCCATGATTCAGTTGTCAAATCATGTCCGAATTTTTCCTCTCTGCAAATGTCCCTGCATTTTCTCATGAGCCTATTAGCTCCAGGAAATCTGGGGCCATGTCGTATTCCCAGCCTGTACCCAGCACAGCTCGTTCTGAGTAGGTGCCCAGTACAGGTGCATCAGATGACATGGGATGGAAATGTCTCAGGAGTGTCAAATGCTGCCGGGGGTCAGTTATCCAGAACCCTCTCATTAATAGGAGAAGGAAGTTTTTTTTTCATAGTTTTGTAAATATGTCCTTCCCCACTCACTCTACAAATGTGGTGGCACACACACACTGCTTGCTTTGTCCTGTTAATGATTAAAATAACGTTTATTTAATTTGATTTGTATTTTGTTGATTGTTTTGCATTTGTTTCTCACTGGAGCTGAAGGGCTCCCATACCCAAGAGAATTCAGTGCTCTGTTCCTGGCACTAAGGAACCTGTTGGTGAATCTGTGGGGATGCTAAGAAATACCTGAGGGGGACTGCACAAGAGGCTGGGGTCCTGTGAGAGAAAGTGGCAATAGGGGACAGGGCACTTCAGCTTTTCTTCTTGATGAGACCCATTTCTGCCATTGAGTTTACAGGTACATGAGAAAGCAGAACTTCAGAGGTGAAGTGACTTCCCCAAATCTCCATAGTGGACACATTTTTACAACTCATCCCTCTTATACTAATAGCGCCCAAATCTTCCCCTTAGAGACCACTTATCTCCCACTCTTGGTTCCTGAAGTTGAATTGTCTCAACTCCATCCTCAGCCCCAGTGAAGGACATGAAACTCTGCTGGGCCAGTTCAAGCATGGCCTCCTCCTGGGCCCAGATTTTGGAGCAAGGATGGGCATACACCCAGTCAGAGACAGTCCTGGGATTTTGGTGAAGACTCACTGTACCTAGAAAGGCATTTTTTTTCTGCTGAAATTAGAACCAGCACGTGGTAAAGCCTGCCCAAGAATGGAGCCACCATGGTAGAAAGCAGACCCAGGAGATGGACAAAGTGCTCTGAGACATTGTCAGAGGCCCTGGACTGAGCAAGACCTAAAGCTAGTGCTCCTCCTGGAATTTCAGTTAATGAGTCTGTAAACTGCTACTTGTGCCAAAACAGTCCACGTTGGGTCTTCTCTCCCATGCATGATGTAATTCATCACCACCTCTACCTCCTCTTCTCTTCAGTCCAGTTAGACTTGATACTGATTCTGGGTTCTCTAAGCATCTTCTCTGCAGAGGTCCCAGGGCTGTACAGGACCCTAGCTCAAGCAGCCCTGCCACCCAAGCTAATGAGTGTGCTAATTAGGTCATCACTCTTGGGTTCTTCACTGGCCAGTAGGAATTCCAGTGGCCCCATTATGCCTCTCATTGAACGACAGACCAACAAGGCTACTATGCAGTGTCTGTCATTTTAGACTCAAGTGACATGGATGCCCTGACCTCAGAGAGGAGTGGAAAGCCTGCAACCTCACATTCCAATCAACCAGATTCACTCAGGAGGGTAGTGTGTGGGGTGGAGGAGGAGTACCAGAGTGAGGCACTGAGCCCTTTGGTTCTACCCCAAGACCACCCTGGGCTAGACCAAAGGTCTTTCTTCTCCCCCAGCATTGACTCCTGGGTGCCTCACTATGTCTGACACCAGAGAGGTGTCTTGGTAGGTGAGTCTAATAATAACTTTCCTCCTCCCAGAACTGATGGCCCAGATGCTGTGTGCCCCCTTTCCCTCCCAGTCTCAGTATTGTGGGATCACAGAATTCTCTGTCCTGTCACCTCCAGGTTAGAACTACTGAGGCAGCCTAGTCAATCAAAGGGAGTCTGATTTAAGTACCAAATCCTGCTCTGGCTTCATGGCCTCAGCATTCCCCTCTATACCATGGGGATAACACCTCCCTCAATGAAATAATGCCCAGTCTCTAGCAGGATGCCTGGCTCCAAACCTAAGTGTTAAGGTTACTCTCAAGTTTACCCTCCACAAAAAGCAGTGCTCTCTGGTGGTGGTGGTTTTGCCATTGCTGTGGTTAAAGCTGGGGGTACGGATGGGACTCACCCCCAACATCAGCAAGCAAAGACATCTCTGTTTCAGGGGGTTGCACACCAGCAAGCAGAGACTCCCCTGTTTCAGGGGGTGCATACCAGCAAGCAGAGATGCCTCTGTTTCAGGGGGTGCATACCAGCAAGTGGGGACATCCATGTTTTAGGGGGGTGCACACAGGTCGGTGAAGTATCTGGGACATTTGCATATTTTTCTGACCTCACCTGGGAACTTAAAACTGGAGAATAAATGAGCCTTCCAAACAGTGACTCCAGTGATCTTAAGAACCCACAGGTGGAGTGATTTCTGGGGGGAGGGGGGCAGGCCCTGTTGCTCTTATAAGGCAACGTGGGCCAGTGGGCAGCCTTGGCCTCTGCTCATCAGCTGGGCAAACTGCTTGCTGACATTGGGCCTCCTTTTCCTTTCTCTAAAATGAGGGACCTCCAGCACATCTGTCCTCACCTTTCACCATATGAAAACTGAACTTGTCATTATCCCCTGAACCCAGCCACTTCCCCTGCCCCCATCCAGGCAGATAGCACCTTCGTTCACCCAGCAACCAAGCCACACACCTGGCTGCCATCCTTGCTTCTCCTGCTCCATCTGCAACCAGGGAGGTGGAGTCTACCTCCTCCATATCTCCAGAGGGGCCCCATTCTCTCCATCCCACTGCTGGTCCCCAGCCCAGGCCACCTAGGCAACTAGACCCATGTTACCTGCAGCCTCCCTGCCACCAGGCTTGCCCCTCTGATTTAGTTCTACCTTGCCAAGGGTGCTACCAACATAGATCCTTCCTGCTCCAAACCCCACAAGGGTCCCCACTGTCCCCACAGGGAAGGTGAATGCTTCCCCTGGGCTGCATGGAAGGCTGGTGTGGTCTGGCCCTGCCTGCCTGTCAGGCTTCACTCACCCTTGGCCGGCCCACCTCCCTCTGGCTCTGGCCACACTGGGCTCTGCACAGGAACTCTCATCTTGCCTCAGAGTCCCTGCCCAGACCCAGTGCTTCCCCATCCCCACCCTCACCCGCACGACCATCCTCTGGGTCTTAAGATTCAAATGTCTCTTCATCAAGAACAGCTTCTCTGAGAAGGTCCAAGATGGCGGCGTGGTAGGACGCAGCAGATTCTACTCTCCCACAACCAGGAAAAAAATCCTAGTCATTCTAGGTAGGAACAGAGCAAAGAGGCAACATTATCACGTCATAAATGAAAATAGGAGATCGCAAATTGTAGCGGACATTGAAAAATCCGACGGTAAGGAGACTACGTGGATCAGCGCGGGGACCAGGGAGGTTGCAGTTCCAGGCCCGGCGTGCCAGGGTCGGCCACTGTGCTCCCAGGAGAGAGCTGAGTCATCCGCTCCCTCCCTGGCCAAACAAGGACTGAGGAGCACTGGGGGAGGCCAGTTTACCGGAGGGCACAGAGAGAGGAGTGAGAGAGGAGTGAGGACGAAGAGGCAACCACACAGGGTCTGTAAGCACCCACGCAAAGCCCTGGTGAAAGTGTGCAACCCACCTGGTGCATCCAAAGACACCCGCCTCTAGGCCCGCGCCCCCAATGCAGAGAGAGAGCGTGGTTTGGTGAAAGTCTCAGAAACCACAGCATTGAAAAAGGAAAAGGCCCGGGTGCTCCGTGGGACCTGTGAGGCCCAGGCCCTGAAGGTAGGAGAAGTGGGCGCCCCTGGGGACCCAGAGTGTGTGCACCCCTGAACCCGGAAAAGGCGCGGGCACTCCGCGGGACCTGTGAGGCCCAGGCCCTGAAGGTAAGAGAAGTGGGCGCCCTGGGGGACCTGGAGAGGGAGCACCCGTGAACCCGGAAAAGGCGCGGGTGCTCCGTGGGACCTGTGAGGCCCAGGCCCTGAAGGGAGGAGAAGTGGGCGCCCCTCAGGACTCAGAGAGTGCGCACTTGTGAACCCGGAAAAGGCGAGGGCGCTCCGCGGGACATCAGAACACACGGTGGTGAATTCCCAAGGACGCACATAGTTGCACCCAGCCCCCACACACAGATCCCTTCTGGGAAGCACCGGACTGGCTTGGGGGAGAATGCGCGCCTACACTGTGTACAGTGCACCAGAGGCTGACTGAGTCCTGAACGGGAACAGAGAAAAACTGTCTCCAGTCACCCCTCAGTGTGCTGAAGCCAGCTAGAAAACCGGTTTGGCCAGTCTGAAACCAACAATAGGTGTTTTTTGTTTTGTTTTGTTTTTTGTGTGTTTGTTTTGCTTTTGTTTTCTTTTAATTATTTTAAAGTAACCTTTCATCTTTTAATTCCTATTATTTTTTGATCTATCAATTCTTTATGCTTCTCTTTCTGTCACCCTGGTCTTGACCTTGCTCCCTTGCTTTCCAAATTTATCTCTTCTTCCTTCCATCGTCTGCTTGGTTCCTTCCTTTT